>OY735212.1:12486682-12496682 GCA_963457665.1 Thysanoteuthis rhombus | reverse complement strand
GGTCCTGACAGTGACTACATACTTGCGAGGATTGGGTGCCGTGCTGTCCTCTTGTCTCCCTAAGGATGACGTAACCTTTGAACTGCACCCAAATTATCTCTCCGACCGACTGACCTCTGAAAAAATCGTGTTTATTTTCAAAATAAAGCCGAAGAAAGGAACGCCGAGCAGATAACAGAAGCCACATGAATCGTCGGAGATGTGCCAATATTATCCGCACCCCCCGCTTCGCCCCACCCCCAGACATTTCATGCCACTATGCACAATTTCCTTTCGTCTTTCTGCTGTAGCATACAACCCCCCAGCCCCCGTTTTCTTCACTCTTTTTGTCCGTCTTTCCATCTTGTCTTTTCTATTTTTCTTTCTCACTCTCTTTCCCGATCTTCCTTTCTTTCTTTCTTTCTTTCTTTCCCACTTTCTTTCTATCTTCTTTTTTTTATCTGTCAGTCTTTCTCCCTGTCTTTCTTTCTGTCTGTTTTTCATTTCTTCCTTCCTACGTTCTTTCTTTCTTTCTTTCTCTTTATTTGTTTGTTTCTCCCCGTCTTTTCCTCTCTCTGCTTCCTTTCTTTATTTACTATCATCATAATCATCTCATTATTGTCATCTTTTTCTTTCTCTTTTATTCATTTCCCATTTATTGCTTCCAATTCCCCTTTTCACTGTATTCCTTCCTTTTCATCTTCTTTTTTACCACCACCATTATCACCCCCTTTGTCTCATGTTACTTTTTCCTCCTTTCGGTTCCTGTTCCTCTCCTCCTCCATCAACTAGTCCAACTCCTATCCGTTTCTTCTTTCCCCTGTCTTCTTCTTCTTCTTCTTCTTCTTCGTCTTCTTCTTCTTCTTCTTCTTCTTCTTCTTCTTCATCTTCTTCTTCGTTTACGTCTCTTTCTTCCAATAAATCGATGTAACATGTTGAGAACCTCCATAATCTCCAAATATTACAAGACAAACTGATTGAAGAGAGCGAGAAAGTCAGTCTCTACATGAATTTCAGCGAATCTCATGTACAACGAACTGAAAACCATGCAACGTGCTCAAAAAAAGGATCATGCTCAACATTACATGGAGAGATCACAATACAGCATAGTATATCAGAGAAAGAGCAGTAGTCAGAGACATCATAGAATCCATTAAAAAAGTTAAACTGGCAATGGGCTGGTCATATTGCAAGAATGTCAGACAACCACTGGACATCACGACACAAAACGAGGATCCAGAGATCATATGCAAAGCTATGGTCGGCAAAAAAAAAGAAGATGGCGTGAAGAGCTAGACAAGTTCAGGAAATATTGGCTTCGCGACGCCCACGATCAAGAGGTCTAGCGAATCTTGTGGAAGGTCTATCGCCAACGACGGATGGGATGATGATGATGATGATGATGATGATGATTACAAAAATGTGTGAATTTTCAAAGAACAATCGTGAATGTTGTCGGACTCAAATAAAGGGATCAATTTATCACAAAATATATATTGAAATTTGACTCTTCGGGAATGAATAAGAAAAAAAATATAAACACACAATCAAAAGTAAATGTTTGAATCCCCCCCAGTTCCCCACTGTACGGTTGATAGATATATAACTAGCCATCCAGTTAGCCAGCCAGACCAACTTAAAAAAAATTGCAGAAACTTGAATTGTTATTTTTGGTGGCAATTTTAGCTGACGGTTTGTGATAGATGCAAACATACATGCGGAATGCAGAGTAAATCTGAAGTCAGTAGTAGCAAACAAGAAGGAAAAGAACTGAGAACTGAAAACATCATTAAAGTCACAGAAAGCCTTGCAATTCGTGGGAGAACCAAGAACATACAGACGAGAATACTACTAAAATCAGCGTGGATACTGAGTAGAATCCCGGAGTGTTACGGAGGCTTGCTCCAGCCAAAGCCATCAGTTATTGTTGGTGTGAAAACTGAACAAATTCAAATAACAGCAACAAAAAAAAAAAAAAAAAATTCTTGGACCTTCCTAAACTGGACAAGACAAGGAGTGAAAACGAGACAATCCTCACGCAAAAAGTCTTTTACTTCAGAAATGTTATTGATAGACTTTACGTGGAAAGAAAAGACCAGAAGAAGGGGGGAATCCTCAGCATTAAAGATTGTGTCGACTCGGTTAGAATTAGTCTCGAGTGATGATCATGTGATATCTGGTTGGTACACGCAGACGTAGTTACGATGAAAAAGGCATGGTCAAGATGGTACGAATCAAAGAGCTGTTGTGATATGTGACAATATGAGAATAGAAGACACCTGAGGTAACTTACTATTACTCAGCCTTCAACGACAACCACCAGGCAACTAGTGTGAAAAAGCAAATAGACCCAGTCGTCATCCTGTAACTGCAGACCAAAACTCCGGTTCGTGTAACCTTAAAGGCCTTTAGGAGGGACACAGTCGTTACATAGCTACTGTTGACCAAAACTCATAT
Organism: Thysanoteuthis rhombus; assembly: GCA_963457665.1. Taxonomy (NCBI): domain Eukaryota; kingdom Metazoa; phylum Mollusca; class Cephalopoda; order Oegopsida; family Thysanoteuthidae; genus Thysanoteuthis; species Thysanoteuthis major. The sequence continues at coordinate 12,494,246 of OY735212.1, read as the reverse complement.
CCCACTAAAAACACCTAGGCAGGGCATAGCAACTACCGAGTGGCTGTTATAAAGAACAAGAGGAAAAGATGGCCAAGAGAGAAGAACAGACTAGTCATGTATTGTTACTTAAAAAGCAAACCTTCGGTACGATATTATAGGGAGCGCATGCTCAAAATATGTAAGGAAAAATCTGCTGTGGAGGTATCAAGCCAACGCCTGGCTGACCAAGTAAAACAAACTCTAAAAAACAAATGGCTCTCCGGGACTGAACTACAAGAGATCTGCGATAATATAGAGATGGAAGAAGGTGACACACTCGAAGAAAGACCTTTCAGCACAACCAATAGAAATGACGAAACTGAAAGAAACCTGAACAAAACCCCTGAAGAAAGGCTCACACCAGGGAGAGACGACGAAACCCCAACGGAAGAAGAGAAAATACAGATACTAACTTTGAAATCATGCGAGAAGAAAAAAACAACATTCCCCTCTCTTAGAGACAAGGACAGGAAGAAACTCGGAGAAGTGACAGAACATGTCAACTGCCTCTTACAACAAATCGAAACAAATAGCCTTTCGGATCTCAACAACTTAATCTACGCTGGAGTGAAAATGGTAACACAACCCAAGAAAGAACCCAAAATAAAATAGGAAGGAAAAACCCAACTGGGAAAGAAGATTAGAAAAGCAGATCTTATAAGTTCAGAGAGATGAAGTACGACTGAGAAATGCACCACATACAAAAAGACCACAAGTTAGACTTTGGAACAAATACAAGATAACACAAAAAAGTATCTCCGCACCAGTGAAAGAGATACATCAGAAGAAATCAGCCAAGGAGGCAAGGCTGAAGAGATACAGGGAAAGAACTGCCCAATACACACAAAACCGCACATTCCAAAATAACAAGAGAAAGTTTCACCAAGATTTGAACAGAGAAAGAAGACAGAACATAAAACCAGACGTCACAGAGACCAAGAAGTACTGGGACAGCATATGGGGGCACAACGTAACCCTGCGATAGTTAGGAAACATGAAAAGAGAACTTGAAGATATAGACAATGTAGAACCAATATTATTTAATGAAACCACAATAAAACACGCTCTTAGGAAAAGAGCCAACCAGGGCCTGACGGGATCCACGGGTATTGGTTTAAGAAATTCACCACACTACACGACAGACTCACCCATCTAATCCAAAGTTGCATAAATGAAGGCAAGGCACCAGAATGGATGACCAAAGGTAGAACCACCCTCATCCAAAAAGACTGTGAAAAGAGGAACATGGCAAGCAATTATAGACCAATCACGTGCTTACCACCCATGTGGAAAATCCTGACCGGACAAATAGCAGAGAGAATGTATATATCTATGGAAAGAAGGGGACTATTACCAGAAGAACAGAAAGGTTGCAGGAAAAGAAGCAAGGAAACAATTGACTTACTCTACATCGACCAAATGATCTAAGTAAGAAAAAGGAAAAAGAACATTGCAACGGTATGGATAGACTACAAAAAGCGTACGACATAATGTCCACCATCTAATGTACATGGACGATATAAAATTGTTTGCATAAAACAGGGGAGAGCTTGAGATGCTGTTCAACAAAGTAAAAGAATACAGTGATGACATCGAGATGGAATAGAAAAATGTGCAATTATGCTAATTCACAAAGGAACGCTCACAATGGCATAAGGAATCGAACTCCCAGACAACAGGAAGATCAGGACACTGACTGCACAAGACCGATACAAATACCTGGGTGTTCTTGAATGTGACACGATGAAACGGGAAGAAATGAGAGAGAAAATGAAAAAAGAATACCAGAGAAGGATAAGGAAATTATTAGAGACCAAATCAAACAGCAGGAATCTAATAAAAGGAATGAACACCTGGGCTGTATCGGTAGTGAGATACACAGGACCATTCCTGGGATGGACAAAGGAAGAACTCCAATCAATGGATAGGCCAACAAGGAAACTTATGACAATGCATAAAGCCTTAGACCCCTGAGATGACACGGATAGACTACGTTAAGAGAAAAGAAGGTGTCCGGGGGATCATCAGCATAGAGGACTGTGTCCAGAGAGCTAAAGCAGACCTAGAAAAGTACGTACAAGCAAACAGTGTAGAAATCATAAAGAGTGCACCAAACAGCGCAATAAACCACAAAGTAGAAAACAATGGAACAGCACAGCAAACAGGGGGAAAATTGTGAGTTTAAAAGACGGATACAAGATGTGGCTGACGAGAGATCATGGACATAGCTACGAAAAGGAAACCTGAAGAGAGAAACGGAATCGCTCATCATGGCAGCTCAAAACAAATACATCAGGACAAACTATATCAAAACAAAAATCGACAGAACACATACAAACAGCAAGTAACGCCTGTGCAGTGAAAGAGATGTGACCGTAAACCACATAACTAGTGAATGTAGTCAACTCGCCTAGAAGCAGAATAAGCACCTGACAACTGACCACCTCATCCAGGCAAGAAGGCCGGACTTGGTAATCGTAGACAAGAAGATGAAAAGCTGCCAAGTAATAGACGTGGCTGTGCCTGCAGACCATAGAGTAAAGAGAAAGGAGAGAGTAAAAATAGAAAAAATACCAAGATTTAGCGAGAGAACTGAAGAAGATGTGAAACATGAAAGTCAGGGTAGTGCCAGTAATAGTAGGCGCACTGTCCTAAAGATACCGAGGGCGAGACTAGAGGAGCTCCAGATAAAAGGAAGGATTGAGACTGTAAAGACCACAGCACTGCTAGGAACCGCACAGATACAGTGCTAGAAATATAAGGAGTGCAACTCTAAATATTTGCAGTGACCTAACAGAGGAAGGAAAATGAAAGCGGAAATGTGAACCACAGCATTGTCATGATAGGCGAAGGAGAGGAGAGATGTTGGTTGATGATCTGAGGAGACTTATTGTCACTCAGCCTTCAGCAATGACCACCGGGCAACTGGTGTGAAACTATAAACCTCAGTATTACTGTGGTCTTTGAGAATGAGGAGAGGAGGGCTGGAAACTTGAGGAGACTTGCTGTCACTCAACCTCTTGCAGTAACCACCAGGCAACTGGTAAGAGATTACATAATAATAATAATAATAATAATAATAATAATAATAATAATAATAATAAAAAGGCAGATACAAGATGTAGCAGACGAGAAATCATGGACGTGGTTACGAAAAGGGAACCTTAAGAGAGAAACAGAATCGCTCATCATGGCAGCCCAAAACAAAAGCATAAGGACAAACTGCATAAAAACAAAAATCGACAGAACACAGACAAACAGCAAATGCCACATGTGCGGAGAAAGAGATGAGACAGTAAACCACATAACTAGTGAATGTAGTCAACTCGCCCAGAAGTAGTATAAGCATAGACACGATAGAGTAGCAACGATGATACATTGGGAACTAAGCAAACAAATGGGATTCAACCATGTGGAAAAGTGGTATCAGCACAAGCCAGAGGCAGTCTTGGAGAATGACAACCACAAACTACTCTGGGATTTTGACATCCAAACTGACCACTTCATCCAGGCAAGAAGACCGGACTTAGTAATAGTAGACAAAAAAAGGAAGGCCTGCCAAATACTAGACGTTGCTGTACCTGCAGACCATAGAGTGAAAAAGAAGGAGAGTGACTAACGGGAAAAATACCAGGACCTAGCAATAGAATTAAGGAAGATGCGGAACATGAAAACCAGGGTAGTACCGGTCATAGTGGGCGCTCTAGGAACTGTACCCATAACGCTGAGGGTGAGACTGGAGGAGATCGGGATTAGGGGAAGGATTGAGACCGTACAGACCATAGCACTACTGGGAACTGCATGGATACTGAGGAAGGTGCAAGAGATATAAGGACTGCAACGAATTGTAGCCCTGACATGATAGGTAAAAGAGAGAGGAGACGTTAGCTGAAGACGTGAGGAGACTTATTGTCACTCAGCCTTCAGCGATAACCACTGGGCAACCGGTGTGAAACTGTAAATCGTAGAATTACTGCGACCTATGAGTACTAGGAGAGGAGGGCTGGAGACTTGAGGAGACTTGCTGTCACTCAAACTCCAGCGGTTACCACCAGGCAACTGGTGTGAGATTCCAAGTAATAATAATAATAATAATAATGATGATGATGATGATGATGATGATGATGATGATGATGATGATGATGATGATAAAATGTGACTAAATTTTACGCACCTTTTGTCTTTTGTTTTTTTTTTGTATCGACTGGAACACACTTTGCCCCATAAAGAATTATTTGAAGAACATCTCAAACCTTATAGTTGGACCAACATCTAAATCTAAAAGCCTCATCATATAAAGGAAAGCTGATCGATGATTTTTCATTATCTATAGTATTATTCTGATTATTTTTACCTGTGTACTAATGTTACACTTTTAGTTATAATATAGGTGAAAGATTTGGTAGTTTTGATAAGCGGGTAGATAGAGAGAGGACATAAAACGTTTTGGCAAGGAAGACAGAAGGCGAAAAAAATAGGTAGTTCAATAAAAGGGTATGAAGGGATAAAAAGGAATTTAAATAAGATGGTGTGAAAGGAGAGGAGAGAAAAGTAAGAAAGGATCCAGTTTAACAATATAATTACGTTGTAAACAGCACCCACTCTGAATATTTTAACGAATATTTTTCTTCTTTTCTTCTATCTTTCTTTCTTTTTTTAAATTTCTTATTTCAAAACCTTCTCTTTGGTCTACAGAGTTTGCTTGCCAGACTTGTTCGGGTTGCACCCAAGTTTAGGTGGTTCCTCTAGCGTGACAGACAGAAAAGACTGACAGTGCTCACTTAGATATATGGATATTCCAAATATTTCATACAGATATTTGCAATCCTCAAAATGTACGTCATTACTTCTGCTATGACGATCATTCTCATCACTACTGACGTGAGTATTGACTGGAAAGTCTTCGGGGAGGCAGTGTGTTACCGAACCTCTTCGGCCCACTCAGCTTTTTCTTTGGTATTTCTTTTTTTAGTTTAAGCAATACACACACACACACACACACACACACACATATATATATATATATATATATATATATATATATATATATATATATATGAACAAAATATGCTCCTACTCACGTGCACCCTACCGCACTCATGTACAGATATGTAAGAGTCTGCAAGGTAGAGGGCGAGACAACTAAATAGATATAAACATGTTGGACTCACCCCGGAAATAAACAAGAAACAAAAATTGATATTTTTAATTAAAAAAATCACATTTATGAGTCAAACGGTGCAGGTGCCAAAAAAAATTGTTTGCATTTTATATCCTGAATTGCTGAAAGTATATATATATATATATATATATATATATATATATATATATATATATATATATATATATATATATAGTCATGTAGACTTTTAATGTTTATATAATCCCAAAGTATCCACAGCCATGTGTCCCACAAGCTATTTCTAACTTGATCAGTGTTATTTCAACACAACTATTTTAAAATAAAATCTTAGGATATCGGTGCATGTAATTTAGTTATATTTGTATTTATATTACATCATCTTTTTCACCATAGCCCTGTTTCAGGAGTATCAAAAAATAGGAGAGGTTCCTCACTATGGAACTTTCCGAGCTATTAAATGCTTATACTAATATGAATGGCTTGGTTTCGTTAACAAAGATTGCTTTTTTAGTAGGAGGGGTGATATTCACAGCACTAGGACCTTAGACCGTGGTGCCTGTATACAGAATATCCCTCCAACCCGAACAATGGATTTTTAAGGTGAGGTAAGCTTGCCTTGGGCCAATCCTATCCTTCAGACCAAGTTTCAACAATGGTCCACCGAGATGGCATGGATAGGAGCCGGATTATAAGGTCATAGTTTTGACAGGAGTATCCTTTTCCTGGTAGAAGCGAGCTAGCTAACAAGGAAGTGACCTGATGGTATAGCATCCTGGAGCCCAGGTCCGAGTCATACCCCTTATAGAAGGGAGTTGTTTATCAAATTACAACGTAGTATAAGTCCAGACCTCCTCTCTGTGCAAATACACTCTCCTGTTTAACTATTTAGTCTTTTAGTGAAAACTAAGAATATTTTCCAAAGCAGTACTTCTCAGAAGTAGAAAACTGTATTCAGTTGTAGCTGGCAATCAGATGTTCGAGCTAAGAACCTATCCTTTTCATCTCCACAGAACCTCCTACTTATCTATTTAATCTTTTATAGGACTCTAGCTCGGCTTGGGGAGGAGTGGTAGCTGGTCTTAATTTGATGTATTCTTGTTTTTATATACATGCATTTATAATTTTGATATGTTGTTATTCTAACTTTTCATCACTTTTTGTCACTATGTGAATACGTATTGTTTAACGAAGTTCAAGCAAAATTTTAAACATATATCTTTTAATGTGTTTCACATTTATGAAATTCCCATTTATGTCTTTATTTGTAAAATAAAGGTAGAATTGTAATTTATGTTTATCATACTTACATCGAATTTTGATTTGATAAGAAGTAAACTTTTTCCTCCCTATGTTCAAATAAACGTATCATTTGATAAGATTCAAGTAAAACTTTAATTTTTATACACTTTAAAAATAAACTCAATTATTGTGTATTTTTTTTACAAGGGTTTCAAGATATTCAAATTACGTATTTGAAAATTAGTTTTCTTCACCTTTGGTACGCGAACTCTCGATGTATTTTCGTTTACTTGAAGTCCATTTTGTCCCTCTTATTCCGATTTCAGAAGGAATGAATTGATAGCTAATTTTGTTGTTATATATGTATATCATCAGCCATTTTGTGTTCACGGATGGACGAAGGTCTCTCCCATATTCTTCCATAATGAGCGTGAGGGTACTAATCTATGCCATGTATTACCGAAAAACTTTTCAATAAATTCTTTCTATCTTGTGTCTGGTTTTTCCTGCAGCGTTTGGAGTCCCATAGTCACAAATCCTTTGGCCTTTTGCTCCATCTGTTGTCCCTTCTTCTCGGTATGTGCCCTGTCCATCTCCATTATTGTTGCTTAATCACTTGCTTCACCCTTGTCCATGTTTAACTAGTTCCATAACTTAAGGTAATTCCCAACATGGCACATTCCACTGTCCTCTAAGCTATTCTCGGTTTATTTTCGAGCGGCTTTGTAAGTTTCCAGGTTTCGCTTCTGTACGTCATAGTTTGTGTTATGCATTAATCGAATATACCGTTATCATCCGTTGTGAGTCTCCTGCTGGACAAAGGCCTTTCCCATCTCCTCCAATAAAAGACCCCGAATGAACTGATCTTTGCTCTGCCTTATCTGCAAACTATTTTTTAAAACTCATCCCCCATCAAGTATCTGGTCTTTTACTACTGTGTCATCAATTGGTCCATTTTGCTCCATTTTTTCATTTCTTGCAAAGAGTCCAGACCATCTCCATTTTGATCGCTACTTTAATTGTATAATTTGTTCAAAACAGCATTGTTCTTGGCCACATTATAACTTGATGTGTTTTTCCAGCTCATCCTTATTCGTGGTCACATTAATCTGTACAGTCAGAAAATCTAGATTAATATGTATGATTATATATATTATGATC
>OY735212.1:12394182-12484182 GCA_963457665.1 Thysanoteuthis rhombus | reverse complement strand
ATATGCAAAACTGTGGCCTGCAAAATAGGATGGCGTGACGAACTAAACAAGTTCAGAAAGTATCAACTCCATGATGCTCATGATAGAAAGGTCTGGCGAATCTTGGGGGAGGTCTGCATTCAACGACGGACGTTAAAGGACTACTACAGCTGAATCTCCAGCAATAGCCTTGCAATAATGAAAAACGAACAAACGTGCTGTTGAAGCGCGTGAGTCATAAAATAGTGCCGTTACAACGAGAGTCTGCTGTTTTACGTCTACGTTGATTTAAACCATTGTTTTGTGGACTTTTTTTTTAAACTACCATCCCCTTTTAGAGCATAGAACGTTCGGTAAACTTGGTGGAAATGATAGATTGAAAATTAAATAGCAATCATTTTTTCTTTTTTTAATTCGAGCATTTATTTTATAACCAAACATATAATTGCACTAAAGTATCTAAAAGTACTCAATTATTTATACATAAAACAGCTTCAGTTAGTCACTCAATAGGAACTGTTGTGTGACCCACGTTTTTCTTGAAACATGCCGTGTAGGGGGTGATCAATTAAAAATTGTAAAAAGAGGTGACAAGTAAGTTACTTCTTTCGCCCGTTGTCGGGCAGTGAGCATTAAAAAATAAGCTTGAATGCTGCTGGACAAATGCTACGTGACCAATTTAGCATAAACTTGGATTTCAAATTGACGCTCCCCCCAATAAAACCTAACTGTGGGATGGTGTCGAGAAGAAAATCTGTTTTTCTAGACAAAAGGAATGACTGTTTTTTTAGCCCTCTGGCTCCATTGATGCAATCTGCATGTATGATACATACATACTTACATTTATACATACATGGCCAGCCAACCAGACCTACTTAAAAACTGAACAAACCTATGTTAACAGTTTTGGTGGCAGTTCTTGTTTATGACTCCTAATAATAAATGTGAAGGATGGGCCTGATGTGATAAGACTAGTTTTCCCACTTATGAATGTAAAATCAGCTTTTCAGATGAACGACTATATGCGTAGGAGGTATCTGTTTCTATTCTTTGCCTCTTATCCCCCCCCCCACTCATAACCCCTTATCTCCCAGCACCCCCAAGAGGATGGTACTGCCCACTGTAAGAGTCTTTTTTTTGTCCCTGGATAATCATTCTGAGGTGTGGCTTTGACATCATTTTAATTGAATAGGAAAAAAAATGATGAGCTTTCAGGAGAGACATTTTCTACAGAAGAGCTTCATGGGCTTGTTTGGAATACGAAGTGACAGCAGCCATTTTGAATATGTCACGCATGTCTCTGTCGGGTCAATTGTGTTAGAATCCTGATAATTCATTTTACCCTAAAAGATTTTACTCGAAGACGACGCAACGAACAAATGACTGGAGATATCAACAGTGAAGATGGTAGAGAAGTAAAAGGAATTATTTGGAAAAGAGTCTATGGAAAATATCAGGGAAGAGCGGAATGGAAGTAATATTGCGTGTCGCGAGAGATATTTTCTTACATCGTCAAAACTGTCAACATAGTTTTTCTTTCAGTTTTCAAATCAGTCTGGCTGGCTATGTATGTATGTGTCATGGGTACAGATTGCACCAACGGGGCTAAAAAGCTGAAATTTTCAACACTTGCTCTTTACTATGTCTGAAAAAGTTCATTTTTGTTTTACCCCGAGAGTAGGTTTTTAGTTGACGGGGTTCAATCAACAATGTAAGTTTACGCCAAATTGATCCCCTAGTTTTGTGTCCAGCAGCATCCATGATTGTTTTTTGAAAATCTAGACTTTCTTTAGTGATAATCACCCAACGAAAAGTGAGAGAAGTAACTCGTCCATTGATCACCCCTTTTTCTAATTTTTTGATTGATAACCCCTAGCATAGCATGCTGCCAAAAGACGTGGGTCGTATGACGGTTTCTAATGAGTGACAAGCTAGTCTCGTCTATTTTAAAGCTTAAATAACTCTAAAAAAATAAAATAAAACGGTAAAGAAATTTTCCTCTAGGAAATATTTATTTTAGACCTTGGAAATTACTTTGAATTGGACTGCAATATAATGTCCTTCCATGTTCAGCTTCGCAAATTAATTTCACGTGGATTAGAATTAGACTGGCCACCACGTTCGCCAGATTTGACCGTTCTCAATTTTTTTCCCCTTTGGGGTTATCTTGAAGACAGAATCTTACGTAAACAACCTCCCAAACACTCCTGGGACTGAAAAATAATATTCAACCAGAAATTAGAGTATTGGGGACAGATGTATTATGAGCTGTCATGGAACATTGCCCAGAAAGGGTCCGGCTCAGCGAAGCTGAAAATGGGAAGCATTCACTGGATGTTATACTCAACAATTAGTTTAAAGCAATTTCCAAGGTCCAAAATAAATTTATCCCGAGGGGAATCTTTTTTTTTAACCTTTTTATTAAGAAAGTTATTCGAGTTTAAATATGAGAAGTGACTCTTGTGCCACCCGGTAATAATGATAATAGTCCTTGCACTGAAGGATAATATCGGCTGTGAAGAAAAAGAGGGGCTGAAGAGGAAGAAAGGAAGGCAATAAGCCAGCAGTTTCAGAGTTTTTAACCATTTATTTTGATTAGGCTTTACATTAGATGCTCTTTCTAGATGCCTTTTATCATATCTTTTACTCGGACTGTTATACTACGAATATACAACGAGAGTCAGACGGAGTACAGTACACACCTGGCTGCCTTCGACTATTCAACCAGAGTTTCATTCTTAAACAGAAGCTGGTTTTACATCTTTAAAGTTGACTTCCTTTAACCGATAATCCACGCTTGTTGATGTTTGCATCTGAAACCTAGCAATCTTTTCTTTATACGAAGATATTGAACAACCGAAGCCATCAAAGTTGTTGAATGGTTTCCATTAATGTGCATGTTTCTATATATTTATGTGTTTGTGTATTTCTATTCTTGTATGTTCCAGCGCTCCTGGCCGTACCGTTTTGTCTACTTGACGACTGACATCAATTCTTCACTAGACTCCTAAAGATATATTTTGATCTTGGGGAAGAAAAGCTTTTTAGACCTTTTCGGGCCTTATTTTGTTTCTTTGTTCGAACACTCATGGTCATACTCTTTTGTTCACAGACAAAGAAAATTTGCATCAGTACTCCATTAGACCCTTTCTGATTTTTATTTTTTTTATTTTTGCCAAAAGGGCTTTTTTTTAAAACCGCCTTTGGCATTATTTTGACGGATATGGTAATAACATCCAGATTCTAAGTATTTTTTTTACTCTATTTTAGACGTTTTCCAGTAGAAAACGCCCGGATGTCGTAAATAGAATTCCCTCTGACCACATTCATTCTTAATAGATTTTTTTTACAAGACTTCAAATTTTGATGCTGCGGTTGTTCTATTATTGACTGCAACGGCGAGTTTTATTTATTTGCAATTTTGAAAAATTCATTCTAATTTTCGGATGAAAATAAAAACTAGTCAAAAATATTGTTACAATACTTCATCCAATAAAGATAAATTAAAATATTGAAAACATGTCGTTTAAAAGTTATTACGAATATCACTACAAACAGACAAAGAAAAATTGGAGGAGAATAAGTCTGAAGAAAAAAGAAAAAAAATTTGTTGGCGCTGATACGTAGTCTGTCCGAAAAATATCCATTTTGAATATTTGAGAAACCTTTTGCACGACTTTGATGTAATTTGGCTGCTAAGGGGGTATCCTTACACGTAATTGATTGAAATATATACATCAAGTTGGTGGAAGAATTTAGTTGAGTAAAAGAAGAAAGATAAACATTTCTGAGAAAAGAAAAAGTAAATAGAGGGTTAAATGTGAGGAGGGAAGAGAGAATGAAAAACTTGTATGATAATTTAGAATGATTAATTCCAAGAGAAAAGGTTGGTTAGTCACTCAATAGAAACCGTCCCGTGACGAATGTATTTTGGCAGCATACAGTATGGGTGGTGTTTGATTTAAAAAAAAATGAAAAATAGGGGTGATCAATGGATAACTTACTTTATTTTCAGCCTTCTACCTTTAAGAAAAACAAACAAACAAAAACAGGTGTGATCGCTACTGGACATAATTTAGTGTAAACTTACATAGCAAATTGAACCCCACCCCTTAAAACCCTATTGAGGATGGAGAATTTTCGAAACACAAACAGTTTTCTGTAGACATAATAAAGAATAAATAGTTAGCCTTCTAGCTCCATCGGTAGGCCTTGTACTCATAATATACATGTACACATTGCCAGTCAGCCGGATCAACTTGAAAACTGAAGAAACCTATGTTTATAGTTTTGGTTGACGGTTTCGAATAGCGAATAATTGCTAATAAAGGCTTTAAGGCTTACCTTTAAATTCAATTAGCGTTTTATCAAATATCTGCGACTGGGGGTAGCAAAGTCGGTGTTTATTGCCCCTTGTTTCGGCAAGGTGATAACCCTTGGGTTGTTGTTGTTAAGTTTGAAGTTTTCATTATCGGAAATTGAACGAAACTATTTTATCACATACACACACACACACACACACACACATTATATATATATATATATATATATATATATATATATATAAAACGAGGAGCAACGGGTAGTTCTTCCCTCCAAACGTAACAGACTAAAAGCGAGCATATTGTACCAGAAACATCTTGATGAGGGACGCATGGTCAACTGCTAGCATTTTTCCAAGAAAGTGCAAAAGGGTATATTTTTGAGGGTCACAGAATGATGTATCCGGCGGAGGCTTACTCTTTATCTCTGATTGCACTACTACTAAGGGGGTCCAGTCAATTTTTTTCATTGGTTCCTGAACTTTAATATTCTGAAAGAGCACGGACCAAGGAAAAGAAAATTGTCAACTTTTTCTCAATAGAACATCGGAATCAAAAGTTATACAAAAAACAATGTTTCGAAATTTGGAAGTCATTTTAAATTTCTGTTGTTTGTATAAGGTGAAGGGGTGTAAAATAATGCAAGAAGTAGCTGTCATACATTACACACGTACATGCATTGTGTACGCAATATGCAGAGCTACAATGTCAACAAAGACCACCACCGAGACAAAACTATTCGGAGGGAAAAGGTTTGGCTCGCTTTTGGTCAAATAAGGGTCAAAATATCTAAGATTAGCCACTTATCCCCCGTATGAATTGCACATTTGCTTTAAAAAATACGAATTTGAGATACAGACGTGCACTCAAGGTTGTTCCGAAGACTTAACTAATTGAATTGGTTGAGTAAACATGATTTAAAAACTAAGTAGTGCGAATGAGTTTTGGTAGTCTTCGAGTGGGCTACAAATGCACCCACTTACGGACACCCATATTGGGGGGGGGAAATCAGTGACTATGCTGTTAACAGTAAAGAAAATAGAATCGGAGAAAAGAGTTCAATTGAACGTATCTTTAGCTAGAATAAGTTCAGAAAATTTTGAGTGATACAAAACACTATTTTTCGGTTCCCGACGTGCAAAAGACAAAAATAAAAACAGACTTAATGTGGGAGGCGTGGTCGACCGCTGCCACTTTTCCAGGGAGGTGCGAAAGGTTAAATTTTTGAGGGTCACAAAAGGATTTATTCGGCGGAGGCTTACTCTTTATTTCTGATTGCACTACTACTGAGGGGATCCAGTCAAATTTTTTCATTGGTTGTCGGACTTTAGTATCCTGAAAGAGCACGGACTGAGAACCGGCATATTCTTATTCTTTTCTCAAAAGTCCAAAGAAATCATGATTTCTCTCCTTGTAGCAGGTCTCCCAGCAATGAAGTACCTAAGAGAGGATACCTTTTGTTAAGATAAAAACGAAACGAAGGAACTTTTACCAACAAAACTTTCCATATTTCCAACTTGGCAATAGACACCTTTTTTTAAAGGCCTCTTACCTACACAATCTTTCATGTTTGCAATGTAGTAAAAACCACACAGGTGATTTTTTTCTCAACAGCAACAAAATAACTTTTATCAGCAAAACATCAGTTGTTGCAGATTTTGAGAGCACCTTTGACACTGGCAATATCTATCGCTGATTGATCATCATCAGTTTTTTAACGCCTATCATTGGACATAGACCTTCCCCAGGATTCGACACACCACTCTATCATAGGTGTCGCGGAGCCAGTACTTTCTGAATTTGTCGAGCTCATCTCTCCATCTAATATTCTGCCGGCCTCGGTTCTGCATGTGCTCTCGGGGGGTCCATGTCGTGAGTTGTGATGTCCATCGGTTGTCCGCCATCAGAGCAACATGGCCAGCCAACTGCCATTTGAGCCTTTTAATGGATTCTATGATGTCCCTGACTCTTGTCTTTTCCCGAATGTTCTGTACTGTCTTGTGGTCCCTCCATGTGAGGCCCAGCATACTTTTTTCATGTGCACGTTGCATAATTCTCAATTAGCGGATCTGTCTCTTGGTTAGATTCCATGTTTCAGCTCCATAAGTGACTATTGGGAGGACACATTGATTATACACCCTTCTTTTTAGGATTAATGGGATCTTCTTATTTTTGAAGGTTGAGCTTGCTCTGCTAAAAGCTTGCCATCCTTGTGTGATACTTCGCTTGATTTCTTCTTTTGAGGGTCTCATGGAGATTCGCTGTCATAGGTAGATGTAATGATCTACTTTCTCCAGTTCTGTGTTTTCGATTTTGATCTCGGTGTTTTTATCTCCGATGTGGTTGTTGTACTTTATTTTCGTCTTGCTGAAGCTCATGTGTAGGCTGACTTTCTTGTTCTCTGCATTTAGTTCATCAATCATTTGTTGGAGGTCGTGCAGGGCAATGTCGTCTGCAAATCTGAGGTTGCTCAGATACTCACCGTCTATTCCAATCCCTTTGCTCTCCCAGTCTCGACTTCTGAAGATCATCTCGAGGCAGGCTGTGAAGAGTTTGAGTGAGCTGGTATCACCTTGTCTTACTCCTTTCTGGAGCTGAAAGGGGTTCGAGTCTTTATGTAACCTGATAAAGGAGCTGCTGTGATTGTATATGTTTCAGCACTTCAACATATACAAGACCTACACTTTGTCAAGTGATGGTCTCCATGACCTTAGGGGTTTCTATTGAGTCGAACGCCTTTTTGAAGTCGATAAATGCTACGGCAAGTGGTAGTTTATATTCTGTTGCTTTTTCTCTCAGTTGATTTATCGAATGCTGGTGGTTCATGGTCGAGTAGCTTCTTCTAAAGCCAGCTTGCTCTCGTGGTTGGTTTTCACCAAGTGTTTTTGTGATTCGGTTGATGATGGTCTTTGTGAAAAGTTTGTATACACAGTTGAGTAGGCTTATAGGCCTGTAGTTGTTGAGATCTTTCGGGTTTCCTTTTTTATATAAAAGCATTATGATAGCAGTGTTCCAATCATCTGGGACTTTACTGTGTTTTAGATACAAGTTGAAAAGGACGGCCAGTTTCCTGGTGATGATTTTACCCGCTTTTCGGAGTAGGTGATGTTATCTGGTCCAGGGGCCGTTCCTTTCTTCGACTGTTCAATGGCTTATTTCACTTCCCACAGGGTTACTTTTGGGAAGTTTCCTAGTTGATTACTCACGTCTTGCGTATCCTGTTGATTGTTTTGTAGTCCTTTTTTGGACGAATAAAGTTTTTGGTGAAATTCTTTGGCACATTCGACAATCCTGTCTCTGTCTGTTGTTGGGTTTCCATTTTCCTCGAGTATGCTGATTATCTGCTTTCGTCCTGAGTTGAGGCCATGGTTTATAGCTTTGAAGCCCCGACCTTTTTCAAGAGTTGATTCGATGACTGCCGTCATGTATCTTCTTCGGTCTTCCCTTCGTTTTTTCTTGATTCCTTTATTTAGTTCGGCCTCTTCAATTTTCTCTCTCGTTGTTGTTGGTGGCTTGAGGTTTCTGCGTTTTTCCATGAGATTTCTGGTTTCGTCTGAGATTTTACTAATGGGTTGTGTGCTCATTGGTTCGATTTTAGTGGCGACTTCTATTATAGATGCTGTCATTTTGTTGTTTAGTTCGTTGATGTTAGTGTCGTCTTGTTCAGAAGAATTTTAAATCTGTTTTCTTAAGTGAGTGTGTACTATGTAACTTTATCATCAAATAAATGAAAAACATCTTATAAGAATATTCATGGATATAATATGAAATTGGAAGTGACTTTTTTTCCGAAAAAATCTGGCTCATACTAATTCCAAAAATGAGTAACCTGTCAAATCATGAACAATCTCGGAAGCACCGTGGTAGAATTCCATCCCAAAGCTCGACGAAACTTCATGTTACAAATACCCTTAAAGATAAACTACAGCGTTGCAGGTTGCTTTGAGTGTCATCCGTCATCGTACAATACGTACTGTTAATCATCTGACTGAAATAATACGAACAGATGGCGGAAGGAGTATGTAAGAGAATACAGGGGACTAAATGCTCCTGTTTAATTTCACCTGCATTAATTGTTGAGGATTTTCGGAATCGAAAATATAGGTAATATTGCCGAAAGAATTTCTATTTAGATACAGAAAAAGCAAACTTCAACAAATTGTTTTTCTAATTCGCAAAACGAAACCGTCTGCCAAAAACCAAGAACACGGAAAATTATGATATTGCCAGCCATTACGCTAATGTAATAAGCCGGCTGGGATTCTACCGTTTTCTGACCAGTGGGGTACTCGGAGAAAAAAGAAAGGTTCGACCCTGTGAAATGCAGAGTCTAGATGCTTCAATGAACTGTAGTATAACTTTGATTGCTAATAAATCTTCAGATATATCCACCCACCTAAAACATTTGTGTATTTTAATTCGTTTCTTAAGCGACAAGAAAAATCTACCGATTTTCTAGGGCTTAGTTCCTGTGCAGGAGACAACTGGTTAAAACTAAAATTTGATCAACGAAGAAGACTCTTACAAACTACGTCAGATTTGCATCGGGTGGTGCTTCGAACAGTCATTCAACATTGCCAAAGCGTCTATCTTGTTTACCGCTTTTTCAAAATATCGCCATTATGTTTAATCTTACCAATTGCAAACAATTATGCAGACGTTATGATATCAATGAACAGGTGAAACATAGGTAATAATGGTCTTGGTGTGACATTTTTGGCAAAATGTAGGAAGCACTGCAATCTTACTTAGTATCAACAATATGAACGCAATTTTTACCAGAGATGTGACACCTGAGAAAAATCTGCATATTATCCGATTTTAATAAGATTTTTGATACTCATTTATTAAAGTACGAATCTAATTTTTTTAAATTCTAAATATCAGAAAAGAGACTTTTTTTTCCATCTGATTCCTACCCAACATATTTTGATTTATTTTACTTTTACATTTATATTTTCAATGGCTTTCACATATGCAACAGATAAATCCATCGGAATTTTTAGAAAAGTGCCCCTTAACTGCTCGAACTGAGTCTTATCGATAGAAAAAAATTGTGCAAAAATATTTTTCTAAATCAAAACCCTAAATTACAATTAATCAAATAAAACCAAGAAAAATATTTTACCAATTTTTCTTGTTTTCTTTTTTAATTCCCAAAGTAACACTTTCAGTTAGTGCAATTCCAGAGACATGATTAATAACACGTGGGATTCAACTGTTAAATGTGGTTGTAAAAAAGAGAAAAAACGGCGGCAATGTATAGATGAAATAAGTCATCAAAATGGTAACAACCGCAAGACCTTTTTTTTTTGATATCTGGGAAAAAGAGTTATTCAAAGAAAAAAAATTCGTCGGTATCGAAAATTGAAAAATATGCTGATTTCTGCCAGATTGTCAAACTTTTGTCGGAGTCGATTTCCCGGTGAAATCGTGTCCATATTGTTCACACCTAAATCTTACATGAATAAAAAATGTGGAAGATGTTAAGCTCTCTTAGAAGAAGTTTTGTCAAATAGTGTAGACTTTTTTCAACAATAAATATTGCAAGATCTTTCGGTCTATTAATCCCGACACTAGATTCGAATAAAGTCATGAATTCAATGAATTTTCCTACTAAAACATTGCCGAAAAGAATATTAGCATCATTGAAAAGCAATATCGAAATCAACTTTTTATTGATTGGAAATAAGATCAATTTTAAAAAGATAGAATTCCTAGAGAAGCAGAAACTTGCCCTGTTTGCTCTTGCGTGTATAATAATACCAGTTAGTGATGCTGTAGTTGAGAGACTATTCTTGCTTGCATTATCAATGAAAACAAAAGCCGGAAATGAAATGCAGCTCAAACTCTTTGACGCTTTCGTGAGAATTAAGACAAAACTCATCATCATCATCATCATCAGTCTTTTAGCGTCCGTCGTTGGACATAGACCTTCCCCAGGATTTGCCACACTTCTCTATCATGGGCGTCACGGAGCCAGTACTTCCTGAACCTGTCTAGTTCATCTCTCCATCTAATATTTTGCCGGCCTCGGTTGCGCATATGGTCTCGGGGAATCCATGTTGTGAGTCGTGATGTCCATCGATTGTCAGCCATTCTTGCAACATGGCCAGCCCACCGCCATTTGAGATTTTTTATGGCTTCTATGATGTCTCTAACTCTTGTCTTTTCCCGGATGTGTTGTGCTGTTTTGTGGTCTCTCCATGTGAGGCCCAGCATTATTCTTTCATGTGCACGTTGCATGGTTCTCAGCTTACGGGTCTGTTTCTTGGTTAAGTTCCATGTTTCAGCTCCATAAGTGACTATTGGGAGGATGCATTGGTTATACACCCTTCTCTTTAGGATTAATGGGATCTTATTTTTGAAGGTTGAGCTAGCTCTGCCAAAGGCTTGCCATCCTAGTGTGATTCTTCGCTTGATTTCTTCTTCTTTTGAGGGTCTCATGGAGATTCGTTGCCCTAGGTAGATGTAGTGGTCTACTTTCTCGAGTTCTGTGTCCTCGATTTCGATCTTAGTGTTCTTATCTCCAATGTGGTTGTTGCACATGATCTTCGTCTTGCTGAAGTTCATGTGCAGGCCGACTTTCTTGCTCTCCTCATTTAGTTCATCTATCATTAGTTGGAGGTCGTGTAGGTTCTCTGCAAAAAGGGCTATGTCGTCTGCGAATCTGAGGTTGCTCAGATACTCGCCGTCTATTTTAATTCCTTTACTCTCCCAGTCTAGCCTTCTGAAGATCATCTCGAGGCAGGCTGTGAAGAGTTTAGGTGAGCTGGTATCACCTTGTCTTACTCCTTTCTGGAGCTGGAAGGGGTCCGAGTCTTTATGTAGCCTGATAAATGAGCTGCCGTGATTGTATATATGTTTCAACACTTCAACATATACTGGATCTACACCTTGCCGACTGATGGCCTCCATGACCTTAGGGATTTCTACTGAGTCGAACGCCTTTTTGAAGTCGATAAATGCTACGGCAAGTGGTAGTCTATATTCTGCTGCTTTTTCTTTCAGTTGATTTATCGAGTGCAGGTGGTCCATGGTCGAGTAGCTTCTTCTAAAGCCAGCCTGTTCACGTGGCTGGTTTTCATCGAGTGTTTTTGTGATTCGGTTGGTGATGATCTTTGTGAAAAGTTTATATACACAGTTGAGTAGGCTTATAGGCCTATAGTTGTTGAGGTCTTTCGGGTTTCCTTTTTTATATAATAGCATTATTATAGCAGTATTCCAATCGTCTGGGACTTTACTGTGTTTTAGACACAGGTTGAAGAGGACGGCCAGTTTCCTATTGATGGTTTTACCTGCTTTTCGGAGTAGGTCGATGGTGATGTTGTCTGGCCCAGGGGCAGTTCCTTTCTTTGTCTGTTTAATGGCTTCCTTCACCTCCCACGGGGTTACTTTTGGGAAGTCCTCTAGTTGTTTGCCCGTGTCTTGCGTATCTTGCTCATTGTTTTGCAGTCCTTGTTTGGACGAATAAAGTTTTTGGTAGAATTCTTTGACGCGTTCGACAATCCTGTCTCTGTCTGTTGTTAGGTTTCCATTTTCCTCGAGTATGCTAGTTATTTGCCTTCGTCCCGAGTTGAGGAGTTTGTTTATAGCTTTGAAGCCCCGACCTTTTTCAAGAGTTGATTCAATGACTGCCGTTGTGTATCTCCTTCTGTCTTCTCTTCGTTTCTTCTTGATTAATTTGTTTAGTTCAGCCTCTTCAATTTTCTCCCTCGTTGTTGTCGGTGGCTTGAGGTTTCTGCGTTTTTCCATGAGATTTTTAGTCTCATCCGAGATTTTGCTAATGGGTTGTTTGCCCATTGGCTTGAATGTAGAGGCTACTTCAATTATTGACGTTGTCATTTTGCTGCTTAGTTCGTTGATGTTGGTGCTGTCTTGTTCAGTAAGAATTCTGAATCTGTTCTTCAATTCGAGCTTGAAAGATTGAACGTGCTCTTTTGGTATGTTTAGAGGCTGCGGTTTTGTATGGAACATTTTCCTGCGTTCTTTATTGGTGTTTATTTGTACTTTACATCGTACCATTCTGTGGTCGCTGCCTACATTGACTTGATTTAGGACTTGGATGTCCTTGACGATATCGTTTTTGTCCGTTAGGATGTAATCTATTTCGTTTCTTGTTTCGTGATTGGGGCTCCTCCAAGTCCATTTCCTACTGGGTCCCTTCTTGAAGAAGGTGTTCATGATTTTGAATCCATTAGCCGTCGCAAAGTTTACAAGATCTTCTCCTCTCTCGTTGCGTATTTTGTATCCAAATTTGCCGACGCAATGTTCATTTCCTTGTCCTACTTGTGCGTTGAAGTCTCCCATGATAACATTGAAGTGTTTTCTGGTGCCTTGGAGTAGGGGGTTCAAGTCATCATAGAAGTTGTCTATTTCTTGTTGGGTTGATTGTGAAGTGGGAGCGTAGACTTGGATTATATTGAGTTTGTATCGCTTTGAAAGTTGTATGGTGACGCTAGCTACCCGGTCAGAGACGGCTTTGAAGCCAGTTACATTGTCTTTCAGGTTCTTATTGATGAGAAAGCCAACTCCACTTTGTTTTACTTTCTCTTTACCGTAGCTGTAAAGAAGATGCTTGCTTCTCAGTTCGATTAGTTCTTCTCCGGGTCTTCTTACCTCACTAATGCCTATGATGTCCCATTTGACATTTCTGATTTCACTTTCTAGATCAGTTAGGTGCATGTCAGTTGACAGTGTTCTGACGTTGTATGTGCCTATGTATAAATTTGTCTTCTTGTTGATAGTCTTAGAGTTCTGTTGAAATGGTCGTTGTTTCTGCGGTGACTCAGTAGGGACAGATGGTCCCTTGGTGAAGGATTTGGGTAGTCGCTTTCGGAGCACATCACCCCTACCCAAAGTAAGTGATGTGGCTGAGTCTTTTGGGGCCGATGACCCAGCAGGAACTGACGTACTCTTGGTGTAGTTTTTGGGTAGTCGCCCTTGGAGCATATCACCCCCACCCAAAGCAAGTGATATGGCTGGGCCTTTTGGTACCGAGGTCCCAGCAGGAACGGCCGATATAATATTTGGTGTGCAAATCATGGGGAGTAATGGGCCATGCCCTGCCACGCTGGCCCAGGACGTGTTGGCAGGGGGTCTGGTGGATTGTCCACTGCGGGTCAGTGGCAAAAGAGCTCCACCAGCTCTTGATACACATCCAAACTGTTCTTGTGAAACGAAAGTGGATGTTCGGAGCACCACGGTTCGATTGAAAAAAAAAAAAAAAAAGAAAAAAAAAAAGAAGATCGGATCAATTTTCGAAGTGAGTTGGATGCAAATTCCGGTGGGGACAGCTTGGAGGATACCTCTCCCTTATATAATAAGTTTTTAACTTAGATAAAGTCCACAGAGGTTAAATTAATAAAAAAGGTTGCAACAGCATCTTTAGTCTGGGGACTTCATTTTAGCAGTTGAAAAAGTTTCAATTTTTCCATCGTACCTTGCTAAATAATTCGTGCCCGTCTCCCAGCAAGAATTTACTACTGACAATAGATACAGCCTTGATATATCCAACCCTACATTCGTTTGTTTTTTTATGGCAAGTCAAAGTTAGGTCGAGGTAGGGGGGGGGGAGTATAGGGTCAGTTTAGCTTTTAGATGTTTAGATTTCGGCATTTGGGGGAGGGTTCTTTCTTTTTTTTTTCCTTGTAGATTTATGGTTAATTTCGGGGGAGGGGATTTAGGGTTCTTTGGAATATACGGAATTGGTGCACATTTAGAGATTTTTCTTTTTTTTTTTTTTTTTTTTTCAGTTTAGCTTTTAGATATTTAGATTTCGGCATTTAGGGGACACTTTTTCTTTTTTTTTCTGCTATTTGACCAACGATTCGACGCATAGGACATTTACAAGCATGTAATACAGAGTTGGATGAATAGGCAGGCATTAAAGATTATCACAGAACAATGAGGAAATGAACAATAAATCAAGAAAATTATGTACTCATCTAAACTTGCGGCAATTTTAGTTAGTCTGGGGACTTCATTTTAGCAGTTGAAAAAGTTTCAATTTTTCCATCGTACCTTGCTAAATAATTCGTGCCCGTCTCCCAGCAAGAATTTACTACTGACAATAGATACAGCCTTGATATATCCAACCCTACATTCGTTTGTTTTTTTATGGCAAGTCAAAGTTAGGTCGAGGTAGGGGGGGGGGGAGTATAGGGTCAGTTTAGCTTTTAGATATTTAGATTTCGGCATTTGGGGGAGGGTTTTTTCTTTTTTTTTTTCCTTGTAGATTTATGGTTAATTTCGGGGGAGGGGATTTAGGGTTCTTTGGAATATACGGAATTGTTGCACATTTAGAGATTTTTCTTTTTTTTTTTTTTTTTTTTTTCAGTTTAGCTTTTAGATATTTAGATTTCGGCATTTAGGGGACACTTTTTCTTTTTTTTTCTGCTATTTGACCAACGATTCGACGCATAGGGCATTTACAAGCATGTAATACAGAGTTGGATGAATAGGCAGGCATTAAAGATTATCACAGAACAATGAGGAAATGAACAATAAATCAAGAAAATTATGTACTCATCTAAACTTGCGGCAATTTTAGTTAGTCTGGGGACTTCATTTTAGCAGTTGAAAAAGTTTCAATTTTTCCATCGTACCTTGCTAAATAATTCGTGCCCGTCTCCCAGCAAGAATTTACTACTGACAATAGATACAGCCTTGATATATCCAACCCTACATTCGTTTGTTTTTTCATGGCAAGTCAAAGTTAGGTCGAGGTAGGGGGGGGGGAGTATAGGGTCAGTTTAGCTTTTAGATATTTAGATTTCGGCATTTGGGGGAGGGTTCTTTCTTTTTTTTTCCTTGTAGATTTATGGTTAATTTCGGGGGAGGGGATTTAGGGTTCTTTGGAATATACGGAATTGGTGCACATTTAGAGATTTTTCTTTTTTTTTTTTTTTTTTTTTTTCAGTTTAGCTTTTAGATATTTAGATTTCGGCATTTAGGGGAGACTTTTTCTTTTTTTTTCTTTTTTTTTTTTTTTTTTTCTGCTATTTGACCAACGATTCGACGCATAGGACATTTACAAGCATGTAATACAGAGTTGGATGAATAGGCAGGCATTAAAGATTATCACAGAACAATGAGGAAATGAACAATAAATCAAGAAAATTATGTACTCATCTAAACTTGCGGCAATTTTAGTTAGTCTGGGGACTTCATTTTAGCAGTTGAAAAAGTTTCAATTTTGCTAAATAATTCGTGCCCGTCTCCCAGCAAGAATTTGATTTATTGTTCATTTCCTCATTGTTTTGTGATAATCTTTAATGACTGCCTATTCATCCAACTCTGTATTACATGCTTGTAAAAGACAAAACTAATGGTATTCAAATAAATATTGTAAGGATTTTACATCTCCGAAAATGCTGAAGGATTTCATAACACAGTCTGTCAGTGGTTCTCAACCTTTTTACCACCACGCACCACTTTCAGTAGTTGGACCTTGCCTCCGCAGCTCCCATCACATTTTTCCACAAAATGATTAGTTTGGACTGGGTATTGCAAATCTGTGAAAAATTGATTCTTATTCATTATGTTCATAACGATATCAACATACACCCTTAAGAGAATTCCCCAAATAAGAGAAATTCTAATTTCTTTCCCTGTTGACTCGTGCCACCCTTTGAAATTATTCATGCCCTCCAACGGTTAAGAACCAATGGTCTGTTGTAGATTCTACCCGTTCCAATGTGGATTTCTCAGCTAATTCTGAAGAGGATCAATTGCTTTCCACGATAAAAGATTGGGAACAAAAGATGAAGATAAGGAGAAAGAAAAGTGTTGTAATGTTTTACAGGCCTATTTTGGCTTTCAGCCATTTTCTCCTTTGTATGATATTTAATCCCAGGATAATTTGGGATAGGAGGTAACTTTTCAGAAGGGGCATTTTATGTTATATACTTTTACTTTGAGGTCGCAAGGTTATAACTTCAAAAAAAGAAAAAAAGCGGGGTAAGTCGGCCGCAGAAAGTCTTGGGTGTTAGAGGAATTGAAATATCTGATAGGATTAATTTAATCAAGCTACTTGCCGAGGGGTCTTCTTCAACGGGAGTATTGTAACGGGGGTTTATTTTGGCAGTGAGTTAGTGATCGTTTACCCAATCTCACTCATCTCTAATCGCAACACTATAACTTTTCCCTTCTTTGAAGGCAAGTGTTGCAGTATTGCAAAGCATGACTCCAAAAGTAGAATTCATTGATTCAAACTTACACACATATACTTCATTTGATATTTTTCTTGAGAGATTTCCCGAAATTCATAGATCATTTTATGAAGAACGTGTAGGGTGCCGATATTCCCTCTACTCATCCAATGTATTTAAAAAGAAACTGATTCTATGAAATTGGGTAAAAGCCCTGGAGAAGAAACAACATCAACACAAATACTGTATATGGTTAGTAGTTTGAGAAAATCAATTCAATTTTCTGAAGTTGGATTTTCTGATAATGCAGCTGTTACCTTTTAAAGAGGCTGGTGGTGGGGGATTATTACAGTTTAACGATTTCGGTTTAATCTGAGCAAGCAATTCGTTGTGAACTTATTATTATTTCCGTTAAATAAGACCACAACTAGTAACTTGGATGAATAAATCTTATTTTATATTTCTCGAGTCCTCAAACTACCAAAACTCAAGATGTCCGGTATTAGAAGAAGGCCGAATTTAGCTCCCAGTACGGTATTATGAACTCAAACCATATTTTTCTTGCAAATACATACATTAATTCATATTTGCTTTTGGGTCTTCTTTCTCCCTTTTTGTGCTTGTTTAACAAGAGAGTAAAATTGTAATTTCTTTTTAACGGCAAAAATGCCTTGCAACCACAAAAACTTTCTTTGAACAACGGCCAACAATTCTCTTCAATTTACTCATGATCGGCATCGACGCAATTCAAAATCTTTTGTTCAGATGTCATGTAAGGGCAGCTGAAGCAATCTGGAGAGGGGTCAGCTTTTCAGAAAGGGTATTTAACTACATTTATTCTCATTGTGAAGTTGCAAGTTATGGCAAAAAGAAGAAGTTATTTTCAACCTGAAGGCCAGGGAAGGGCACAATGGTATTAAAATCATAATGTTAAATATTTTTGTTTTGTTGACGTGATAAGAACAGATCTTACACTTTAATCTTGAACTAAAAGCCACAAGACTAAGATTGTGCCTCAAAATTAAACTTTCCAATGAGTTTAATTGTCGCAATACGTTTTAAAAAAAGCGGTATATTAGTACGAGGCCGATGTTAAGATACCAAATAAGTAAAATATTTGCAATCTGAAAAAATCAGATTTTATTTCATAGTGAAAATGTTTGTTTTGGCAGTTATGAGAAAGTTCTATTCAGTCGGTGATTAGAAATATTCGATTCACTACGTCTTACACTTTTCTTTCTTCATAGAGGGTGCGGAGCTGGCCCCAGCCTGCTTGGTGCCATATTTCCCCCCAATATTACTCTACATTTGAGTTGGTTATGTGAATGCATACAGACCTTGGAATTATTCAAAAGTGCATGACTGGGTAACACAACATAATTATCAAAATCAGATCTAGATAAGTTAAGCATTTTTTTCATTGATTACTTGCCTGTCCAAAACGTAAGGGAAAGATTGAAGATATTAACACATTTATTAAATTGCCAAACATTGATTTGCTTATTATCTAATTGAAAAAGATTCGAGGACTTCAGAAGGAGCTGAAATAGGGGCTAGGAACTAGATACAAATTCATTGGAACTAAATGCGTCATAAGAAACTGAGGTAGCACCCCACCCCAAATGCTTCATTGGTAACCCAGGCCTCATCGCTTACCGTTGGTCTCAGTGATACCAACTTACCAATTTTTCATGTTGAATTTAGCTTATTGGCTCTAAATTGGGTGATCAATATACAATGTAAGTATCATTTCAAACTAGGCGGTGACTTTTTGACCGTCCTTCTAAAATTATTTGGGCTTGAAAAACTTGTTCAGCTTCTTTCTTTTTTTCTTTTGCTTTTTGGCTAAAAATTCAGATCTCAACCTCACAACTCTGGTTCTAACACCGACTGAGATCGGCCTTCACTTCATGCTAATATCTTCCGGAAAGGCATGAATCCACCTATTCTCACTGTTCCGTCAAGTAAGGCGCAAAATAGCAGGTCAAGTGAGTGACTTCGAAGTCCAACCGAGACAGAGGACGGATGGAACCGTAACCCGTTTAAGGACACTATTTATATTGTTTATATACATCTCAAGGTAGATTATAAAGAATGCTTTGTCAAAGACAGGGGCAGACGCCGATGTTTTTCGTTCTAAATGGAATATACTACTGTAGAATCGAGGGTATATACTTAGAGAGATGGTTACTAGATCATTATTCCGTTTATAAGTGCGATCCTCACTGGTTGACCTATTATTCTATCTTTCTGCTGGACTGACCCGAATGTCTGAAATGATAAGGGCAGCACCCATTTCAAAAGAGCTTGTTTGGAAAGTATCGGGGTTTATGGTATGAGGAGCAGTCCACCATTAGAGTCATGTAAAATATTTTCCGTCCGTTGTACGAAACTACTGCTTCGAAATATTTCGGTTACTTCTTTTCGATGTTGCCAATTGAGATAATTTATATCTAAATCGAAATAATTCTAAATGTTTTGTCCGAGTAATCGCGGTGCATACATAAACACACTGACACAGATTTCTTAAATTGTAGTTAGATTATACACTGATTTATTCGAACTGTTGTCCTTATTTCAGTTATTATAGCCAAAACGTTTTGGCTGCTGTACTCTCCAGGCTTCTCCAAGTGCCCTTTGTATTCCATAACGTCTCGGGATTTAGAACTGAACCCTCCATCAAATCAATGGAGTTAGAACACTCATTAGGTTTAAAGCTCCAAAATTAGAGCTGTTGATTGTTTCACGGGGTATGAGCTTTGGTAAACAGTTGCATTTTACCAAGTGATTTTGAGTTCAATCCTGCTCTCAGGCATCGGAATCCAGTGGAACTAGCCGAAGGAACTCCCCAAGTACTAATTAATCGAAGAATTAATCAATTATCTGCTAGCATGGACTGTGGATTCAAATTTACTTCCATTTGGTAAAATTCATTAGAAATTAATGATTATAAAACATCCAAGATCTGGTTAGACACTCAATAAAAACTCTCACGTAACCAACGTCTTTTGAAGACATGTTTTGATGGGGGTGATCAATTAAAATTTGAAAAAAAGATGATCGGTTAATGATTTCCTTCACTCGCCCTTTGATTGGGGAATGATCATTAAAAAGTTAATTTTCAGAAAAAAGCTGAAACATATTAAAGGACCAATTTAGCATGAACTTACATCGTAAATTGAATCCCAACTAAAAGCCTTCTCAGGTGGATTTCATGAAAAAAAGAACAGGCTTTTTTTTTCAGACACAATGAGTAAATGTTGAAATTTTCAGCCCTCTATATCAATTTGTGCAGCCTTTACGCATGATACATAGCCGACGAACGGGGCAAACTCAGAAACCAAAGAAACCTTTTCCAACGATTTGTCTTGTGACAGCATGTCTTGTTGGAGTGATCAATCAAAATTTGGAAAAAGGGGTGATCAATGAATAAGTTACCTCACCTACCTTTATTTCGACAGTGATCACTGAAAAAGACCAAATTAAAAAATCAAAAAAACAAGCGTGAATGCAATTGGCCATAAACTAAGGGTCTAAATATATACAGTAGACTCCCGTTACAACGACACCTGAGGATTTACGAGTACCGTTACAGTGAATTATTCGTATATACATATGAACTTATCATTCGATAAGACTATTTTTTTCAGATTCCTGTGTATCTATAGGCGAGTTTATTTTAAGAGTTTACTAATTTTAGTTTGTAAAAATAATGCACTTGAAACTTCATGTGCAAACAAGTCTTACGAGAACATGGAAAAAACAAACGAGTAGTTGGAACGTGTGAGTCATTAGAACGTACCGCTAAAACGAAAGTTGACTGTATTTCGTATGAAGGTAATTCAAACTAGAGTTTTGTAAACTTTTCAAACAACCACGCCCTTTTAGAGCATATATTTCATCAGCAACCTAGTAAATTCGGTCAAAATAAATAGGTTGAAAAGTAGATTACAGTACTTTGATATATATATATATATATATATATATATATATATATATATATATATATATATATATATATATATATATATATATATATATATAACTTTTATTCTATGACCCCCAAATCATAACTGTGCAAAAGCATCTAAAAGTACCTGATTAATTACTATAAAAACAGCTTTAGTTAGTCATTCACTAGAAACCATCCCCTGACCAACGTCCTTTAGCAGCATGTCGTGTTGGTGGTGATCAATTAAAAAAATGGAAAGAGATCTGATTAATGTATCAGTTTCTTCTCCCGCCCTTAGTTGAGCAGTGATTACTAAAAATGTCTGAACTTGAGAAAAAACAAAAACAAAAAACAAACAACAAAACAAGCACGAACGCAGCCAAACACAATTTAAGGAACTTATTTAGCATAAACTGATTGATTTACACTGTACTTTGACCACTTCATAACAAAATACTTTTATGGGGGGATTGATTTCGAAAAATGAAATAGCTGTTTCTCGACATACTGAGTAATTCTTTAAATTTTCAGCCCTCTAACCCCATCGAAGAAACCTACGCTGACAGTATTTCTTGTATAAGATTTAAATCTGTTCTTTGCCACATGTAATTTTAGATGAACGAGCATTTCTAGTATCGATTTTGGTCACCGACCAACTGACTGACTGATTGACAGGCTGACATACTGGAAAAAATAGCAGTTTTAGGTCTTTTGGAACGACAGCTAGCCCCCTTTTACAGCAATCTATGGTCTGACTTTCAGACTTGTTAACGTTGTAAATCATGTACTGGTTTTTTTTTCTCGTAAATAAATACGAAAATGATCCTCATTTCGCGTTTCAAACAGTTTTATTTCCTCACAAATAAACTTATACGAACAAGACAATATCAAATGAATGTGAAAGGTTTGCTTCGTCACTCAATAGAAACAGTCATGGTAGCAATGTCTTTTGGTAGCATGTCGTGTTGGGGATGATCAATAAAAAAGCAGTGATTAATGAATAAGTTTCTTATTCCACCTTTATTTAATTCGATTGTAATAGGCCTCTAAACTCAACTTCAATGAAGGTGAATCATAAAAAGACCGCCCCCCCAATAAAATAAAGCAGACAAATCCCTCCCAAACCACGACATGTTCCCCATCCCCGGGCAGAGCTGACCAAAAAAAACAATAAAAACAAAACAAATCACTGGCGCAATGTTAAAGAGATAAGGATCCAGGGTCCCTCAATAGAAGTAGTAATTCTTACTGTTCTCAGGAAGTCGGTCCTATACATATATGTATATTAAAAAAAAAGAGAAGAAGAAGAATTACATCTATAGACAGAGATACGAGCTAGACGAATTCAGAAAGTACTGGCTCTGCGACGCCCATGATAGAGAAGTGTAACGAATCCTGGGGAAGGTCTATATCCAACGACAGACAATGAAAGATTGATGATGATGATGATGATGATGATGATGATGATGATGATGATGATGATGATAAGATGAGTTATCTGGTCCATAGCACTGGACTGACGACTTACAACTACAGTCAGTGTCAACTAACTGCTTAATCCTCTTTTGTTCCTATCTCAATTTATCAGTGTCTTCACAGTTTGCCTCGAAATAATCTTCCGAAATTTAGACAAATAGAGGAATAAGAATTGATCGCGGATACTAGGATAATTCAAGATTTGCTGACGATATCACCCTTCATACGGAGAACTCAGATGAACTCCAAATAACGACAGACGAACTGAATGAAGAAAGTAGGTCTTCATATGAACTCCAGTGAAAATCTCTCATGTATGACAAATATGTTGAGGTCAAAGACACAGTGATCAAAATCGGAAAAAAAGCAGTGTTAAAGAAAGAAGACCACTGCATTTACCTACGACAACAAATCTTAATGAAATCACCAAAAGAAGATGCCTAAAGATGAATTAGTCTTTTGATTCAGCGATTTCAACATTTGTGAACAAAAATATCTCATTAATTTTGATGAGAGTCTACAACCAATACATCCTGCCGATAGTCACCAATTGAACTGCGACATGAAACCTAATCAAAGGATTGGCCTTCATGTTGAGAATCATGCAACGAGCACACAAGAGGACCATGTATAACAACCTATGAAAAAGTCTCAAGATAGCAAAGTATATTAGAGAGCAAGCGGTGATCAGAGACATCACAGAAAATGGTATGCTCAAATGGGCTGATCACATTGCAAGTACGTCGGACAACCGCTGAACAATCACAACTCATTACGTATATAACTAGGGATCATACTCGAAAGTGACCAACAAAAAATAGGCAGGCGTGACGAACTAGACAGGTTCAGAAATATTGACTCAGCAACGTCCCATGAGATAGAGACTGATGATGAAGTTCAGCTTTCTTGACTGAAATTAAGGAAACGAGGCGATTACGATGATAAAAACCTTGAGTTCTCTGGATAAATACTTACCTTTCCGACAAATATATATATATATATATATATATATATATATATATATATATATATATGTATATATATGTATATATATATATATATATATATATATATATATATATATATATAATCACTTGTGTCTGCCCTTCTGTTAGTCCTTCTGTCTGTCTACACGATATGTCCTAAAGATTTTGATCAATTTCAATGAAATTTTGTGAAAGTTCAGGCAATGGGCTGCGGAAGAAGCGATCAAATTTATGGCACATCAAAGAATCCTTTTTTATATGTCCATCTGAGATATTTTTATATTTGAAAGATATTTTCATTTTCTGCATCAAGAAAGGTTAAAAACGAACAGGTAACTAAATACTTAATCCTAAGAGAAATAACTCAACACTTGTACATATTACAATAATTGTGTTCCCTCCTCTATTCTCCAATATTTCATTTTCATTTGGTTCCTAATTAGTGTAAGGTGTTGGCGCCAGGGTTACAAATTTTGAAGTAATTTTTCAATTTTTCGATTCTGGGAGTCGTTCTCGATTTCGAAAAAAAAAAAAGCAAACAAACCTCCAAACAAACAGTAAAAAAAAATCTATCTCAATTGAGAACACTGGACTCACGAATTCGAAGAAGAAAAACAGAGCAAAAAAAATATCTAGATCGGCAATCCTGGTTGGCATAGGTATGTGCTCTCTGGGTGCTACTGATTCTTTCATGCTTCCCAAAGGCCAATTGGAAAATTAAGAAAACGTTACTGCACGGAAAAAGATCAAAAAGACTTGTTCTAATTGAGAATCCAGAATGTTCTGCTCTGGTTATGAATTTTGTTTGATGGGTGGTCTGGGAAGAAAAGAAAAGAGAAGAAAAGAAAAGAACAGAAAAGAAAAACAAACGAGATTTTAGGCTTATAAGAGATTGTTTCGGATACCTGCATCACAATAGATAACAACAGAAGAACAGAAAAAAAAGAACCGGAAAAAGAGGAAAAAATATCGAAATCAAACTCAAGGTAAACGCATTGGATTATTTATTCCAGTATGGGTACTTGAACACAATGTTACGCACCTCTGTTGATCTTCCTATTTTAACGTTTTTTTTCCTAATAGTTATCCATCTATCTATCTATCTATCTATCTATCTATCTATCTATCTATCTATATATATATATATATATATATATATATATATATATATATATATATCCATGTATTCCTATCTATCTATCTATTTCGGTTCATATCTATCTATCTATCTATCTATCTATCTATCTATCTATCTATCTATCTATCTATCTATCTATCTGTTCTTCTCGCTCTTCATATGCACGCATAGATTTATTGATTTATTTTCTGTTTAATTGGTTATGGAGAATGTGTGTTTAACGAAGAAGGAATTTGTGCGTGTAGATACATGGGTCAGATTGTGCGTGTTCTGATATATATATATAGGTGAGAGAATTAGTGTGTATATGTATATGTATACATATATGTGTGTGTTAGAGATAATGTGTGTATATGTGTGTGAGAGAATGTATGTATGCTCAAAATGCATGTATCATGATTATTTGTATATGTATTCTATATGTGCATAAGTACATAGATAATGTGGTGCATACACCACACACACACACACACACACACACACACATATATATATATATATATATATATATATATATATATATATATATATATATATCCTTTTCTTCTCCGACGCTCGTTATGCGCTCTGCTAGTCTCAGAACTACGGGTGTATACATATTTCATCGTATATATTGTTGTTTCAATGTCGACGTTATGATCAGCAATGGAAAGACAGCTCAAGAAACTACGTTATTTGCGATATATCATTTAGAAATTCTCATTTGAAATGATATCCTGTCGATACACGTCGAACTAGGCAACGTAAATAGAATAAACAATTGAAGAAAATGGGACTGCGGCAGGAACCGAACCTGCAACTGGTAGGGCAGCCGCTTCAACGTAGCGTTGCTCTTATCATTTAGCTAAACAGCCACCGGTAACGCAAAAGCTCAACAAACCGTTATCACCCCTAATACTCATTTAATTTATTCTTGGTCTATTCTTTTCAACCCGACAGTTGTGTATTAAGAAATGGATATACATGGTTACACACACACACACACATACACACACACACATATATATATGTGCGTGTGTGTGAATTTATTTACTAATATTGCGCATTCGTAAGTGTATCATAAGAAAATCCTGGCGACGCCCATGATAGAAAACTGTGGTGAATCCTGGGGAAGGTCTATGTCTAACGACGGATGTTAAAAGACTGATGATGATGATGATGATGATGTGTATCATATGTGAATCACGCATAAACTAGTAATTGTCTAAAGCATTAACACTCCAGCTCACTCACAATCAGAAACAGACGCACGCATAATAGAAGGCTTGGAGACCCAGACACCGAAGAGTACAATCTCCCATGATTACCCCTTCAATAGTCTTCAAGTCCCCTATTAACACGTGGTTTCTCTTCCCTATTCAGGGTATTCTTTCTCTCGTATCTAGACATTATGCTAACACATTTACTCAATCTTGACATCGTTGTTTATACACGGGTCTCAGGGGTGTAATGCGTATACAGCGGTTCCATCGACTGCGCAAGTTGTTGGCCTTCTCTGTATCCGTCTCTAACTCCTCAGAGCCCTTCCAGAAGTTCCAAGATAGTGGAATGCTGGTACGGTACTCGCTCGGGTCGGAAAATGATCAGGGGATAGAAGGTGTTTTCTCCAGACGCCTTAATGCTTTTTTTTCTCTTCCTTCCTTCCTCGTTTGTTTTTGTGTTCTCCCCCTCCCCACTTTCATCCTTTGACCCTACCTATTCTTGTCGGTGTGTTTTGGTTCAGTTCACTGTGAGTCGTTTCCTTTTTTTTACTACCCCACCCTATAACACACACACACACACACACACATGCACACACACACGAACATACGATCTCTCATCCTCTCTCTGAGAAGGAGCAGGGATAGGGCAAAGACCTCGTTCATCCGAATTTCGGATATTCCGAACAAGATTTCATGGTCACATAATAGTACCCAGCGTATGCCCCCACACACGCGTATATATATATATATATATATATATATATATATACATATATATATATATATATATATATATATATATATATATATATATAACGTGTACTTTAGCGAGTGAGACAGACTCGGGAGTGAAGTGTTTGGTGGTAAGGTTTATTAATCCTTATATGTCAATAGTCCATAAATGTTTCGGGATTCTTCCCATCATCAGTGGTGTGTGCTGTGTGAGTGTGTATTAAAATGTACCATGTGGAACCAGAGTCCACTACTAGGGCTATGCATTGTGGGTAAGTTTTGTTGTCATATATATATATAAATACAATTCATGAATACAATCTAATATAATGCAATATCCGATGCACGATGGGTTTATTTCATGAAGTGCTCGATACATTCAACATAAAACTTTAAGATGAGTCAGAATAGAGCTTAGAATATGATGAAATAAAGGATTCGCCACACAAACACGTTTGTGCTTCTGCTCAGTTTGGGCTTCCTAAGGCGAATGACTCGATTTATCTACGATCTGCAGGACGTTTTTTATGGAGGAGAGAAGTCTATTTTTCTAAGTGGATAACCTTTTCTCATCTTATTTATACATCTTTTTTTCTTTTCCTTGTTTAGTTGTCGGTCACTGCTTGTTACTTTTTTGTATTTTACATAGTGGTGATATTTTAAAGTCTGATTGTTATAAATTATGAATTAGGATGAGGTTTTGTTGGAACTTTCTTTATCAGTGGGTTGTTAAAACATCAGCTCTTTGTGATGTGTTCTCTCTCTGAGAGTATCTTATTCATACTTTATTCTGATTCCCAGTGTAGGGGTTCACTTTCGCATGACTCTAGTTGTTAGTTTAATTATTCTGGGTTCGGTAAGTTTTTATATATCTATGATAGTTATGAAAAAGCGATTGCGTTGTTCTTAAAGTAGCGGGAGGCATAGAATAATAATATTGTTATTGTTAATAGTAATGGTGCTACGTCTACAGTAAATAATAATGAGGGGGTAAGATAGCTATGGTTATTGATATTAGTATGCTTGTATGTAGGGTGTTAGATTATGATTTTTAATAGAAATTAATGAGCTGCGCTGGCAATTTAACGTTACTTCATTTTGTCTATTTAATAGTTCTGCTTTTTGTTTTTTTGTTCTATTGGCGAAGGCATAGGTATCGAGGGGTTTCAATGTTCTGGCATATATATGTTTGTTCTAATATTTCCAATTCCCTGTGGGTGTGAGGTTGCTATCGGTTAGTCTCCAATAATATATCGACAGTGATGTTCTGTTTTTATATTTTTCGTTTGCAAAAGATGATATGTGGCTGGCTAATCTTACTTCAAGGGGTGTTGGTTGTATACTTTTCTTTTCAGGACTGATTGGATTTTCTTGTTTCTGAAAGTCGAGCTTGCTCTACCTAAAGCTTTCCAATCTTGTGAGATTCTTCGCTTTATTTTTCCTTCTATTGATGATTTTATGGAAAATACTATAAAAGAAAATCAAAAACACCGCTACGAAAAAACAGAAAAAAAAACCAGTGACCAATAACTAAACAAGGAAGAGAAAAAGAAATGGAAAGATATTTGAATAGAATAAGTAAAACGTTCTCCAACCTTGAAACGTGGACACCTCCCCCAAAACGTCCTAAGTAGGGATCCAAAATAGATCAACCATCTGCTCGAAGGAGCCAAAACTGGGCAGACATATAAGCGTATTTGTAAAACAAATTCTTTATTTCATCATGTTTATAAATGATGGGTTCGCTCCACGGACGAGTATCTATTTAGAAGGATTTTCATAGCAGCAGCAGCGCAGACGGCGAGGCCCGTGTGCGAAATACACCCTGCAGCCTTAGCAATACTTTTAAGGTGCGACTTGCCAAGGGTCGATCCTATCCTTGGAACCTTGGGTTTGTATCCTGATATGAGCAAGGTCCTTAGGTTGTTGATTTGACAGGAGTGTTCTTCTCCTGGCAGATGCGAGCTAACTACGGGGTTTGCCGCCCCTTCGCTAGATTCTGTAGTTGGTAGATGTTGAGCTGGCTGTAGAGTTCTACCGTTCCTCTGAAGGAGAATCTGGACAGATGACTGTCTGCAATTTTAGGCACAAATCCCGCAGATCCTATTCGCCCCAGAAAGAGTTGTGCGCTATCTATACAAGTCTGCTACCTCCTCAGAATAGTGACCCGACAGTGTCTGAGACACACCCCTGGAAAAAATCGCGTCTGCATATTAGGTTTTAACTGTACAAAGCCGTTTAGTTTTCTTTCATTTATAATTGAAGAGCAGTGATAGTTAATCATATCTATAAATAGATGCCTACATAACGTTTTAGTGAACCTTTTCCCAAGAATTATCCAAATATCTTATACGATTATACTTTTGCATAAACTATTGAACTTTTCTCATATCAAATTAGGTTATATTTTCAACATTTTAACTTTCTGATGGTACTTTTTTTTTCCCTTCCGAACGATTCGGATGTTATTTTTCCTTACATTTGAATCTATCTTAATAATTCCGTCCGATCAACCTCAAAAACTAGCCTGGTTTCTGTTGAGACTTTCATACAACTTACATCTTGTAGATTACTATTCACTCATTAAAATTACCAACTGCATTAGCTTTTGCCTCTTTACTGCCTATTCATACGTTCATAAATATCATTGTCATATGACGGGTAATATTCAAGTATAGATATAATAAGCATGTATGCAAATTTCTTTTTTTGTTTGCACTCACGTATTTCATTGGTTAATTCATCTTAAAAATTACGTCATAGATTACGTCATAAAAAACTCTTTTCACTTAAGCTGTTTTAATGTATGATAGACTGAGTAGGAACTTGGAAAAAAATAAAATTAAGATACTTGAATTTATCTAAAAATAAATCACCCAATGAAATAACTTGAGTCTCCTTGGTGTCGATCCATACATAAATTTACCTGTCAGTTTTGACTGGTATATTCTAGTATATAGATATATAATGAGCACATATCCAATTTTCCTCTCTGTTTTTGTCGCTGACGCATCTCATTGATTCATACACCTTCCTATTTTAACATAACAATTACGTGATAGATTACGACAGAAGAGCTATTTAGACTCTTACGTCCGATCTTACATTAAGACAACTTGAGTTCAGTTAGGACTTTAAAAAAAAGCTATCATAAAATTAGGATATATGAATTACAAATAAATTACCCAATAAAATATCTGAAGGCTCCTTTATGCCGATGCACATTTTTTTCTAGAGTCATTCTGCAGTAATGAGAATCACAAGCGTAGTAACTCTGGAATCTCTGACGTTTACTTGGTTTCTAATTAATGTTCCACTCTTCAGGTTATTGCGTTTAATGATTTACAGAAAATAGGTACGTACTCTCAGGATGTTGAAATACCTGCCCATACGCCTTTAAATAGAAATCAGGATGAAAACTACAATATCATTGGCAAACCATTGAAAAATGACCACATGGTTGAAGAGATTACACGAATATTTGTACTTAAAACAGGTAAAATCTCCCATGACTTGTGTACAATCATATGTTGAACTAAAACGAAATTCTATTGTGTCCATGCACAATGAATGGGAAACCGCGGATAAGGGAAGTACACAAGGAGGGAAATTATTTAAAAAAAAAAACAACTTATATATAGAATCTCATGCTTGTGAACGTTGATGGTGTGAAATTCTTTACCACAATAATTGATTTGAGAAAAAAAAATGAATAAATTACGTCAGTCACACGTGGACGAAGTATGTTATAGAGATGTGTGGACACATTCAAAAACCCATGCGAAATGTAAACATTTTGTATGGACCTTGCAATTTCAAGGGCCCCGCGCTAAATGCTGGTAAGCTATCATTTTCGATACAATGATACTGAACATGCTCTATACTACAATGCAGTGGTTCTTGACCTTACTTTGTTCCATGCCTCAAAAACTAAAAAAATCACTCCTTACTATATCAAAATTGATTTGATTTTGGAAGGGTATGATGATAAAACTCCTAATCCAGAAATATTTTAAATCAAGGAAATATGCTATTCGTTCATAAAGAACTTGATTTTTAAGGTTAGCGATTTTGGCCAAATATAACCCTTTAATTGAGGTTATCATTTTAACACAGATACCACGCTCCCATTATTTACTATGTGTTACATATGCCGTAGCTAAAAGAAAATGTATTTGAAACTGAAGTCAAAGCTGATGCCCAAAGATCAAAATGAAAACAGAGTGATACTATGGCTAAAATACCAGATATATTAGGCGTACTATCTGGCTTTAGAGCTAACGCGAAAAAATGATTATGTACTTAACTTAGCCAGTAAAAAAAAGTGCACGTCTTTTAATATTTCAATGAGTGTGCGTGTGAGCGCCAACAAGTGCGTGTGTACTTTATATATTTCAATTTTGTACACTCTGATCCATGGAAACCCTGATTTGGTATCTGCATCTTTTTCTCCGCCCCTTTCCTGTTTCAGCCTACCCCACACGGAGAAGAGATACCCGACTGATACACGCAGCATTTTTTTTCTCCGTTTAAACTTTTCTCTTCGGCGAGACAACTTGAAATGTAATCTTACGTATTCGTTATGGCGCAAGACTACATTTGAATGTTGGCATTCTACGAACTATCAGAAATCTTCAATCAAAACTGTCACTAAAACTTTCTAAATAGGTTTCTTTAGTTTTCAAGTTGGTCTAGCTGTATCTATGTCCGTAAGAATAAGTATATCGTGTTACTGACCATGTTTCAGTATCTCTGCAGAAAAATCACCAAGATTGGTTTGAACAGAAAAAATTAGAGATCAATGAGTTATCATCCCATTAGTATTAAAAAGAGGGGTCTACAATCAATGCATCCTGTCGATAGTCAGCCGCGGAGGTGGAACATGGAACTAACCAAAAATTCTGGTCCTCAAACTGAGAACCATGCAACGTGCACAGGAGAGAATCATGCTCAACATCAAATGAAAAGATCACAAAACAGCACAGTATATTAGAAAAAAAAATAGGAGTCAAGGATATCATACAATCCAATCAAAAACTAAAATAACAATGGGCTGGTCATGTTGTAAGAATATCAGACAACCGGTAGTCATCGTGACTCACGATGTGGATCCCCAGAGATCATAAGCGAAACTTTGTCCAGTGAAATATATCTGCAGAAGAAAGAAACAGAAAAGACTTAATATTGTGACAAAAGGAGCAAAAACTTCTACGCCGCTAAGATTTCGTAATAGAAGAGATCAGTGGAGAAGAACGAAGCTATATAATCTCACTACGGTCCAAGGATTGGGATACAAACAGCATCGCACTCCAATTCTACGAAGTCCACATATAATCTTCCGAGAGAGGTATATGAACCGCCTGCTTTACAAGTCAATCCACTACGGTCCAAGGATGGAAAGAAACTTGTTCGAGACCCGCTTTGTACCCTGAAAAAGGTGACAGGATCCCTTTGATTAGCCTGCGTATCGCCCTCCGGCTGTTGATAGGGAATTTTTTGAATAGCATTCTGTCTAGCTCAGTGAAACATAACCTCGTAGATCACCCTTTTTCAGGGGAAGTTGAAACGTTTATTCCGGAAAATCACCAAGGATGGATGGCATTAATGCCAAATTGCCAGAGATATGGAGATGAAAAGATCATGAGATATCTTCATAATTTGTAGAAGGTTGTTTGAATTCATTTTCTTATTCTCAACATGATTATTGCACATGATTTTCATTTAACTGAAGTTCATGTGTAGGCCGATTTTTCTGCTTTCTTTGTTCAGATCATCTACCATTAGTTGGAGGTCTTGTAAGTTCTCAGCGAAAAGGACGATGTCATCTTCAAATCTTAGGTTGCTCAAGTATTCGCCGTCTATTTTGATTCCAGTGCACATGAGAGATCCATGCTTAACCTTACATGGAGAGATCACAAGATAGTACAGTATATAATGAAGAAAACGGGAGTCCGTGACATGATAGAAACTATTAAAAAACTCAAATGGCA
The DNA here is from genome assembly GCA_963457665.1 of Thysanoteuthis rhombus. Classification (NCBI taxonomy): domain Eukaryota; kingdom Metazoa; phylum Mollusca; class Cephalopoda; order Oegopsida; family Thysanoteuthidae; genus Thysanoteuthis; species Thysanoteuthis major. The sequence continues at coordinate 12,452,253 of OY735212.1, read as the reverse complement.
ATGGGCAGGCCATGTTTCAAGAATGAAAGACAACTGATGGACATCACGTCTCACAACATGGATCCCCAGTGATCATTTAAGAAACTGAGGCCGACAGAACACAAAATGGAGAGATAAACTGGACAGATTCAGGAAATACTGGCACCGTGATACCTATGATAGAGAATAGTGGCAAATCCTGGGGAAGGTCCATGTCCAACGACGGATGCTAAAAGACTGATTATGATGATGTTTGGATTCATGAATCTGTTCCAGGGACTAGCCAGATGCTGTAATGGTTGTACAGTTGAAAGCCGATGGTGGTAATGATGACTTTTTGAATTATAAAGGTGTAGCCCAGCTGTATGCAGTGGGTAAAATGTTATGTAGAATACTGCTGGATCGTTTGCTCCGTCACATTTCCGATGATCTGCTTCCTGTATCCCAATCTGGTTTCCGTACCGGTTGTGAAACCACTGATATGATCTTCACGGCGTGGCAATTACAGGAACAGTGTGTCGAACAAGGTATAGACTTGTATCAGGTCTTTGTTGACTTAGGCTCAACGCCCAGCAGAAGTGCAAACAACTTACTGCAAGCAGAATTGTATTGTGGGAGATTCTACGGAAGCCTGTATTGCAATAATTTCATGCTGGCATGGAAAACTGTCTGAACCAATATTTGTTTAAAATGGAGTGAAACAAGGACACATTCTGGCACCTACACTATTTGCACAGTACTTTGTTATAGTTTCCCGAACGGCGGTCAAGGACTGTAATCATGGTGTCTATATTTGCTATCGTACCTAGCAACGCGTTTGACATCAGCGATGATGTTTCAACCTGCACCTTGCAAACCCTCTAGCGAGCCAAATGTCTACGTATGTGGCTACGTCTGGTAGTGGTGGTCAAGTTTGCGTATCTTGGAAGGTTTCGTCTTCTTGACAGTGAAATCTCCCTTAGGATTAAAAAAAAGAACAGCTCTGCATTTGGAAAGCTGGAACAACACTTTTGGAGCAACGTTGCATATCACAAGGAACAAAGAAAAAGGTGTACTATGGCTTATTGTCTTCATATAAGACACTTGAGGCGCTTTCACATTGTTCTTGTAGGATTATAGGCATGTATTGGGAATGAACATAAGTGATGAAGTGCTTGAGAGATCCCAGCGATATTATTGAAGGTACAGCCCTGAGGAAGTGTCTACGATGTTTGGTCATGAGTGATGAAAGAATCCCCAAGCAGTTTTTGTGTGGATAGCTTGTTAATGTTAAAGGTTCTCCCCATAAGCCAAAAATGAGGTACACGGATTGTCTGAAGGTGTCATTGAAAACTGCAAATATATCAATTGATGACTGAGATTATTCACTAGGTTAGTGGATGTTGTTCTTAGCGGAAACTAATCCATCAGGGAAAAGCTACATTCGGGGAATCTCGCGTTGAAAAGTATGAAAGACTGAAGAGAAATGCCTGGAAATAGTCTGGATTTGAACTTCCCGTTCACAGAGTTGACCGCCTGAACTAATCTACTTCTGTAGGAGGGTCCGCCTCATCAAAAGTTATCTGCGAGGCCATGGAAATAGACGGATGAACAATCGAATACCAAAAGTCCAAAAAAATTTTACGTCTGTGGAAAGGAATGCAAGTCAGCAGACGGGTTGAAAAGGCATGCTAGAGGGCATGGAAGTCGTGCACTGGATACCCGCACCATGGACTTTCACGAGTGCCAATTTTGCAAAAGAAGTTTCAAATCCCATGCTGGATTAAAAAGGCCACATGCGTTATTGGCAAAATTGATTGATTCTCTGGTGTGATATCACGTGATGGTCATTCTCGAAGACAAAGGGGCAGCCATCAAGTATATCTATCTATCTGTCCGTCTGACTGCCTGCCTGTACACATCACGCTTGCAGGCCTAACCAATAGAGCTAGAAGGCTGATTCGTATAATCTTTACTAGGCGCCCACAACTTCGGCTCTACTTTGTTGCTATTTACCCCTTATTATGTGTGAACATTTTTCGTTTTTTGACCACCCTCTGAATAGATCTTCAGTGGCAATTCAGTTTGCAATGTAGGTTTTTGCTAAATTGATTACATCGTCCGTATCCGGCAGCATTCATGGTTCTTTTGTTGTTGTTTCGCTTTCAATTCAGGATTTTTTTAGCGACCATTGTCCAATGGAATGAAACAGAAGTAACATTCATTGATCACCTGCTTTTCCATTTTTTCAATTGAACGTCCCCAACATGCTATGCTTTCAAAAGACGTTGGTCACGTGACGGTTTTTATTGAATGTTAACCAGACTTTTTTTGCTACTATTGAGCTACCGCTGTCTATCCCCACAATATTTCAATGATTTCCAATTTTGAAGAAGTATATGGTACAAGGATTAGAAAAAACTAAGTGAATTTTCGGAGCATATCTATGAATTAGTTTGTGATTGAAAGATATGTTTTGGTTTTAATATTTTATACAAGTCTGCATTTGCTTCTACTGTCAACATGATATCCCCAAAAGTTCTCAATGTATTACAATACAATTTTGTCATAGGGTAAACCACATTTTACTTAAAATGATTGAATTTCGGAATGGATTCAGGAATTAGACTCTGATTGAGAGATATTTTTGTATTCTTTTCATATATTTCTATGTTCGTTCCTGGCTGTCCACACGATATCTCCGAAAGTTATGAATATCAACAGAATCAAAGAAGTGTTTATATTTAAAGACTGATCTATACACAATGACTCTGTCATAATTGTAGGAAATGTACATTCACAGTCGTCCATTTTGAATTTCAAAATGGTTGCCTTAAAAGTCCAATGAAAAACTCCCAAAACATTCTTTTCTTCATTTAGATAGTTTTATATGATTTAATTTCGTTACTAAGATTCTGAACTATTTAAATAATAACTTCCACTTCCCGACTAACTTTAGAAAATACACCGTTGGTAAACTTATGAAATTCCTTTCCAAACGACATATGCTCTCTATACCAATATCAAGTTTTATATATATATATATATATATATATATATATCAGAATTTTACGGGCACATGCAGAAATAACTATCATCATGCTTTTGTAAGTAACTTCTTTTGCACAGCACACTGACAAGATACAGTCTCAGAAAGCTGAATTTGTTTTCTTTCCAACGTATACATCATGACATTTTTTTTATAAAAAAAAACATCAAGTTTTTTAGGACTAAAAATAACTTGAAGCGATCAAATTAGTGTCCATGTATGAAACAACAAATAAACTTCGCTAATGAGGAAGGACGAGAAACATTGAAATTTCGAAGAGGGTACCCCTACGCTTACAGCGATATCAAATTCAGCCTATTTCAGTCTTTATTGATTGGACTATAATTGAAATTAACATTGTTGAAGATTTGTTCGGATCAGGTTTCAGAGATAGTGAGACATGCACAGCTGTGGGCAAAACTTTATATCAAAAGTATCGTTGGGGAGTGACGCTTTTTCTCTATCCAATGACATTGATAACTGTAACCCTGAAAAATAAATATGTCTGTGTTGGGGCAAGTTAGTCCCCGGTGTCAAATTATTGCCAAAGTGTTTTCTTTTCTGGCTGTGCTTTTTTGATCACTTATCTAGGACACAAGGAAATGATGCAGATCTGTTATTCACATGTTATAGTCTAAAGGAATGCTGTGAAATCCTTTCATTATTTTTATTGTGCCTACTGAAGGAGCACCAAATATTATTACACCCTGTAAAAATATCTATGCATTGTAATCATCACAACTGAAAGTTTCTGGACTTTGGCAAGAGTACATGAATTGATATAAAAACTGCACGGCTCAGCGTTCTTTTCTGCTTATTGAAAATGAGGGGAAAACCTACTCCATACCCTGAATTAGGTTATCCTAAGAAGGGGCAAGTTGGTCCCTGTGTTACCAAGTCAGCTATGAGCCAATGTGAGTTATGTTATAATAGTTCCTTCAGTTATTAGTATCACAAATTTAGAAAAAGATATTTACGATCAGTTTATACCATGAATGCTCCCTCTAACTATACTGAAATATTTTCCACACAGATTTGAGAGAAAAAGAGGAACAACTACCTCCGTCCCCCTTATCTGTTTTTCAAAAATGGCCGACTGGCTCGATGATTGACTTGCATTATCAAAAACTTTCATGTCTTATTTTTGATAAATTTTTCTTTCCTAGCCATGTCATGCACAATCGCTTCTCTTCACGTAATTTTGTCTGGTCTGTATATTCGATGCCTTTTACCTCACACAGAGTAAGTGCATAACTGTTTGATCCGGTATTTAGCTCTCACTTCTATGATTTCACCATTGAGTAGTTCAACATTTATTCACAAATGTTGAATAAATATTTTTTGTTCGATGACAATATTCAAACATCTTGCTGAAGGTTTTGGTTAAACGAAACAATTGCAAGATCTATCTATCCATCTATCTATCTATAATACATTTTTAAATAAACACACACACACACACACACATATATCTATAAACAGGGCTGAAACTTGAACTTGTTTACATAGCCAATCCTTATCTCATATATATATATATATATATATATATATATATATATATATATATATATATGGATATATGATCCGACAGAATGATTATTAATTGCGTTATAGTTTAGATAAACTCTTTTTTGAAATGATCTCCCTTCATTACATGGTTATTGCTCATACAACGTAAATAGAATAAACAATTTAAGAAAATAGGGCTGCTGTTGGAATCGAGCCCAAATAACTCCTTTCACTCTCCTGTCATTACTAATGGTTGCAGGTTCGATTCCTACAGTAGCCCCATTTTCTTTCATTGTTTATTCCATTAACGTTGTCTAGCCTAAGTGATACATTAATCGTGTAATGGCAGGATATCATATCAAAAAAAGTTTCTATATAATATAGAACATTCCTTAATCATTCTGTCGGACCATTTATATCCATTTCTCGATGCATAATTGTTGCGTTCAAAGAAACAAAAAGACCGAGAATAAACGAGATGAGATTTTGGAGTTTCATTTGGACCGACGGCTGTTTAGCTCGATGGTAAGAGAAACGCTACATATATATATATATGTATATATATATATATATATATATATATATATATATATATAGAGAGAGAGAGAGAGAGAGAGACACACGCACGCACACACATATATACATATAGACATCAAAGTGACGACGAGATAGATAGAATTCATGTGCTAGATTTGTTCATTAATATTAATAGGTCCCTTTCGTTTGATGAGGCGATCCAAACATCATGCCGACAGTTTCATTTAGACGATCCGTTCAAGTAGGCGTGAACCTATGCACAAACGTTTGCAATATATATATATATATATATATATATATATATATATATATATATATATATATATATATATATTTGACATTACGCATATAGGCATCAAAAGTGACAATATATGTATATTGGATCTATATTAATATCCTTGATTTATATTTTAAATAAAGATCTTTTTGGTTCGACGAGCTGATTCTAATATCTTGTGAAAGCTGCATTTAGACGATTTGGTTAAACCAACGTGCAAACTATATATACATACATATATACATCAAAACTGACACCGACATAAATAGATTGAGATAGATAAATCCCAATTGAGATTGATAGATATGAACAGACTGTGATAGAGAGATATGAGCGGATTGAGTTAGGGTAGATATATACATAGATAGGATAGTTTCCTTTATGGTTTCTTTGTTCACTTCTAAAGAGCAGCTCTGGTCTGGAGTAATTCCTAGTAACATCCGTCCTCTATTTATTGAATCTTTTGATCAACCAACTGAATATTCTCGAATGAACAACTTAGCAAACTTTTCGGTTTGGAAAGTATTACAGAAAAGTCATAAAATGATGTATATGATTATTATAACGTCATAAAATGATATGATCATCTAACCGTATAATGAGCTTATACACTATTCTTTCTGTTTATTTATCCATTCGTTTGTCTGTGCACAAATGGAATGATCTCACTGGTTGATTTACCTTCCTATCATAACATAATAAAAATCATGTCAGAGAAACTCATAGAAAGACTTCATGCCTGATCATCACTCATTTAAATAACTTGAGACGAGTCAAGTCTTAAGAAAAGAAGTTAGAATTTAGGATATTTAAATCATAAAGAAAATAAATTATCCAATGACAATCTTCAGGCTCCTTGGTGCCGATCAGTACATAAATAACCCCGTCATTTTGGACGGGTATATTCTAGTATGTAATGAAATGATACACCTAATAGGGTGATTTTATATGATGATATATACGTGAACATTTCCCCAAAAGGAAATATTATATCAAGATAGAATCGATTGTTAATTGATAGGTTTGAGTCATAGGATGTGCAAGAGGCGTAGCGGTTAATGGTGCAGACAATCGGTGATCGGAGTCCAAACTTCAATTGGGCCTGTTCACGTTCATATCACACTAATGTTTCTGAGGAAGGCATGAATCTCTCTCTCCCTCATCCCAGCTGTGGTTAAAATGGCATGGCAGACTATGTAGGCTCTCTAGCTTTAGTGAGGCAAACAGCCGAGGAGAAGGACAACACTGATTCTGAACCTTGGAGTGGAACCCCTTTATTGCAGCTGGATTCCAACTTTGATGCACTGTTCCAGCAGCTCCTGCAGCCAAGCTGATGCCAAATATATTGCTCCTTGCTTTGCTTTGGATCACATCAGCGAGGTCAAGAGGAGAGGGTTACTGTCCATCGAGCATCACAGGATATCCATACGCTTTGCCCGGGCTTTAATCCTGGAGAAGTCACTCTGGTGTCGTACCATTATTCCTTTGGGCAGAAAAATACTTCTTTGATTAATAAGGACAAAATAGTGGTTCAATTTCAGCACTTATGATACAAGGCTCTTTGTCCAATTACGTAGGAAGCCGTTCAATAAATTAAAAGTTAAAATAAAAGGTAAAGCGTGATATCTCTTCAAGTGACACAGATGACAGGTGTCAAAGTCCCAGTCCCTGTTACATTCATCAGCTTAGTGATCCCTGCAAGTTTCAAGTCTGGTCAAGACTTTGCACCCACAAGTTTTTATTTTAAGTGCGCCAAAACGATGCCTCCGCCTTAATTAAATGGCTTAGACCATACACAATTTGCTGCTTAGTGCACAGGGAAAGTTTGTCCCGATGAAGAGTTTACCATATTTTTCGCCCATAGCCATAATAGAACTCAGTACCTTCTATGTGTGAGGCAGACGTGCTAACCATTACACTATCTGAGCGAACAAGCATTTGATCAAAAATAATTTTAAAATCATTATAAATTTTAAAAAATTTAAATCATTATAAATTTCATACTAATTTGTTGTAGTGTGAAGTTGTTTGTAACATCAAATTTGATAAGATAAGGATGAATTTATGACAACGAATGCCAATTCATATCAATGTTAGTAAAATGACACGATATCTATATCATTTACTTAATATCATCAACTAATTATTGTTATCTAATATTTTAGCAGTCACAGTTTTGCATTTGGTCTCTTGGGATCATCGTTGTGAATCTTAATGTCTCGTGATTGTCTGACATTCTTGCTACATGACCAGCTCATCGGCATTTGAGTTTTCCAACGGATTCTATGTCTGATGTCTTCTTTCTGAAATACACTGCGTTCTCTTGTGATGTTGAGCACGATCCTTCCCTGTGTACGTTGCATGGTTCTCAGCCTGAGAGGCAATCGTTTAGTTAGGTTCCATGTTTCACCTCTGTATGTGACTAGAGGTAGGTTACATTGGTTGTATACCCTTCTTTTCAGGACTAGTGGGATTTTATTGTTCTTGAAGGTTAGTGTGCGTTTAATACAGAATCGACACAGGGAAATTATATGTATATATATATATATATATATATATATATATATATTTGGTTGGTTGTGTATGTGTGTGTGTGTGTGTATGTGTGTGTGCGTGTGTGTGTGCGTGTGTATGTGTAAGTATATCTGATTGTGCGTTTATCTGTTATGATACGGACAATGAGGAAACGATATATATATATATATATATATATATATATATATATATATATATATATATATCATGTGTATGTTACGAAACGTAAAAACAATAAACAATAATAACTTTGTAAAACAAGATTGTTTTATCAGTATATCCAATTATAAAGTCTGCATATGCAAAAAGCCACAAATATGTTACCCTCATAGATCAACCACGCCCTTTGATGGCGGGTAAATTGACATGGTGTGACATTTTCACATCTGCAGTTACTGCAGACACTTGAGCTCGCCTAGAGATCACATAGGAGAACAGAAAAAATTCAAACTCCTACACATACACGTATATTTAGGTGGACAGAATATTAGAATTCACGAAGGAAAAGAGCGTTTTTCTTTTTTAGCTCATCGTGTTATTGTAAACATAGTTGGTACAGTTCTAGCCAATAAGCAGGTATTCACACACAATCGAAGTTGTTGTTTTTTCAATGTACTTGGCTTATTCTTACACTTGTTTACCCCTGCTTTAATAAAACGATGGCGGTATTCGGATAATTTTGCAATTGTACAGTACTTTAAAGGTATCAAAAATATGTTGCTCTGCGTTTTCTAGTTCATGTTCAACCAGGATGAACCGAGATTGTTTACACATATGCAAATAGATAAATAAATGAACAAGCCTGCCTGCTGCAGGAACAAAGTCTTCACCTACATCAACCCCAACTGAAGATAATTGTAGCAACTTTTTATTATGTATTTGATAAATGAAAAATTATACAATTATGTTTTTCAGTATAGATGTATCAGAATGAAATAAGCCCTTTTGTATTTCTAACAGATGTTTAGTCAATTTAGCTCAGTCAGTAAGCGTCACGACTACCAATCAGTTGATTACGAATTCTAATTACAGGAGAGAATGTTAATTTTCATTCCCTTAAATTTGGTGAGGATTGTTCTTGTCTTTTTTTTGTTCTTGCTACAGAAGAAAAACGAAAGGTCAAAACTACAGGTTTCGACTAAAGTTTGACAATAGATAAAAATGATATTAGATTACTCTTTAAATAGCATTTAATCCTAATCTCCCTTGACAAATTTTACAATCAAAAAATTTGTCAATCACGTGACATATTATGTTACCTGACGAGCAGGATTCGCCATGGGAGTCCGCCGTAAACCATTGGTTCATAAGGTGGTCTAGTTGGTCATAGCTTGGGAATTCGATCACCTTTTCAGTGCCCGAGTTCTGAGGATCCGTAAGAGACGAATCTAAGTGAATATCTACTGTTAATAGTCTATGTTTCACCTGCTGTTTCTCTGAATATTATCCTCAATGACAAGTTGAAAGTTATTTTAGGTCAAAAATCGCCTAAAATTATACGTTATATAATGACCGTTAGTTCGAAAGATTACTTTATTTAATCAATACATGCATACGTTAAGCTATCTGCGTACTTGCACATTGACGAATAGATTCTTTGTAAACAAAAATACAAGCTACTTTCTTCTTTGTGACGTCAATGTAGTCCTTTTATTTGGGTAATGTATTTTAAAATGAAAGTCTTTTAAGTCAAGAAACTTAGTGCCATCTGATGTAACCAGAATGGACCTGAATTTTACGCATTTGCACATGGATAAATAAGTGAGACATTGATATATTTTTGAAGTTGGTATAGAGTCAACTTTTGCAAGAGCGTTAGATTGAAATTTAGCATTTGAATAATGACCATTACCTTAACTCAATCGCCGTCCAGTAGCACAAGGCTGTTTATTTGGTGTGGGGCCCAATGGGTAAATCTAAAACCTGACTGATTCACACAGGCATCAAGGAATACTCCTGCAATGGTACAATGGGGGGGGGGTGCTGCTTAGGGGAATGGGTAAACTGGAACTACACATTTGGTGACCATTACGTAAAATTGCCTCCTGGTAGTAGAGACGAACGAGTGTCATAAAACTAGTTTAATGAGACAGGTGCCTCTTTTTGAAGTCTGAAATCAAAGAAACTCCGTGTTTGTTCTGTAGATATCATAGAGACATTTATATTGTTCTTTCTTTGTGGTCTTTCACTTTTCAGCCGTCTTTTTTCATCGTTTATGAGTCTCTTTATTCTATAAAAATAAATGACTATGTATCCATGCTATATATCTTATATTCATACACATTATATCTTACATATATATGTATCATATCTTATCATGTTTTTGGAGTATTCGATTTATTGTGTTGATTAAGGGGCGGTTTTTCGGCTTGTTCAGTTAGTCTTTGATATATTACAAGTAGCAGCTTTTTTCTGGTAATATATTTAATCTTTCGTAGTAAACATGGGCTGACACTCTGGTGCAAAGGGCTTAATAGGCTTAACTGCCAATGAGAAGGAAATGGTGTCAAACTTAGCATCCTTGGGAATGAGTCAACTTGAATTAATAGCACACATGAAAATTCTTCAATCTTGTCTCAAAAATTCTCAAAACAATAAAGGATGAAGCAACACTCGTACCTAAGAGGCACATCGGGCGTTCATGACTAAACACTACTTTACAAGACCGAAAACTGCTAAATATTTACAAAATAGACACATCTTTGTCAATTTTGAAACGGAAATGGAATATACAATGCAGCAAGTCGACTATTCGACGGACACAAAAAGAATCTGGACTTGAGTGCTCGTTGAGTTCAGAAACTTTTTCTTACAAAAAAATAAAAATTAAATAAAACTAACTGGATTTACTTTACTAAAATACCAGCAAAATTAGATTTTTGTAAAAAGTACAAGTTATGGAGTGAAAAAGTTTGAAGAAAAGGAATTTTCAGTGATGAATGTAACATCCAATATGCTCCCAGCAGTAGAAACCATAATGTTTGGAAGAAGAAATGTGAAAGATTTATAAATTTTGCATTAAAACACACTGTTAAAATCAATCATAGTTAGGGATTGCATAGCACCAGAAAGCATGAGTGACCAACATATCGTTGAAGGTTGGGTGTATTCAATGACTTACTTATAGGTTTTAGAGAGTAAATTGTTGCCATTCAATCACTCGCTACCGAATTTTAAGAAATCGGATATTTCAGCCAGATAATGCCCCTGTCATGTCGCACATTCCATTTCAAATTGGTTCTCCAGCAAGCGAATCTGCATTCTAACTTGGCCAGTTAACTCACTCGATTCAAATATAATAGAAAACGCTTGGGCGAAACTCAAGAATGCTTCAGGTGAAAAATTGAAAAATAAAAATATATCTCAAGACGTTTTGATAAAAAACGATCCAGTCTAACACCTGATCACGTACATTCCCTATATAAGTCGATGACTAAAAGGATTGATGCAACATTATTCACAAAAGGTGGGAGCATAAAATAATGTCTATATTCAATTCTATCGTCAAAATAAGAGATATTTGCACTGCTAACGTGGTTTTTACTAAAATATGATATATATATTTGGATCAGTCCATGATTAAAATCAGTATAGTACATGCTACCAAAACCCCTTTTTTGTCACTAATCATGTATCCTATTATTTAAGAAGTCTGTAGTCTGACAACCAGATAATGTGTCTTATTAGCAGGCTAAATTTATGACAACTACGTAATAAATTGTTTTGAACACTTATTAATTATGATATTGATGTCATCCATCATTGATATATATATATATATATATATATATATATATATATATATATATATATATATATATATATATATATATATGTATAATTTTGAACCGAGCTGTATGTATCATATCTTATGTTATTCATACGTACGCTATATACATTTGTTATTTATATATACGTCATTTATATGTATGTTATATATACATGTATTATATATACACTATATATACATGTTATAATATAGATATCATACATATGTTTGTTTCATAATATACATCTTATATCTGTTATATATTTATATCTCTATTCAGGGTTGAGCACTCTTAAAGTGATGTAACTCATCCATTGTAAGGTTATGCAATGCTCTTTCATAGGAATAAAGCACTCTGGTGGATGGGGAATTTATGCATAAATAGGTATATCGGTTAAATTCAGCATTACCGACCGCCAGTTCCGTTGTTCAGAGGTAGGATATCGGCCTCCGGGTCTGAAGCGAAGGTTTCCATCCTACCTCGTGGTACTGGATGGGATAATGGAAGGTCTACAGCCACACAGAAGAAATGTAATACATCGAAACAGCTGTCTGTGGATGACACAATAATATGTATATATATGTTATATATATGACATAATATCTATGTTGTACACATATGTCATATATATATATATATTTACAAAGTATATAATAAGTATCATATATATCGCCACTCGTCAGCAATATGTTTTTCCTGTAGTTATGAAAACTAAAAGCCAATTTACATAAGAATAATGTTTTTTTTAATTTCGCAATCAGGTTTAATTGTTCTTCAAAACGTAACGATTCTAACTAAGTACCATGTATATTTGGAAAATATCCATGAGACTTGTCATTTTCTTAAAACTGAAATAAGATATCTATGTAATCATTAACCTGATTTAATTTTTTCCCAAAACATAACAAGAATAATACCAATGATATTGTTATTGGCAATTAATTCGCCGAAAAAAACCGTAATACGAGACAGGGAAGTGATGGAAAAATGATACTATTTATGATTGATAATTACTGAGAGAAATGTGATAAACTAAATTTTAGGAAAATTGTCTAAATCAACAGATGAATCAGCTGTATTATAGATTTATCTATTCATGTATTTCTAGGAGTTACTTGGAAGGTAAATTTATAATCATAAACTTCAACGATGAATTAATCTTAATTTTTTGATACAGAAAAAAATTATCATTCATATGATTTCACCTCATGAGATTGACTCAAAAAAGTAAGCATATATTATACTCTCTCTCTTTCTCTCTCTCTCTCTCTATATATATATATATATATATTATATATATATATATATATATACATATATATATGTGTGTATATATATATATAAATATATCACTCTTTCTCTACATATGTATCATATCACTCTCTCTATATATACATATATATATATATCATATCCATACATACACATGCACTCACGTATATCTATCTATCTATCAATCTATCAATCTATCTATCTATCTCATATCCATACATCCCCATATATATATATATATATATATATATATATATATATATATATATATATATATATATATATATAAAAATATATATATATATATATATATATATAATATATATATATATATATATATATATATATATATATATATATATATATATATATGTGTGTGTGTGTTTATATATATATATTCCGTGTATTGGTGAAATTAAGCCAGTAGAAATGTGCATCCTCAGAATCCACGCTATATTTTTCTTCGTGGCTCAAAACTTTTTTTTGAAAAATCTAGGATGATGTGGACTTTAAAAATTCAAGGCGGTGTCCATACAACATTCCTCCCCCAGTACAGCCATCCATAGCCTAACATCTTTCCAGGCAACGTTTGTTTGCATATCATATGCCCGTGGTTTCATGAGGTCATAATAATGAAATTCAAAAATCCTGATTGGGGAACCACGCGGTGTGGACGTCATCATACGTACTAGCGAACACAGAATGTGATTTTCATGTCTGCTGTGTGCATGTATGTATCCGTTTACAAGCCCCCGCATGTGTGTGTTTATATATATATATATATATATATATATATATATATAAGACTGCCCACGATGTAGCAGCCATATTTATACAAGTCTTTAAACCAGAGGGAACGTTACTCAGTATCAGCAGAGAGCATTAGGTGATAACCACAACATTAACATCTCATACTGGAAACAAAGTGGATGTGCTGCCGGGAGTATCGTGTTACAGTACTTTATTTATTGATTATAAATGTACATAGTATTATGTAAACCCAAACATTACATTGGATAGATTTATTGGCTTAAATGAAGTAACGTATGGGAAGAGCATATTGGCTATTCAGTCTATATACGTACTGTAAGCATCCCATATAAGTAACTTTGCCAAGTACATATGTAAAAGGTGTTTACACGATGTCCAAATCGTATAATGTCTTGTCTCACAGATCATATTTTGAATGTTAACGGACGCAAGACTGTATCGTGAACAGTTACTTCCCTGGGGACAGAATTTAAAACTCTTGCAGTCCATTGCTATAACAACCAAACCAAACACATCAGCACATGAGGGATGTGTATTTTTCAAGCATTCAAATACATTGTTTTTGATATAACAGCGTCGAAATTTGGTAACTACACCGAGTGTATTCTCAGCCTCTCATGGAGGGATCGCAAGACGGCACTCTATAATGGAAAACATTCAGTGGTTAGAAATATCATAGAATTGAAAATCAAATGACAAGAATGTCAGAGAACCGATCGACATCACGACACACTAAAGATCATTTGCAAAACTATGACCGGCAAAAGATAAGCTGAAGTGACGAACCAAACAAGTTCAGGAAAACTTGGCTCCGTGACGCCCGTGATTGAGATATTCAGCAAATCTTGAGGAATGTATATGTCCAACAGCATACGCTGATAGGCTGCTGCTGTTGAAATCTGTTAACCACTAACTGTCTACTTTAGCTGGGTATTTTTCACCTCTCAAGTTTCGTGGATTTAGAAGGACGCGACAACTAAAAAATGAATTCTTCAAGTTTAGCAGTAGAATAAAAAATAATAATCATTTTCTATACTTTGTACGCATAAGCAATTTGAAAATAACACTCATTATTTATGCTAAACATAGCCAGCCAAACCAATAACAAGTTTGAAGAAACCTATGTTGATAATTTTACTCTTATTATCCTGAAATAGAGAGAAACTATGCCTCTTTGTTTAATCTGACAGTTGACAAGACACAGGTCATTGCTTTTGTAATTAGCGCCTCACTATATAACAATAGTTGGAAAGCTAATCTTGCAGACTCCTTTAATGAAATGAGTTCAATTTTCATTGATTAACCCGAAATTTGAGGCCTTATGCCCAACTGAGCGATATTTTTTTTATTAGTAAAACCTTTTTATCGGTACCCACCCCATTAAATGAATATTGCTCTCACAGCTCAAGTAGACTCGCCCCTGGTAGCAGAGACAAAGTAACAGTCGATGTCTCATAGGCGAATGTCATACGGATAGTTTTATGAGACAGGTGCCTCTTTTTGAAGTCTGCAATGAAAGAAACTCGGTGTTTGTAGTGTAGATATAGACACTTTTATCTTTGTGGCCCTCTTTCATATCTTACCAGTGATTTTCTTCATCTAAACAATGAATGCCTGTTATGTATTATGTATTTATCTATCAAGTTATTTGTCTTTCTGTCACACACACACACACGCACACACACACACACACACACACACACACACATATATATATATATATATATATATATATATATATATATATATATATATATATATATACATATATATATATATATATATTAATACCGGAACCTTTTATTTGTTTGTGCCTGTTCTTTGCTAAAACTACGATGCCTATCGACCTAATATTCAGCATATAGTGGTCAACTTGAAACACATACGCTATGTGAGGTTGACCTCAGAGGTCATTCGAGGTCTCTATAAGCCAATTTTGAGAGCTGTGTGTCACAATTTTGCAACGAGGAAATTTAGCATACGGGTACATCTTCTCACGGCGAATTAACAATCTCTTAGATGTTGACTGCTGGGGTCATTCAAGGTCACCAGAGATCATCCTAGTCATTTAAGAACAAGATGCTGAAATTGGACATTCGGGTACATCTCACATCAATGATTTAGAGGCTTAGCAAGATTGACCTTGCAGTTCATTCAAGATCAAGAGTTTCTTTCTGCTTATTCTCGATTTTCCAAGTTTTTGTCAATTTTGCACCAATGTAACTGAAACTTGATAAAGGGATAAAACTTATTTTGAGTGAAGGTCGTATATTGACCTCAGAAGCCAATTAAGGTCACCTTAGATTATTTTTTGTAATTTTTGTCAATTTTCAAAGTTGTAATAGGTAAATTCTTTCACAACCAATGTATTATAAATGTGATTTTGACTTTGACGTCACCATATGTCATTTCTAGTTAATTTTGTTGAGTATTGGCCACTTTATTGCACTTATGGTGCACAAATTTTGCATATTGGTGCATTTTCACATCCTGGAAGTTATATATATAATGTGAGTTTGATGCTGGAGATCACCTGAGGTAATTTCTGGAAATTGTAACAATGCAAAAGGACAATCCCTCAAGATCGCTGGCCCTTGTCTGACTTATCCATACTTTGTCCATGGATAGCTCTTCATTGGTTGCCCTTGGGTTAGATTCCAAATCAACTTTTTCATACTGGTACCCAACAGCTACTTTTTCATGCTTGCATACTATAATTAATCGTTTCTCATTTGTTATGTTGTGTAAGAGGAAATATACCATAGAATGTATTTACCCTGTTTAGATATATTCTGTGTTATATTTCCTCCGGACGACGGCGGTTATCCCTGCTGATATATATATGTGTGTGCATGTGTGTGTGTGTGTGTTTGTGTGTGTGTGTGTGCAGAGTAATACCCAGATAAACTACAACGGAATAATACTCGTAAATGGAACTAGAAACAAACTGTAAACAAAAATAAAATCATCAGCTTCTGTTTGCTGGATCAAACCATTAGCAAAAGTTGTTGACAACAGAGAGAAAAAATTCCGTCTGTTCCCATCTATCTACCTATTTATCTATCCATCTTTTTTCACAAGTTTCGTTTCCATTATTTGCTCAAGCAAACTTTCGTTGTTTGCAAATGCGTTTAGAACGCTACACGTTCAGGACTTTATAACAGTCATTTGTTATGCACAAGAGGAATTACATATAAAGCTTTCCGAGCATGCGCAAAATATTTTAGGGGGACAGGGACAGAAATATTGATTGAAATTACGCAAGCAATGACGTCGGACCGTCATGGCTATTTTATATTTCATGCATAATGAAGGCGACGGACGAAGCCACCGACGATATTATTGAATACCCGTAAGATTTACTCACGCACGCAAGTTTGGATTAACTTAACGCATCAATATTTATAACTGCAAATACACCAGGAGTTGATATTGCAGGAAAATAACCTTACAGCCATACTCATGTAATGGGTGCACACGGAGAATTTCTGTATAAGCACTATGCACAAGATTTTCGTGTGTATGGGATATAGATTGGATGTTTTTAGTTTTATACTTATATGCTTGCAGCGTTGTATATCGCGCGTAAACGGATGCTCACTTACACACACATCATTGCGTAAATTTTCAATTAAAGATAAATTCTAATTCCCACTAGTTCACTTCGTTTTATATATGTCTATAACCTACCCACACAATCTAACACCAAAGCACTTCCCTCCTACCTTGACACCCTATGTCCTCTCAAAGGCCTACCACTGCTGCAAACACCACAGACTGAACTTTGTCTCACACAACAGAATGACCTTAGCAGATGGGATACCATTTTTTTCCTCGCAAAACAAACCTCCTTATGGTGAACTTATATTCCACATCAAACTTATAACCTCTAAACTCTAAAGGTACACACACACACACACACACACACACACACACACACACACTGCACACACTACTGAAGATGGGAATCCCTCCCAAAACATTTCTAGATGGTCAATGAAAACATTTACAAATAAATAAACCTAACTTCCATACACTTTCACTCCTGGGTCTGTCTCACTCTCTATAGTTCAAGTTACACACACACACACACACACACACATATATATATATATATAATTAATATTATCAATTCATATTAACACCCTCCCTTGAGGGTCGACCACTCTTAGGTAAGGCACCCAACTACAAACAGCCATCATGCAATGCTCTTCTAATTCTTGAATTGAGTAGACGGTGAACTATGCGTAAAAACATATTGCTTTATTCGGTCCTACCGACCATCCAATTCTGTGTAGGGCAGGGGTAGAATACTAGACTCCGGGTCTGAAGCAGCACTAAAGTGGATGCCGAGTCTGTAACCACACTGAAGAGTCGTAATACGACGAAGCAGCTGTCTGCAGATGATATTATTCTTAATCAATTTACATATATATAAATGTATATATGTATACGAACGTACACACTAATTTGGCATTTCTACCCCAGATCAGAGTATAACTTGCCTCCCCACTCCCAGTGTTTACGATCTGTGCTCTCCACCAAATTGTCACTCCCTGGCACTTCTGCCCTGGACCAGAGTGTAGTATATGTGTGCTCATTGAAAGAATGTATGGATATATTCGTTGATCATGATGGTTTTCTTTAGAAAAGAATCCACACACACACACATACACACACACACACACACACACACACACACATATATATATATATATATATATATATATATATATATATATATATATATATATATATATATATATATATTTATCTATTTATATATTTATATAGGCCTAGATTTCGACCTCAGGGCCTGGGGCACTTCAGATTCGTTGAGCTCCCATGTACAGGAAATGAATAAGATTACATGGTGAATCAAAAAATGTGTACATCAAAGTGTTTATTGCATATGATTGGAACTGAAAAGATACACATATATAAAGATATAAACGACTTATATATCTGATGAAAATAAATGTCAGTAAAAATGTAGGTGAGGCAAATTACAAAGAACATACCTATACTATCTTAAGTTTCCAGAGATAACATTGTCGCAACAATTTTTCAATTATCATAGTTTTGTATTGAAGGGCTTTCTCTGTCATCTTTCAACGACTCACACACACATACACAAATTTATATATATGCTAAGGGTTACCAAACGTTCGGGGAATTTGAGTATATTGATCAAACTCTTGATTATCAAGTTGCCCAACCTCTACCCTGTCTGGCTGAACTGACTCCACCAATAAATAACCAGAAGCAAATAAGTATTCAACTCCATTTACCAATATAGTTCATTAAAGAATTGGTGCATTTCTCATTTTATTCCGCTTAATAAGTTTGAACCGATTAGCATTAAAAGTTTTTAAAGTTTTACAAAAGGAAATTGCATTCTAAAAAAGTATTTAATTAGTTCATTTTGAAGTGAAAACAGTATTCCACCTCTTTAACATGGATATTGATATTTAATGTTTGAAAAATTTGTACTTACTACTTAACGTTCGGATACGTTTCGTAGACAAATATAGAAAGTTATTAGAATGACTGTGGCAATCTACATCCCTTAAGAATCATAAATTGTGGCACATTTTCCTCGTAACCCTCATAGGAAAAACGTTACTCTCATGCCAAAAGTAAAAGAACATTTAGTTGACCCCAGAGCAAAAATATTTGGCAGGAAAAAGATGTTAAACACTCGCTGAGCAATTCAATATTCACGTAGCAATGATTGGCAAAATAATTCACTAGAGGAGGCAACACGACGCTCCGATAAACATGCAGAGAACAGGGCCTTCTCGAAAGAATCTCTCGGTGATATCGTCGGAAAAGCGGGGAAACAGCCTCAAGTTACAAGGAAATAATTGGTTGAAGATTTAGAGTTGACAGGAATCCTAAAAAGAAGAGTATACAACCAATGCATTCTCCCAATAGTCACCCATGGAGCTGAAACATGGAACCTAACCAAGAGACAGACCTACAAACTGAGAATTATGCAACGTGTGCATGAGAGAATCATGCTCAATCTTACATGGTGAGATCACAAGACAGCACAGTAAATGAGGAAGAAAACGGGAATCCGATACATCATAGAAACTATTAAAAAACTCAAATGGCAATGGGCAGGCCATGTTGCAAGAATGAAAGACGACCGATGGACATCACGACTCACAACATGGACCCCCACAGATCACAGGAGAAACCGAGACCTACAGAATACAAGATGGAGAGATGAACTAGATAAGTTCTGGAAATACTGGCTTCGTGACGCCATATTGCAAGAATGGCAGATAACCAATAGACATCACGAATCACAACATGGATACCCAGAGATCAAATGCGTAACTGAAGTCGGTAGAATATGGGATGGTGAGACGAACTGCATAGGTTCAGGAAATATTGGCTTCGCGATGCACACCATAGAGAAGTCCGGAGTGGGGAAGGTCTATGTTCAACGGCAGACGATAAAGAAACAACGATTAAGTAAAAAGCCGAGGAACACAGTCCCAACATTTGAATATCGTATGGTTATTTCGTGATATTGACTTGCTTTCCGTCTGAGGACATTGGACATCTTCAAACCATTTGGAGAACATGGTTGGTGCTGAGCAAGGAAAGATTTAGGGAGATCTCCCTTCAACCAGGGATCTAAAAATTAAATGTGGCTGAGTTTTCAATATTATAATCAATTACCCTTAGCACACCGCCCAGGAGACTACAAATTACTTGAAAAAGAAATGTATTCATATTCTCGGGTAACCCTGACCATCTTTGAATTTAAATCCAATTGAAAATTGTGGCAAGAATTCAGATAAAGAAACTTCACCCGTCCAATTTTGGAAATAGGAAAAACGATACGTTTAGAGGGTTGGCTAAAATCTCTTTTGCCTCACTGTGCATTTCTGGTGACCGGCTTCAAGAAATGTTTAGAGACTGTCATAGCTAACAAAGGACATGCAACTAGATTTTCATGTACTTTCAAGATGACGTCGAAAACTTTTATTATTATTATTATTATTATTATTATTATTATTATTATTATTATTTGTAATCTCACACCAGTTGCCTGGTGGTAACCGCTGGAGTTTGAGTGACAGCAAGTCTCCTCAAGTCTCAAGCCCGTCTCTCCTAGTACTCATAGGCCACAGTAATACTGCGGTCTACAGTTTCACACCGGTTACCCAGTAGTCATTGCTGAAGGCTGAGTGACAATAAGTCTATTATAATATAATAATAATATTATTATTATTATTATTATTATTATTATTATTATCATCATCATCATCATTATTATTATTATTATTATTATTATTATTATTATTATTATTATTATTATTATTCAGAGGCACTTTTAGAAAAAAAACTGAAGACAACAATAGAATAAGTCGAAATGCATTGATTCGAATCTTTTATGACTTCAAAATTTTAAAATTCTTATTTCACCTTGTCGATTTACTTCCACCATGGAAACACCCACCACACGCTATTCTATTAGTTGGGCTTGCTAGCTTTAAACATTTTGCTGTACTGTTTTACTTTTAAGAAATGGATATATGATCTGACATAGATGATAATAAATACGTTATATCATTTTGGAATTCTATTTGAAATGACCCTCATTAATACTAGATGAATGAATCATTCAGCGTAGACAGCCTCAATAGAATGCAGCAGCCCCATTTTCTGCTATTGTTTATTCTATCAATACAGTGTAGGCCAAATGATACATTCCCAGTGTATTGACGGGAGGTCATTTAAAGTAGTTTCAAAATAATATAACGCATCTACAATTATTTCTGTCGTATCATGTATCCATGTTTTATATTCATATATATATATATATATATATATGATTATATGTATGTATGTATGTATGTATGTATGTATGTATGTATGTATGTATGCATGTATGTATGTATGTATATATACGTGGTAGTGTGCTCTTAAATTTACTAAATTCCCACGGTTAAGAATATGAACGCATTTAGGATTAAATGTGCTGAGATATATGAAACTTTGCATGCGAGTAAAATTACAGAATTATTGGTAGTGATAATATAAACAATCACACGAGCAAAAATACATTTAAATATTTTTCCTTGGGAATGGGTAACCTCAACTATCATAGTCTATTTCATAAATGTCTATAAAAGTTTCTCTCACCCTATTTTGCGTAAACTCACACGCGTACACACACGCACGATGGGTGGAAAGAAATTCTGTGAAAAGTTTTCTCGGTTCCTTGGTTAATACCAGTGGAAATATTCTCGGAAATACAAAACTTATGTTTTATTTGATAGGGAGTAAATTCTCACTCACCCTGAATATTCATCTTGTCTGTAATTTTATGCGTCTGGATGTTTTCAATTATGTCTTGATTAGAGCAGTGTCTGTCTGTTTATCTATCTATATATCCATTCAAACCCACTTGGAGACGTACACAGAAACTGATACACACGTATATTAAGTACAATGTTAGGTTAATCATAGGAGCGATTTGTTTATCGACAAAAAAAGATGTTAAGAACAAGAAAAACTTTACTTAGAATCAAGTATGGTAGAAGTTATTTTGTTCCCATTGACACTGGGGGCCTTGTCATATCAAAGGTATCATGAAATCTAAGGATTAGCGCCGAATCTTTTTAGAAAAATGTTCTACCCAGTCTAAGGAAACAGGGTTTGGTTTGAAGATTATTTCTTCCTCGCTACGATAAAACAGAAAGCACTGAAAAAAAAATTTGACTATATCAAACTGGATAGCAATGAGTCCAAATCTAAAACCCATAGAACTTTTCTGGAGAGAGTGTCAACTGGACTCATGTTTTCGATTTGTACCATACACCACAAGAATCCAGCACACATTCAAGAGTTTGAACAAATCGAAAATTAAAAAAAACTTATAGATGGCTACAGGAAACTTTAAGAGAGAGTAATCATTATGAAAGGGTTTGCAACAGAATATTAAGGAGGCGTGCTAATATCACTGCCATATTTTCGATTTCTTATTTAAAACTATTACATGATATTTCTTGTCTAATTTGGATACGGATTTCGTGGATTTCCATTTATTTCTGAAGATATTGCACAGATTATACATATGATCAAAGGGTGCCAATGATCATGACCATATATGTATAATAATATATATGTATGTATAATAGATAGATAGATAGATAGATAGATAGATAGATGGATGGATGAATAGACATTCCGTCTCACTTATTTTGTTATTTTCATATCATCAAAAAATGAGACATAATTTTTAGATGGAAAATATTACTTACGTTGCAATTACCAAAAATATAAATGATTTATTGAAGATGTTTTCGTTCTATGAATTCCTTAGTCTAAATTCATCTGAAACAATTATCGTTTTTTTGCAGGTGTAACAGGAAGATTATTTGTTTTTCATCTGGAAAAGTTTTGGAGACGCGATTAAAAGGCCTTTTTTTATTTTATTTCTGTATTGAATTTCTTGAACGGTCTCTGTTTTAAGAAACGGTCCGTCTGCTATACTTAATGCATACCCGGAATATTTCTGGTTGTTATTCTTTAGAAAAACAAACAGGAAGAAGAAGTGTTTTTGCGATTGTTGGTCTTCCGGGCTTCCAAATTAATCTACAAGATGTGCTTAAATTATAAATGAAATAAAATAGACCGAATTGAAGAACGAAGTGTTTCCTCTTAAGCAATTTCACATCAACAAAAGTTGGATTCGTATGTTGCATTTATTGGAAACTGTCAACCAAAACTGTCACCAAAACTTTCTTCAGTTTTCAAATGAGTCTGTCCGTCTAGCCAGCCATGTCATTGGAGCTACAGGGCTGAAATATAAACATTTACTCCCTATTATATCTAGTAAAAATGTTGTTTTTTTTCTTTTTTTTAATCAAAATTCCCCCTAAAAAATAGTCGTTCAATGTGAACTTGAACAGACAATTGTAAGTCTATGCTAAATTGATCTCTTAGCTTGTAGCGTTCACGCTTGTTTTAGTGGCGGGGGGGGGGGGGATTCAGACTTGTTTTGTGATCACTGCCAAACAAAAGGTAAGATAAGTGATCCACTCATTGATCCGTAATTTTGTTAATTGATCACCCCAATATTGTTCACCTTACAGTTTTTATTGAATAACTAATCAGACCTGTTTTCGTTGAATTTTTTTTTTCGCAAAGAATTCAGTTAATAGTTGCGTGGTTCTTCTGGAAGATTCGTTCGATGGTTCTTCAATTTGGGATATACAACAGGACAACACCTTTTTTCTACAGACTTGTATACTCAATGGACCTGGGGGAATATTCTAAAATAAAAAGTTTTGAGACACCTATTTTCAAAAAGTCTCAGAGAGGGGTTGTTTTTTCAATTTAACCATAATGCTAAAAAGAACGCTTACTTTCCGTTCAATATACGCATGTATCTTCTATCGTTTATTATCTCTATGATATAAAACTGTCTCTGTTTTTCATATATATAAATATATATATATATATATATATATATATATATATATATATATATATATATATATATATATGTATATGTATGTATGTATGTATATGTATATATATGTATGTATATATATATGTATGTATATGTATATATATGTATGTATATGTATATATATGTATGTATATGTATATATATATATGTATATATGTATGTATATATATATATATATATGTATATATATATGTATGTATATATATATATATATATATATATATATATATATATATATATATATATATATATATATATATATATATACCTTGGTGTATCTCAACCAAATTTGGCACGGATGTAATATGCATACTCAATGGGGCATATAGGGAGGTTTTAAAGTCAAAAAGATTTGAGAGAGAAACATTTATAAGTGTTTAGGGGGGAATCTATCTACAACAGGACTATAGTACTAAACTGAACCCTTATTTTCCCTTCAATATAATATAAGCACATGTATACCAGCTGCAAATTTAACGATTGGCATGTTTCAGCTATTGTAAAATTGAGCAATCAGCAAAAAAAAAAAAAAAGTGAAATGTCTGATATGAGTAGACAAAACTCACTAAATTACTGTAGGTTAGCTTAGTGTAAAACTTCCCTCCAGAAGCCGATATTGAAGTTATTTGCACAGTTTAGCTTCTGATGTCATCTATGATGTGGCAATAATCATAGATTCATAGACAATAATTGAAGCCGTTTCGATATTTTAACTCTTAATATCATAGTCAGCATCAAGTTGATATTGCTGTTTAGACAAAGTATGGGTGCCCATAGGTCTGCAGGCCAGATTTTGCCAACGATATTTTTGTGGCCCACGGCCAATGCAGCCATTTATTTAAAATCTTATAAAATTTTCTCAATCAAAAGATCAAAAAGTTTCTCTATGTCTAGCTTAAACAGATATACTATGTAGCAGGTGCCTACCGTATGATAGATGCTTATCTCTAACTGTTGTCAGAGATCAGTGTCTAAAGCCAGTTAAATGCTGATTTTCAAGATTTCTACCCAATTTCGACCTCACTTGGCCATGTGACTAACCAAACTAAACACATTGAATATCTTTAAGGGCCCTTTGCCATGGCACAAGATACGTTGTAGTGAGCTCCTTCCACACTGAGTGACCCATCTTTGTTGCCTTTTATCGCACTAAGCTTAGCTTGGTAAATAGTTATATACAATGCAACAGTAGCTGTGTGTGTTACTTTTGATGTCAAAGCAGACATTTTTGTTTGATGACAGTGAAACTAAAATGAACCATTATATAGTGTTTGGTTATCATGATTTAATAATCAATAAATGAATCAAATGATGGTCACATTTCGTACGTCCGTCAAAAACCGTTTTTTTTTTTAAGAAATTCGAAAGAGACGTCAATGTCCTTTGAATATCAGACTTGTTAAAAGATCAAGGATATATAACATAAACTCAACGTCAATTTTTTACGAGTATGTACGGTACTTACAGTGAATCTATTACGATCTTTTGCATCTAGCCAACTAACCAGCCTTTTCTCATCACTCTAATTTTCTTTTTGGTCATAAAACATTCTCCAATCTGTTTGGATACAAAGATAAAAAAAACACACAAACAAAAAACAAAAAAACAATCAAAACATGAAGTCATTAAAAGTCGCAGGAAACGTTCTCACTCACTCATTGGCAAACAAAGAAAGGCAAGGCGAGAAAAAAAGAAAAGAAAAAAGAAACATATGTCAGTCCGTCCAGGCAGAGATCCAAAGACGTTCCATCGAAAATGCAAAACATGCTGCAAACACACTAATGCACACGTGTGCCTGAGTGTGTAGGCACGTATATGGCATGTATGCGTAAGTTTGTTTTGTGTGTGTGCAGAAGTTTGTGTGTACGTGTGTGTGTGCATATATGGCCTTTATGGAGGTGCAATTGAGGTAGTAACAGCTCCGACAATGCAGTTGGCGACCCGAGTTCAAACCCAGCCAGTTTATGTTCACATCGGACTAAGCCCCCCACCCAGGGAAAAGCATAAATCCATCTGCCCCCCCCCACCCTCCAGCTTTGGAAAGAATCATCATCATTCTTTTATCGTCCGTCATTGAACATATACCGAACCCAGGATCGGACACATTTTTCTATCATGGGCGTCGCAGAGCCAGTACTTTCTGAATTTGTCTAGTTCATCTCTCCATCTTGTATTTTTTCGCGTGTGATCTCCGGGGATCTATGTTGTGAGTCGTGATGTCTATCAGCTGTCTACCATTCTCGCACCATGACCTGGCCATTGCCATTTAAATTTTCTGATAGATTCTCTGATGTCTCAGACCACCGTTTTCTTCCTGTTGTACTGTGCTGTCTTTTGATCTCTCCACGTGAGGTTGCACATGCTTTTCTCGTGTGTGTATTGCATACTCCTCGGTTTGCAGGTCTGTCACTTGGTTGGGTTCTGTGTTTCAGCTCCATAAGTCACTATCGGGAGGACACATTGGGATCGTCTTGTTTTTAAAGGTTGAGCTTGCTTTGTCGAAGCCTTGCTATATTAAGGTTATTTTCCGCTTGATTTCTTCTTCGCTTGTGCGTTTCATTCATATTCATTGTCCTAAGTAGATAAAGTGGTTTACTTTACCCAGTTTTGCATCTTCGATCTTAACAGTTATGTTCTTATTCTTGATTTGGTTGTGTTTCATTTTTACCAAAGTTCATGTATGGGCCAACTTTTTTGCTTACTTCGTTTAGTTCATCTAGCTTTACTTGGAGGTCGTGAAGGTTCTTGGTGAAAAAGACGATGTTGTATGTAAATCTGGAGTTGCCCAGATATTCGCCGTCTATTTTAATTCCTCAATTCTCCTAGTCCAGGCCCCGGAAGATCATCTCGACGCAGGCTGTGAAGTGTCTGGGTGAAAGAGTATCACTTAGTCTTACTCCTTTTTAGAGCCGGAAGGGTTCAGAGTTTTTACGTAGCCTGATGAAGGAGTTGCTGTGATTGCATATGTGTTGCAATACTTTGACGTATATAGGGTGTATACCTTGAAGAGTGATGGCCTTCATGACCATGGGTATTTTACCGGATTAAAAGCCTTCTTGGAATCTATAAATGGTACAGCGAGTGGCATTTTGTATTCTACTGCTTTCTCTTTCAACTGATTTATTGAATGGAGATGGTTATGGTCGAGTAACTTCTTCTAAATTCAGCTGGTTCCAGTGGTTGGTTTTCATCTAGTATTTTAGTGATCTGGTTGGTGAAACAAAGCTCTCTGTATAGGACAGAGACAAATAACTAGCATACCCTAAGAAAACGGAGACATAACAACAAGCAAAGACAGAATTGTCGAACGCACCCAAGAATTCTACCAAGAACTCTACTCTTCAAGACACGGACAACAAAACAACGACCAGGATACGCAAGACGCTGACAATCAATTCGAGAACCCTAGCCCCTAGAACTATGGGTGGTAACATAAAACCATCAAACAAACAAAAAAAAAAAAAGGAAAAGCCCCTGGACCAGATAACATCGCCATCGATCTACTCAAAAAAGCAGGTAAGATCGTTCACAAAAAAACTAGCTATTCTATTCAACTTGTGTCTAAAACGGAGTAAAGTCCAAAAGGACTGGGACATGGCAATCATGATGCTTCTTTGTAAAAAATGAAACCCTGAAGACCTCAACAGCTACAGACCTATAAGCTTACTCAACTGTATGGAAAGAATAGTAGAGTAAATTGATTGCCTATCCAGGGCTAGAGAGACCCAGGCTGATTTTGAACCAAGGAATGGAGCCCGATTTGGCGTCCTTCAGACAGCTCCTGAAGTACATAAGCAAGGCTGAAGCAGTGATTCTCCATACGCTTCTCCCAGGCATGCATTTAGTAAGGGACGTTCCACTGTCAGTACAGGCAAAAGGGTATATATATATATATATATATATATATATATATATATATATATATATATATATATATATGGTCTGTTTAAGCACGTATAGATGTGAGTACATGGTATTCGTGTATTTGTATGCACATGTGACATGTCCGATGAAACGCCATTCAATAAAAAGTCGTGGTACAATGTCAGTCCCAAACAACTATTATGTAAACATTTGCAAGCACATGTACGGACAGAGGTACATGCACAACTGCACGAACGCACGTAAAGTAAAACATTTATTGTGATTGAGTGACGCGTAGCAAGATAAGCTTTTTTTGCTCTGATACAATTTGAATAGCGCAAATTGTTCTCAAACTGAGAGCCATGCCACGAAAAAAGTTTTCCAAATACGAAAAACAAGCATTTCGAGCATTGAACATATCCAGCAAGGGTATAATGCTTGTCCCACTTCAGCCAATCTGGAGGTTTTATCGGTTGATTTTGTGAAATCTCAACCTTTTTAGTGACAGATGAAAGGGAAAAAGGGTCGTGAGTATGTTGACATAAAGGTTTCGTTGATTGACTACGGGGAAGACTTCGTTTAGGTCATTTCATTTTCACAGTGCGTTGACCTACAATCAACCCTTCATTACAGCTTGAAAGTTTATCGCATTGGAGAAGCAGGGTATTCTTATTATGGTCTATACCAATGGCTATTCATATTATAACTGAGGGGAGCGGAATTTCAGTATATTTCTTAAATTCTCACGACCAAATCGCGTCGGATACACTGCTTTTCGAGCAATCATCGAGGTTAAGCAACGTCTTGTCTGCTCACTAACTAGATGGGTGATCGTCTGTGAATACCAGACGACGTAAGCCGCTTGGGATCACATGGAGAGCCTTCCATAGCGATCTCATGAATCGTCTCAGGAAGGTAGCAGATCTCTATACTCTGCTCGGGAACGCAATCCACCACCACCCTCAGAGACCTCTGACTAGTCAGGCTGCCCCGACAAGAAATGAATTGATTAATGTTTTTTCCTTCACTGTGACGTCATAGAATAAAGTTTGGGAACCACTGGAATAGCGAAATGTGAACATGGTGACCTTGATTGGGTGGTTTGATAAATATCTCTGACTGACAAGCTACTCTGAGTGGAAGCATGGGATCAGCATAATTTTTGACAAATCAGATGATAGCGAGACTGCAGCTGTTGAAAATAATTCTGCAAATAAGCATTGGATTGCGTGTCTTGGCGGAAAATGTTCACATCGTCATTCAATAACAAGGCAATCAAAAAAGAAATGAAAAAGGAAAAAAAAAAGAAATGCTTATTCCTTTCACTTGGCTCATCTTGGTGAAAGGGTCAACGACAGAACAGTTATCCATCACATCTCCAGAGTTAGGTTCAGGAAAGAAGTACCCAGGAAAGAGAGAGGGGGGGAAGAGCAACAAAGACGGACGGAGAGAGAAATAGAGACAGAGTAAGGGAGCAATCAAGAAAAGATTTGGAAAGCGAAGAAGCGAAGAGAGGTACGTAAAAATATTGAGGACAAGGAAAAGAAATACATGTCACATAAAAACCCACGGCGTGTCAATGCTGACACACGTGTCATAGTCACGCCATCTCCGTCCCAAGGCATGTGTGGGAAAAGAAAAGTTAAATAGATGTGCTGTTGAACAATCATCTGCATACCCCAAGCTTAGCAAGTTCACAGAATAATCTTGATATGAATAAAATCTAATTTAATGTCAAGATTTATTTTCAAGTAACACAATATTCTTTATCCATTCATCTGGAAAAACATTTGATATGATAAAATCTCAAAAAGGAATGGTAGAGAGAAATATGTGACATTTAATTATAATTTTCAGAGTGCAGTAGATAAAAAGAATATAGAATGCATTTAAGACTAGATAGCACCCTGAGCGCTGATACCATAGACAACCCTCTTGTTATTAAGAACTGAATGAAAATCAGTTCACAAAGAGTTACAATGCAGGTGGAGTAACTATGAAAATTCCTGGATTCGTCCCAAAACTAAATTTTCCTCGGCCAATGTCTTGTTTTTGCACAAAATGTTATTGGAATTCGTTCGTTTTGGAGATGTTGTATCAACAAATATGTGTGAATGCCGAAATGTATGAATAGATTTATATTCGAGACCCTCCCCCATAATAACTGTCATCCAAACCAATTTTTCTAAAATTTAGATCAAGTGAATTATTTTTGAGTACGGATTGCTAACTGTACATGGATCCGCACTAAGATTCAATCAATTATTTTGTAGCCTATTTCCCTGCCTTCCACAAATTTTATGAGGGAGATCCCGATTCTTGCCCATTACATTCCATGATACATGTTGCATATTCCTGCAGGGATTCGTTTATTACTTTTCTACAGTTTAGGCATGCACAGACCTTCAACGGACGACAATATTATATTTGAAAAGTATAAACTTTGATCAATATCTAAGCTTTGATTGGATAATAATTAGGTAGGCAGATGTGCTGTTTCACACACGGTTTCGTTTTTCTTTTATTAAACCCGAAACTACTTTCGTTTCATGAAAAGAAGACAAAATGATTAGACATTAATAACTAATTATATAAAAATCTGAAAGGTGTATCAGCAAGTTGTATTTTATAAGCCGTATCTTATCATGTATAACCTGCATTTTTGCTTTGAAAATCCAGTTGAGATCTATTCAGACTTGAAGCTTAATAGGGGTGGTGGTGATAATCTATGATATCGGATTGTCCGTATTCTTATTTTAAACGAGAGCCAGCTTTGTCCAATAAAAGTTCACTCGAAACCCCCCAGCGTCTATTGATCCCTTTTCTACCTGCATGCATCTATCGATCCCTTGGATCGCCCAGTCGGCCCCAGGACTCGATATCGACACCTTTGGAGAGGAAAAGGCAGAGACTTATTTAAAAAGGCAGAAACGTATTTAAATGACACAGTGGAAGAGAAAAGACATTTTTCTGGGAGGGAAAATGGAACAGTGGGTTCTGTTTCATGACAACGTATGTCCTCATGTTACAAATGCGATGCAGTCAGCCAGATGTCGGCTACTCAATTGTCTCTGTGGACTGGGTAATGCATTCATGAGCGGCCCCAATAATGTTCTCGGATGGTATGTGCGGACCTTAAGATGCTTTACGTAGATCAAGTGATTAAAGTGGAAATATCCGTACCTCCCATGAAATGAACTACCATCGCCCGCATGTGTACTAATCGTCTAAAATAAATAGATGTTTTATCTAAAATTATCTAAAAAAAAAACTCAGCATTAAAAAAGTAGTAGTTTTTAGATGATGTCTTTGGCATTCATATTCACCTGATGATATATCTTTAAGAAGGCCTGGTGTTATTGTGTCCACTTCTAAGAGGATGGGGGAGGGGATCTACAAGTAGTGCTGATTAAATTTAAAGTTACTTTTTGTTCATCTCGCATTCAATATGGAGTTGGCGACTAATTACAATAAAGGCATCTGTAACCTTTTTCTGGAGAAAAATAGATGGAATTAGATTTTATACTATAAAAATGGACATTAGAATTAAAGAAAAAAGCACTTTGAACTTGAACTAAAGCCGGACTTAGTTGAAGAAATAACTTACATAGATTTTTGATACAAAACCGCTGGAAATCAAGACGCACAATGTCAATTGCTAGAGATCACAGGCAAAACCGTGGCCGGCAGACAATATCTTAGATGGCAGGACGAACTGATGGAAAGGTCAGGCGAATCCTATGGAAGGTCTACGTCCAAGGATAGAAGTCAAAAGGGGGCTGCTGCTGCTGCTGCTGCTGCTGATGATGATGATGATGGAAGGTGTGCTCACGGAAATGTTGAAGGTCGTAGCCCCGAAAATATGACCAGGACCTTCCAGAAAAACACAGACACATACGTAGATAGACACGGAGATCAACACAGATGCTTAGAGAGAGAAGGATCAGTCGCCCACTTGGCTGGTCGGTCCAGCAATTTGTGGAGCTACGGTGGTTCGATAAGTCATCACACTTTCCAGAAACTACATTTATTTTGAAAAATGTTAGCATCCTAAAAGAGAAGGAGGAAAGTAAAGTCAATTGGATGAATGATACTATTTCATTCTTTTCGCAAATGTCTTTGAAGTCTGGTTTAATGGTAGACAGCTGGATTCTCATATCTGCCTCAGCATTCAGTTTATTACGATGGTTAGTTTTTTTTCTTGTCGTTGTTGTGTATGCAGAAAATCCTGCTTCACACAAATACGTAGATTGAAAGGGAAGAAGTACTTTAATACCCTTTTCTGATAGCTGTGTATGTTCTTTTTTACACTGTTGTGCAAAAGAAAAGCGAGCCGAACACTTCACATCATATAAAAGATATTAACGCCATAGAGAACATGTGGGCTCATTTGGAGACCAAACTGGTTGGGGAGGAATTTGGAAACACTGATCAACTGTGGGAAACAGCCAGAGATTAATACGTGAATACTGAATCTGCATACTGTGAACAACTATCAGAGAGCTTGACCAACCGGTGAAGTTTTTTGAAGAGAAACTAAGGAAAAGCTACCCTCTTCTAAAATGGTCAAACAATGCATGCACCGTTGTATAACATTGTTGAACTCTTCATCTATAATCAAAACTACAAAGGACTAATACATTGGCTGAGTAGATTGCGTATTCCCCGTTCAAACCATAAGTTAGTGTTCGGACCTGGGCGAAAAGAATGGATTGCTGATTTCTTAGGCAGGTAGGTAGGCAAGCCCTTGTTGAAATATTGGTGCAATAGAAATTTCCTATTCTACTTCACCATTTAGCTTCGGGGCAAACCAATATAGGCTCAATAAATATCTATACAAATATATCATCTGCATCAGCAGCCTTTTATTGTCGGACATGGACCTCCCTCGAGATTCGCAAGACCTTTTTATCGCGGACATTGCAGAGCCAATATCTCCTGATCTTGTTTCAATCGCCATGCCATCTTATTTTCTATCGGCCTCATTTTTGCATTTGATCTCTGGGGATGCATGTTGTAAAACGTTCTGTCCAACAGCGGACTTACTACATGCCCAGTCCCTTGTCATTCAGGTTTTCTTATGGATTCTTTGTTATATCTGACTCCTGTTTTTTTTTTGTAATATACTGTGCAATCCCATGACCCCATCATCATCATCCTTTTAGAGTTCGTCGTTGGACATGGACCTTCCTCGAGATACGTCGGACATATCTATCAACAGCGTTGCAGAGCAAATACTTTCTGAACTCGTCTATTTCGTCATGCCATTTTTATTTTCTGTCAGTCATAGTTTCACATATGATCTCTGGCGTACCTGGCTGCGAGTCGCAATGTCTTGCAACATGACTAGCTTATTGCCATTTGAGTTCTTACGTACATACGTGAGACAATGCATTTCTAACCACCGACATGCAAAGAGGCTCTCACAATCACATATCAAAATAATGCTTACGGCCAAATCATTTGGATACACCAGTTCTTGCGCGGTCAAGAAAATTAAGCAACGTCGTGCCTGTCAGTTAATCGATGGATGACTGCTTGGGAATACCAGGGGCTGTGAGCAAAAATGTCGAAGTGTATGGCACCACTTCAACTGCTTGTCGACTCAAAGTCTATTTCGCATATTGTCAGCCGAAGAAAGAAAAGCCAGGACAAAACTAGCTGATGCCGTAGCCAGGGTAAGGGCGCTAGCTAGCATATCAAAATACTTACATAACATAGATAAATTAAGTGGTACACAAGCTAGGGTTTATAGCAAGTTTTGGTGGTTGACAGACAACAAGAAATAAAAGTGAAGTAAGGTTTTGATGATTGACTTAGAAGCGATAAAGACGGGATATGTGAAAGCCCCAGGCATGTTAATGAGGCAATAAAAATCTCCAAAACTCGCTTCGTATTTCTGTGGATGTCGTTGGCCATTTTAAAAAAAGAGAGAGCTCAAAAGGTTCTATTTTTATCTTTTTGTAAATCTGAACGAACGTATGGCTGCTATTATTTATATCACCTGGTTTTTATCCCTGAGCGAAATACAACAACGAAAACAAAAAAAAAAACAAAGGAACGAAAAAAACTCCAAAAACAACAAAAGCAAAAATGATAAAAAACAACAAAAACAACAAAAAATAATTCGATGTAAACTGTTAATTTCACCCCAGCTTTCCACCCACAGTCAAAAAAGATCTTCCAGATAGCATGGAAGTCGTTCTTTCTCTTCCCAGCAAAATTGAGACGCACAAATTTCGAATAAATACCCCGACATTTCAGCGTCTTCAATCAATTCTGACGTAAATATTTTTTTTATTATAATTCCACCTCTCTGCTTGATATTGCAATGAGCCTATCAGGTGGAGAAGGGGTTTACTTTGAATGTTTCAGAAAAACATACGCCCAAAACGATGCCAAATCTGGGCGACAATCACATAGCAAAAATGTGCACTGTTTTGCATGGTAATCTTCGTCTGACTGGCAAGAGCCTTCGAAGCCTTTTAGGGATCAAAAGTGGAGGTGAACTTCGTCCCTTGCTCTTCAATGGGTTGAAAATGTAGGGATACTTTCCCCCTTCACGGTATCAAAACTGGAAGAAAATTTCTCCCATCACGGGGTCAACAGTAAAACACATATCCTTCTCTTTAAGAGGTCAAAAGAGAAGTGAAAGAAAAACTTAGTTTCCTGAAAGAGTTGAAAGCGAAGAGAAATTTCCCCCCTCTTGAGAAATCAAAAGTGGAGGGTGACAATCACCCCCCCCCTCTTTAAGCGCCGGACACGGGGACGCATTAATTGGCAATTAATAGTATCCGAGGGATTTCTTCGTGGATTTCATTTTTCGCTAAAATCACTTTTGATCAATCTTCTTTCAACATTACTAGCAGATTATTACACATGAGAGACTAACTTATTACTTTTATAATAAGATGACAGGTTTAAAAAATATCAGTCATTTGTTTAATCTTAATTTTTCGATGATAGCTTTGACTCTAAATGATTTGAAAGAGAAAAGAAACTTTCCACCTCTCCTGTAAAGGGTCAAAAATGAAAGTAAATATTTTTCCACTTTTGATAAGTGGAGAGAAACCTTTTTTTACAAGTCTGAAAGCTATAGTACTTCGTTTTACTCCTTGAATATCCAACTCATTATAGACGGGTACTTTAGGTGATAAAGATAAGCTTGATGCATTTTACCAGAGTTGTTCCAGCGTTTTCAAAAGCACTAGTCGAAACAGAAAACCATAGCAAAAATGTGTAACTGTTAACATATTTACAATGTCGCTAAAAACATTTACTTTGTTAGGACATTAAATGACAAAATCAAAGCAGTTGTGCAGCCAATTCATTGCATAGTTGTAAGACAATAAGAAAACCTATTTGTATATGCAAGATTTAAATGCGCGTCCAGATACAACTTCACTCATTGATTTAATGAATTTGCTGTCACTCTCTCTCTCTCTCTCTCTCTCTCTCTATATATATATATATATATATATATATATATATGTATATATATACAAAGTTTCAAAAGGGATGGAATCAACTTTTTAACAACTTGAGGACAAGTAATATCCATGAAACCCTCAAAAGAAGAAGGAATCAAGCAAAAAATCACTCTAGGATGGCAAGCTTTTGTTAGAGCAAGCCCAACCTTTGAGCACAAAAAATCCCATCAGTTTTGAAAAGATGGATCTACAACCAAAAAACAAAAACAGCCCAATTACCTTTACATTTATCAAAGATGCTGGAATGATTTCCTCTAATCTGGAACCAGTTTCTCACCTGCTTCATTACATTGAGATTTACATTTTTGGAAACGACTTGACTTACATAGCAAAAAAAAGAAAAAAAAAAAGAAAATGAATGGAAGCACATATTAAGCAAACGCATGATGCAATAATTTCAACTGCTAATCGCTATTGTCTCTGGGTACAGTGTTTCCAAGTAATTATTATTTTAGCATATAATTTACGTGCATGTAAATTCTACCATGGGATCCTTAGGATTACTCGCATTATAAAACACCCTGCACACCCTGCACACACACACACACACACACACACACATATATATATATATATATATATATATATATATATATATATATATATATATATATATATATATACCAAAATACTAATCTTTGATTCAATATACAAAGTCTGATAGGTTTATTTCATTAAGTGCTCGATATAAAAACAGAGTAGAGATTCAAACATGGTGAAATAACAGATCTGCTTCACAAACAAGTTTATTTTTCTGCATGTTGAACTTTTTCAGGCGAATGATTTATTCGGATCCCTGTTTAGAATGATTTTGGTCGGTGAAATCATTATTATTCAACATTTTAAAGGCCATTTGTTACCTTCATCTCCATCCATTAGTTGCTGTTCATCGCAGCTTTTACCCGAACCCATTACTCCTGTAGTGAGTAAATAGTGTTTGTTCAAAAAATAAAGATTAAGCCCTTGCTGGAATTCGAACCTTCATCCAAAAGGGGGAAGCATTGTTCACACAGGCCTGCTTCACCAATTGAGCTACCAAGACTTAACCGGAGGTAAGACGTTCAAATAGTACCCTCAAACCCATCATTCATTCCGATCAGTAGCCATGTTTGTTTTATATTCTAGAAGTTTCAGTATTTTATTAAAATTTTTCTCTTTTTATAAGATGAAGCATTATGAATAATTATTATTAAAAATTTTCAGAAAAACTTGTTATCCTTAATCTTGATCTATTGGTTAATCTTCATCGTAAACAACTAATAAATCAAGATGAACGTAACAAATGGTCATAAATAGTGAAAAAATGATGATTTACGATACTTTGTCAAATAAAAACAAGGACCATAAGTCTGACGATGTATCCACCATTTTGGTAATAATAGTAGTAGTAACAGGAGGTGGAGGAGGAAGAGCCAGTAGCCTTTTTCAATTATTACACCTATCAAATATTGCTATTTCAAATGTTCTGCAAATACTATTTTCAACAAAAATCGAAAACTTCCAGCTATTTTGCCATTTCTACTTTTTTCTATCAAGACATCATTAGCAGCTGGTGGAAAATTAATTGGAATACTTTTTCTTCATCTGCATCACACCTTTTGAGACGTCACGCCTTTTAATTACATCATACTTTTTAATGACATCACGCTTCTTCCGTCCAAAGTATCTTTGTTGTTTAACGTAAGTGGGATCGTCAGACCGACCGAATATCGGCAAATAGAGACGTGGACACATCTAAGAGACGGAATCATTATAGTAAATGTCAGCTTTAATGTCGAATAAATTATACCTATGATATCACGAGTAACATCAACAGCTAGCATAAAATATTGATATAGGCAATAAAAAAAAATTCAAGAGTTTTACGGCTCTAAGATCAGATCTAACCATTTGAACTTACTCTCCATTTTCGCTCAGCTCAGCACTAAACGAGTTCTTGACCTACTACTGCACTTAAAATGTATTTACATTACCGAGGTGTGGATTTCGGGGATTGGTAAGTATAAAGCGATGCAGCTTGGTAGGTAAGTAGGTAGGTAAATGTTATTACGTTTCCCCAGATTTGTTATCTGTAAAGCGAACACGTGGATTGCAAGCCTCCTGCAATGTTGTCATGGATGTACTCACGCACACACACTTACAATTCTTATAATGTTTTATGCATTATATATAGTTGCAGTAATCATCTTCAGTCGGAATAAAAGTGGGAGTTTGACCCTGCAGCAACCAAACTTTTTTTCTTCTTTGCAGTATTTTTATTGGATCTGCCTCGAGGTAAAAAACCATGTCGGTGTGCCTCAGTTAGCCCTAAAACAACAGTGACTTTTAGGCAGGTGATCTTCAGCAACGTGAGCTACCAAGCTATTCAGTTGTATTCTTGCAAGAATTTTGCCCGCCGTCGAGAGCTGAGAGATTACCTGGTAACTTGAGCCACCCGACTTGTCTCCTTTGGTTCTGTAACGGATTATATCGGTCAAGCACACGCTGTACTTGACCTTAAAACTTTATTTAGTGCAGGCCCCGATGGCTAATCTTCGCACCTTCCCCGATGTTTCACCTGTGGACCGGCAATGGACTTACTAAACCCTGAATTTCTGTTCGTGAAAAATAAACCAAGAAAAAAAAAGTATATATACATATATATACTATCCCTTTTCCACGTAGGTGGTCCGTAAAATTCGGAAGATATCACTTCAAAGACGAAGTATCCCAGCAGGGTTCATCTCTGGAATTCATACGCATGCGTACTGGATCACACAAAAACATCCGGCTTTAACCAGTTGATTTAATAATCCAGTGCTTCTTGATATATTTCAGTATCATTCACCGTTGAGTTTTCATATCAAAGTTTCATTCACCCTTGACCAAATTCCCTTAGGTCTTCGTTCATTTCCATCTCATCTTCTCTTGTGGATAATTTCATACAACGTGCATTTTGTATCATGGGCAAAAATAACAAATAATTTCATTTCTTGAGTGTAATCATGTTTTTTTGAACATCCCAAAATACACGATGAAAACTAGGAGTGACAAAAACATAAAAAAGAAAAAAATACTCGAATTTTTATTAGTGCATTCATTCGATAGCCACCAACGGAGCTGATACGGAAATTTACGAAAACGCGATTTTTTAAAAACCAAGAACCATTCAACGCATCGAGAAAAAGATCCCGTTTAACATCACATTGGGAAATCATAAAACCAATCTTTATATTAGAAGACTAACAGGGTTTCTAACAGATCAAATGGCAGGCACGAACAACATGCGTCCCCTTAAATCACCAGAAAGATTGTGATCAGCAAAAAAATAAGATGGCGTAATGATTTGGACCAGTAATTTCGAAACTGGAGTCGAAACTGGGGTCCATGGACTCCTGGGAGTCCGATTAATAATCGTTGGGGGTCTGCAACAGAGTTCCCCCAGAACCTGACATTGGGAAGAATTTTGTGGCTAAGAAACATCATCATCCATTCCACAGCTATCAAAAGACATAATTATTTCACACAGAGCTGAACCATATGTTAAAATCCGAATAAATGTAATCCATTTAAATTGTAAATGATTTTAAAGAGTCAAACGTTGTTTCTTATTGTAGATCATAGATTATAGTCAAAAAACGGAATGTTAATAACAGGGATCTGCCTCAATATTTCCTTTATAGAAAGTGTCTTGGAGTTTTCAAAGTTTCGGAACCAGTCCCGAAATATTAGCATCATGACGTTCGAAAGCATGAAAACGGGTGGATCTTGAGGAATGTTCATGTCCTCCAACGGACATTAAAAAATAAACTAATGATGGTGATAATGGTGATGTCATGAAATAAGTGAACGATCGTCTTTGAATTTAGAATAAGATTCTAAAACACAATGTTTTTCTCAAGTATTTTTTATCAAAATTATTTTATGTCTGAGTGATTCACCCTTCATACTTCATTCACCATTCATTCATTCTTCTGATTTCATTCCCAACCTAAAATAATTCCATCCATCTAGGGCGGATCTTCCAGCATTTTATGAAATACTGGTCTAACCAGTGGCTGAAAGTGTCAAATATCAATATTCTTGTTTTAGCAAGAAAACCTTGTTATGTCTTATAAGTCTATAGAATGATAACCATGACTCTCCGGTGTGTGTAGAGATCTTGACTTTGTAGATAATAGAACAGCACTAATGATCATTCCAGGGTGTAAGCCTTGGTGAAGTGTATGGAATTCTGGATGCCTCATGGACAGAATCCCGCTTGAGACCTTGTTGTCGTGACCCAAAGGGTTTTCAGTTGTTCTGTCGAATGACTCACATCGTTAAATACAATCAATCTTCAGAAATTTTCCAGATTATTCTACATTTGTTCAACCTCTAAATGACACAAGAATGTATTTGATAAAGCGAGAATCGGCGAAAAGCGAAGTTAACAAAACATCATCATCGTCGTCATCATCAGCCTTTAAAGACCATCGTTAGATACAGTCTTCCAAC
Source organism: Thysanoteuthis rhombus (assembly GCA_963457665.1). Classification (NCBI taxonomy): domain Eukaryota; kingdom Metazoa; phylum Mollusca; class Cephalopoda; order Oegopsida; family Thysanoteuthidae; genus Thysanoteuthis; species Thysanoteuthis major. The sequence goes on along the minus strand of OY735212.1, from coordinate 12,412,244 downwards.
AAAATTTGCCAGACCTCTCTATCGTGGGCGTCACGGGGCCAGTGCTCATCCAGTTTGTCACACCATCATATATTTTGTCGGCCCCGTTTTTGCATGTGTTTTCTGGGAATCAAGCCCATTGCCATTCAAGTTTCATAATGAATTTTATATCTCTGGCTCCTATTTTTCCTTTAATGTGTTGTGCTGTCTTGTGATCCATCTATGTGATGTTGCGCGTGATTCTCTCTTGTGCATGTTGCATGGTTCTCGGTTTTAAGGTCAGTCTTTTGGCTAGATCCCATGTTTTAGTTCCATAGGTGACTACTAGGAGAATGCATTGGTATTTCTATGCCCTTCTGTTTAGCACTAGCAAGATTTTCTTGTTCTTGAAGGCTGAGCCTACCTTGCCGATCTGAAGTAATGGTCTCTTCACTCGATTTCACTCGTTTTTTTTTTTAATTTCATGGAGACTCGTTATCCTAGGTAGATGTAGTTGTCTACTTTCTCCTATTCTGCGTCTTCTATTTCGATTGTTGCGTCTTTGGCTTCAATACATTTGTTGTACAAGCCATTTGTTCAACTGAAGTTCATGTGGAGACAAACTTCCTTGCTTTCCCCGTTCAGTCTGTCCAGCATTTCGACAGAAAATTTGTCAACGAATCGGCTGCACAGTGAAATTACTGTCGACTGCATGTCGGTGATAAGCCATTCGACGAAACGATATTTCGGCATAAACTTGGCTCCATGAGTTGCTGGGGATGGTGGTGTCAGAGTTGGCATTTGACCACTCTAAAAGGGCTCCACCCTGTCGTTTGGAATCAGTTGCCTTTTAGAGGCTACAGAGCACAGTCTGTCTAGCTATCAATCCATAGGTGGTGGAAGCGGTAAGAGATAGTTTCATGCCTATCTATTAATGCAAAATGAGTGTGAACAGCCTTGAGAAGACTTTGAACACGATTTCTTTGTCCGTGTCGTTTACTAACTACCCAACTCATATCAATATTGTACTTTCTGTTGTCGTCACTTTCATTTGCCTTTTAGGTAGCTATCATTGAACATAGCCCAAGGTTGGCCGGATCACTCTATCGTGAGCGTCGTCTAGCTAATAAACCTGTCTCCTGAATCTGTATAAATCGTCATGCAATCTTATTTTCTGCCAACTTCAATACTGCATATGATATTTTGGGATCCATGCCGTGAGTCGTGATGTGCAGTGGCTGTCCGACATTCTTGCAACAAGACCTGGCCATTGCCATTATAGTTTTCTTATGGATTCTATGATTTTTCTGGCTCCTGTTTTCCCCTTCTAATATATTGTTCCGTCTTGTGATATCTCCATGTTCAGCATCACATGATTCTCTCTTGCACGCGTTGCATGGTTCTCAGTTTGAGGCTCAATTTTTTTTGTTAAGTTCCATGATCAGATCTGTATTAATCGCAGCATAAAATGTTTTTGAAACTTTTCCCCCTCAACTCAATTTCCTGCACATGTATGTATGAAATACGGATGCTTATAGATGTGTATCATATTGTTTCGAAATATCTGTCCGGTGTTTCAATCTCTATTTGGAAATACGAGTATTTTGATGATTGAAGTTTCACTTGATCGTCAATATACTCTGCTTTGCTTTCGATTACCACGTCATATCTATCAACAAGTCTTCCGAGCCAAAGAGGCACGTGGAGCTGCCGGGAACGCACTGGTCTGCAACAATCATCAAGTAGCTGACGATTTGTTACGGTTCGGTCACGTGGGACTCGTTTCCCAATCTTACACCCTTCCCCTAGCTTCTTTAATTTGCAATGAACAGTCACTTGGATGATATTGAATTGCTCCCTGACTTCAACAACGGTATTTATTGCAACTGTCGGTAAAAAAAAATGTACCCTCATCCCGAAAAAAACAAACCAAAAAGCCAAAAAACAAAACAAAGCAACAAAAACAAACAAACAAGAAGTCTGGTTATTCACTCAAAAGAAAGTGTTGTATAACTAATATCATTTGGCAGCGTGCAGTGTTGGGGGTGATCAATTGGAAAATTAGAAATAGAGGTTATTAATGATTTGAAACCTGTTGGGAGATGGATTTAAAAATCAAAACGTTTTTTCTAAACATAATAAAGAGTGCTTAAACTTTCAGCACTCAATATCCATTGGTGCAGCTTACACATGCGACCTCTTGATAGCCAGCCAGCCAGACTAACTAAATTACTGAAGAAATCTATGCTGACAGTTTTGGTGACAGTTGGTTGACGGTTTCTAAAAACGGACTGAAATTCTGTTGCAACCTGATACGTGTTTGCAGGTCAATGTAGGTAAAAATGTTTGATATCTATTGCGGGTAATCATCGTAAAAAGCTACAAGGTAATTTTGGGGGGCCTCTTGTGTGCCGAAATGATACTCACATTAGATTCTAAAATAAATACGAGTTCCTGCAGGTGATGGCTGCCGGAGCGCAAATAACACCTGACATGTGTTTTGTTAGTTCTGGCTTTTATGGTTCCCAAATAAGCTTAGCAAAATAACTCTAAAGACGGTGGAACTACAACACACGTATTCCTCCCTTTGATGAGAATCCGCCCTACGAGTGGTAGTTTCAGCTAGTTCCCGTGGAAGAACGGAATGGACCGTTTGGCCATAATAAGAGATCATGGACTTAAATGATGTATCTATTGAATCATCCCTTGATTCAAAATCATCAACATCATGAACTCTGGGATCACATTCAATGAAAATATCTCGAGAGATTTTACAAAAGATAGATTAATCGTATCAAGATAAATTGATGGATAGGTGGACTTCAGAATGATTATTATTAGCGTGAGCGCGAACGTAGACCCTATAATACTGTTTATTATCCCCCCAAGGAAAATTCTCACCCGTCCCATCAAAGTTTGGTTGGGCTGCATCAATGTTTATGTGGTTCATATAGCCTGGCTGATAAACAGACAGACAGACAGACAGACATCGAATTATATTCTTCATTTTGTGGCCTTCAAACTGGTATCGTTTTGTGACATTATTCTGAAGAAAAAAAAAAGAAAAATAGATGACCTCAGGATGATAAAAGTACATGCTTACACACCTGAGTAGATGAATATACAAGACACTTAAAATCGACAAGCCGATCAGGTATTCTTAAGTGATGTTTTAAAACCTACTTAACGTTATTTCTTGGCTTCTTTTCATGTTTCCCTTCTCTTTACATAAACGTCTCCTTCGATGGAAGTTTTATACATGTATACAGGGAATGCAGAAAGTATCCGATACTTTGCAAAAATATTTGTTTTAACGTAAACAACAAGACTGACAGAATTTTCTCTAAAGATTTCTGTTTTTAATGCATAACTCTTACAACGTTCAATCTTGTTTCAATATTTTTTTAATTGATGTACATCAATTCATTAATAGAAAACCTTGGTCCAAATTACATCAGTTTCGTAACATATGTTAGACTTGCATGGGTCGGATACATTGATGTTCTTTTGTAAATGGTCGCCAGCGATGTCAACCATCTTTAAAAGCAACTATGGGAAGCTGGAATTGATCAAAATGATAAAATATAAGAGACGGGATTACACAATTTGTTACATTTATTTATCTACTTTTATTTCATAGAAAATATTAGATTATTGAATTAAATCAAGAATTAGGGACGGCATTAAATAAACTAAAATATTAGAGATGGGAACGTCATTGGAAGTATTTATCAATATTTATTTATTTGTAATTAAATGAGTGAATTGAAATGGAAGTTCTCCTTACTTTTCTCTTATTTTTCTTTTTCTTATTTTTCTTTCTCTTATTTTCTTCAAGATGAAAGAGAAATCTTCTGATTCCTTCCTTTTTTTTACTGAATGCACCAAGTCAAGTAATACAGTAATTCGGAATTATAATTCAATACTGAGCACAGATAGGAAAAACCTTCATATCTCGTCAAAGTTTTCCTGATATTTATTTAGTGAATCTGAAATGATGGGGTTATTCATGTATGGATCGGTACTAAGGAGCCTAAAGCTATTTTATTGGGAAATTTAATCTTAATAATTCAAGTATCCTAATTTTAGTTTTTTCAAAGTTACAACTGATCATCACAGGCTGTCTTAACGTGTGATGATCAGGCATGACGTCGTAAGAGTTTTTATGACGTAATTTTTATTGTTATGTCATATAGCAAAGTTAAACAGCCAACATGATCATCACATTTGAGCGCAAACAAACAAACAAATACACAAAACAGTTTGCATAGAGGCTCATTATACGGTTAGATTTTACATACATATGTTCATGCAGGTACCATCGTGGTCCTGACCCGGATCATCGTTGCTTAACATCGGTGTTCGTAAAGAAACCGGTGTGTTCAACGCGATTTGGCTGTAACTGCTAGGGACGTGGTAACGCTTTTACCACTAATGCAACGGTTATTTCATAGTTACAATTCATAATAATGACAATGATGATAATGGTGAGAATAATCTTGATAACGTTAACGATGATAATAGTGTGGGACGATGGTGAAGGTGATGCTGAGGCAGAGGTGAGTGATTAACTGGCTTTCGGTTTCCTCGTCTTGGCACTTGTCTGCAGAACTTTTGGTCTCATGGTGCAATCTTGGCATTCTTTTCTTGGATTTGATCATCGAGGGTCCTGCGGCTCCATGATGGGTCAGTGCTAATCATTGACCCTTATCGTAATTCAGATCAGCAATTATCTTTTATCTTGGCTCGCGATTGGGAATCTGGCCAACGTGCCCCGAAAAACAAAAATGTTAAATGAAATATAAGAACCCTTTTGAAAGATACAGCATTATCCAGAGACCAGGTTAGAAACCGTCAACCGAAAATGTTGGCATCAACCAGATCTGTCAACATAGGTTTCTTCAACATAGTTTTTAAGTGGGTCTGCCTCTATGGCTGTCTATCTATGCATGTATGTACGTGTCACGTGTACAGACTACATCAATAGAGCTAGACAGCTGGAACTTAAAAGATTCACCCGTTATTACGTCTAGAAAAAAAGATTATTTTTCAAAAATAGTTTTATCAAAATTGCTATCGAAATAAATTTTCTGGGAGGATTTTATTTACTAAATTAGTCCTATAGTTTAGTTTATAGTTCAGACTCTTTGTGAGCCACAAAATGTGATGGAAGGAAATGCACTGATCACCCCTTATTCCAATTTGATTATTGATCATCCCTAACACTGTATGCTGGCACAGTGATAGGTTTTTGCTTCAGTGATTTACGAGACCTGTTTTGTTTACGATCAGTACGAAAGTTAAAGATGAATCGATGAGAAATCTAATACTAATGTAAAGACGCACCTTCGTTGTGGTTTGACTTGTTGGTTTTTGTTCCCACATATTCTCAAATAAAAGACAAGTTTTACTTACTAAATCTACATTGTCCTAAATCAGCAGTTCGACTTATACTCGGGTCTGGCAAAAAAGGCCAATCTTCTTGCTTATGTGAATACAGCATCGATAGACACAGTGTATATTGACGAGAGATAATGCCTATTGTTTCAACTCAATTCACTAATCTGGTTTTGTATGAAACGTGACAAATATGAGACGATAATATTACTCGACTTCGAATCTGCTACGATAACCAAGTGGTCAAAAGTACAGTTCCCATGAGCCAACCAAATAGAGAGAACAGAACACAGCGTAGCAAGAACAGTGCATTGTTTTCCAAACTGTTTACTTAATCTCTTCTACTTATATGCCAACCTATGCAACCGATGTAATAATAATGGTTGATTTTGACAGCAAGACATTAGAGAACTAACCTTTTACATCTGATCTTTCCTCTCTGTGTGCTATAAGATATGACGGGACATGAACTTTGTCAGAAGAGTGCGTGGGACAGTACTAAAACTTCGTTACTATAGAAGCGCTGACAACCACAAGGTACAATCTATCATATATGACGGAATCAAGTTAAACATATCACTGTAATCTTCAAAGCTTACTGTGTATGGGAGAAAGTCAAATGGGTTGGGTGGCTATAGCTGTTTTTTTTTTTAACTTCAAAATGCCACATTCATTCAAATGAAAGTATCCGTACCTTAGAGCAGATGTTTTTTTAGCTCCATAATCGAAAAATGAATGGAATGTGAGCAATAATTTCAAAATTAGGGAATTTTGAAAGTGAAATTGTGAAGCTTTGGGCGCATTCTTCCCAATTTTTTTATTATTGGCGAAATATATCTTGCGTTTTTCAGATCCACATATTATGGCAACTGAAATTACTGGCTGAACCTCACTAATCTGGGCTTCACTAGTCCGGTACATTCGATTGTTCGGAATGGTAATTTAAATCTGGCGGTCGTGTAAGTATGAACAAAAACTTTTTGGTGGGAAATCGACCTCTGAGTAAATCGAATGAAATTGTCTGTACGAGACTAAGAAAGTGCTGGGTGGCCAAGCGGATAACGGCACTGAGAACGGCCACGACGGACCGAGTTCAAACTCTGACTGTAGACAGTTTATGCCCACTTCACTTATATACCCTTGGGAAAAGCCTGAATCCATCTTAAAGCCAAGATATGGGTAACACAGGATGAAGTGAGTGACGCCTCCAAATCTATTTCACATACCGCTAACGGGCCGAGTAATATGTTGAGCCTTAGCAGGAACGACTGAAGCCGTAGCCTATTTGAGGACATCAATTGTATCTACATTGTCTAAACACGTTTGCTTATTGTTCTCTAAATGTATGAGACAAGACGCTAGTCTTTTTTCTCTATCACAACGTTTTTCGATCTCTGTATCCCAAGCTTTCTTCATACGGCTGATTTACAGAAATACCTTGATTTTGCACGGGTTTTGAGGTAGTATGGTTTGCTGTACAAAGTATTTCAACCATCTATAAACTAATAAAAACATTGAAATATAAGAACTTCAACAGTGTGGTTTTGAATATTGCAGAATATATTAGAACAAATTAACAGCCCTAATCAAGATACATCTGTATTCAGTAAATATCCAGAAACGAAAAACGGAATCCGTCATTTAATTGAAGTTCGCTGTTCTCATCCCTGTACCTATTAGGTCCGGCGTCCTTTCGAGGGAATTTCAGAACCCGGAACGGCCTCTGTCCTCTTAATTAGAATTGAGCACTACGCCTTCTGAAATTCAATTGGAAGAACGCCAAACGCGGCAGATATAGGAATGAGATTAAAATACTAAAGTGCAGGGGTCCCCGTCTCCTTTTAACACCTTGGACTGGTTTAATGTTGACAACATACTTGCTGACCGGCTGACGACACGAGGTAGGGGTGAGATGTGGGTGATAAACCCAATTGCGTCTCTAAAAATGTCCACGAAGACAAAATTGAGATCTAGAAAAAATAGCTTTTGTTTTCATTTCACAAAGAGAATAAAAGAATACCACTATTTTCCTCACAGCCTGGTACAAACAGTTCGTGGACAGGTGATTGAGGACCACTCCCCCATTTGATCAAGTAAAGGCTTCTGTTGATCATTCCTGGAAGGCTGCTTAGTACGTCAGATATTTGGGAAAATTTGCAGGGGTCTGTTTCGCTAGCCTCTTATCCCTAAATATTTATAACAATAACAGTCCGACGTATTTTTGTTTGCTAAGTAGATGTAAAAAAACAAAAAAACAAATCAAAATCCCTCAATAAAATCTGATCTTTGCCTCGACTGATTGATTAACCCAAACAACTATCCCTAATCCTAACCCTAGGTTATTATGCTATGGTTACAGAACTGTCCCGATATCTCGGAAACTCTTCAAGATAGAAAGAAGTGATTTTTACCTTTCGATGACATGTTTTGAAGATTCATTCAGATTTCAGTAAAAACTTCATACGCCGGGCTGGATCGGGTTTAACCACGCTTTTTGGAGATGAATTACTCTGACACAAATGAAAAAAAAATGGATGGAATCATAACCAGTCATTATCCCATTCTTGGCGTGTTGTTGTCGGTAGTTGTTCAGGAGTTATACTGTTTTTTTTTCTTGAGTAAGTAATTTTCGATTTTCCTCGCTTTCACGGGTTTAAAATACGGTTGCTAGACACTTAAGTTAGAAATACCTGAAAGCATTTTTTTTTCAAATGCCTTTCAATGCTTGAGTTGATTTTGATTTCCCAAGAACAAAGACAATTCTCACCATTCAAAATTATCTCAGTACCAGAAAAAATAAATTAACATTTTACAAGGGATAGAGATTCTATTTACATCACAACTATGATACTAAACTGGGTTCTTAATTTCTGCCATTTCACAGCTTACTAGGTCCCATGTTGAAAATGTTTTTTTACCAAGCCGTATGATGTTAACAATTGGAATAGAATAAGACAATTCATAGAAAATAAAATCAGATCAAAAGGAAGACTTTTCACATAGCCTGTTCTTTCATCAGTATTTTCGTAAAAATGTCGGATCTTAAGTCCCTATTTTAGCAACATTGTATTTACATGGTATCGAAAGAGCATTATTATTATTATTATCATTATTATTATTATTATTATTATTATTATTGTAGTTAGGATATCGACACGAAGGGTGACGATATCCTTACCAGTAGCTCTACTTATTTAGTGTGGTAGAATTAGCGAAAAAAGACACAGACTTAAAATATAGTTCGAAAGATTGCACTAGAATATTGCTCAACATCAACTAATGTTTCAGCAATAAAAAGCAGACTCTGTTCAAAACCTGCGCAGTTGTTTACATAATTTTTTACATCATTTGGCGACATTAATTCATGTAATAAAACTATTTATTTGCGATCGATTGAAAGATGAATTATGTAAAACTGATGTTAATCAAATTAATTGACTGATTAAAGAAAATACATCTAAAAGACTGATTTTCTCGAGCCTTGCTACATTTTCGTTTGTATACAAGAAAAGTCTATCTATTTGTTCCCTTTAAGTTATTGGTCATATAGCTGAACGGGTACAATATGAGACGTAAAAAAACGATTTAAAAAAAAAACAAAAACTTTTTTGCACGACACATTTATTTATTTTGAGAATTGATCTAAAGAAACTATATGACGTTATCCGACGTAAAAGAGAAAAAAACTTTCTTCGTCAACTCTCTCCATCCTTCATTTCTTATGAACGCAGTTAACCTATTCAGATTTAATATGAACGAAAAAAACAGTTGGGATTATTATTCAACTGTATAACAGTATCTTAAGGCTTATGATAAATGAAGTAGGATTTTTTTTAGCTATCCAACAATTTAGGTGAACATTGATATCCCTGAATTACGGTCCTAAAATTAAGGTCTATCCATAGTACCCTCTAGCGTGGTTGTGTACATACACGTTTTGCACAAAGGAAATTAATGTGCACACAGAAAACTATTTACCTAAAATAATGCAGAAATTATTCATATATATATATATATATATATATATATATATATATATATATATATATACTTATTGAAAATAATCTCTTAGCTTATTGTTTCTGGTAACTAGTTAGTCATCAACATCACTTGGAGGAATCACAATACAGCACAGTATATGAAAAAAAAAACCAAAACATGGGTCAGTGATATAAAATCTATTAGAAAATTCAAATGGCCATGGGCATGTCAGATTGCAAGAATGATAGATAATCGCTTGACATAATGACTCACGGCGTGGATCCTCAGAGACCATGTGCTAAATTGTAGCCGACTGAAAACAAGATAGCGTGACGATTTACATAATTTCAAGAGATTGGCACCGCTTCGCCCATGATCGGAAAGTCAAGAGGATCTTGAGGAAGATTTTGGTTCAACGACGGACGTTTAAAGAAAAACGAAGATGCAAAACATGGGCAACGAATTTCCATGAAACCCCACGAAAGAGGAAGAGATCAACCGAAGAATCACCCTAGGATGGTAAGTTCAACCAAAAACAAGTCGATCCCAATAATCCTAAAAAGAAAAGTATACAACCAATGCATCTTCCCTATAGTCACTTATGGAGCTGAAACATGGAACCTAACTAAGAGATAAACCCAGAAACTGAGAAGCATGCAACGTGCACGTGAGAGAATCATGCTCAACCTCACATGGAGAGATCACAAGATAGCACAGTATATCAGGAAGAAATGGGGAGTCCGAGACATCATAGAATCTATTAGAAAACTTAAATGGCAATGGGTAGGCCATATTGCAAGAATGACGGACAACCAATAAACATTACGACTCACAGCATGGATTCCCAGAGATCACATGCGAAACCGATGCCGACGAAATGCACGATGGAGAGATGAACTGGACAAATTCAGAAAATACTGGCTCCAGACCCCCATGATAGAGAATTGTGGCGAATCCTGGGGAAGGTCTTTGTCCAACGACGGGCGTTAGAAGATTGATGATGATGAGGATGATGATGATGATGATGATGGAATCCTAATCCCAACTATTCAAGGTGTACATACAATTTTCTCAGACAAAAGTTTACACAACATAAGTTAGAGCAGTGGTTCTCAACCAAAGGGCATGCCTTCCAAGGATTAGGGGCATGGGTAATTCAAAAGGAGGCGAACCAGACGGGAAAACGTGAGAATATTTCTAATCAATTCGGGAATTCAATTGTTTGCATAATATCTTGATGAATGTAGATACTAATTTACCCTTGCCGTCAAAGAATGGCAGAATAAGTAGTTTTTCAATTACATTGTGCTTGTAAAATATCGAAAAATATGTTGTGCAGCATTTTCTTCTTTTTTTAAGTATTCCCTGAACAGCAAATTAATCTAAAAGTAAAATCAGTAAAGATACGATCTATCAAGCTCAACATAACTTTGCAGAAATAGAACTTTATTTCAAGTCACCAGACGTCACTGAAGACATTTGCAAATTTCTAATTATTATATGAAGTGGGTAAACCTTTTTTCACATATTTGCTGCACTTATTTCAAACTAATCATTCCCTTGAAGATGATGGGGGCGTGGTATCAAGGTCCAACTACTACATGTGAATATGGTGGTAAAAAGGTTAAGAACTGCTGATTTAGAAGGAACGCTGAGATTGAAATCAAAACGTCCCGGCACTTTTAGCTTTTGGTAATGTGTCACACCCGTCACACACCTACGCTGAATCTTTGAAGTTCTTAAATATCTTCTTATGATTGAGTACAGACGCTTACTTCTCCTCCCCCGCTTGTTGCTGGGACTTGAGGCTTAAAGACTTTACTTGCAAGGTATGAACGGTGATGTGAATGAACGGTAACCACCCCCACGCTTGTGGGTGGTATCCACGTGATCTGTATTGGGATGCCTACAGTCAGTGAAGCGATGCGAGTTTGGCAAAGCGATGCCATCTTTGAGATGGGAGCCCGAGACCCCGGATAGAGTGGAAAGCGCAGTAGGGGGCACAGAGCACTTTGATCAACTTCCATGGATTTCGATGCCGCCGAAAGTCGCAAGGGCCCCGATTATTACCCCCTGCACACACACACACACACACACACACACACACACACACACACACACACACACACACACATTGAAGACGAGTATATTTGCAGATTGAAATGTGAAGGAAAAAAGAAGTAAAAGGGTTGAGAGAGAGACAGAGACAGAGAGAGAGAGACGGAGGGATGGGAGAGAGAAGAGACAACGAAAAGCTGAAGGAAAAGGGAGATATTGAAAGATAGCAAGATACATGGAGAGAGAGAGTGAGGAGAGAGAGAGAGTGAGGAGAGAGAGAGGGGTGAGAGAAAGGTTCAGGGATATAAAAACATAGATGAAGGAGAGAGAAGGGAAAGAAGAGAGAAAAAAATATTGCGATTCAATGCATTAAAAACAAAGACGAAGATACATAAGTTGAGGAGAGAGAAAGGGAAAAAAGGGTGAAGAATGGAATCAGAGTACCGAGTTCAAACTCCGGCTTGGGCAGCCGACATGAATCCATTCCTAATCATATTCGGTTGTTCGGTTTAGATTATTACCCGGTACAAATTTCATATCATAATCAAAGAAACCAAAATAGTCGACATAGGCTTCTTCAGCGTTTAAGATAATCTGGCTGGCCATATATGACGCGTACAGGTCGCACCAGTGGAGCTAGAGGGCTAAAAATGCAAAAAAATGTACTCCTTATGTTATCTAAAAACATCTATTTTGTTTTTGGAAATCCCCCCTCTCCCTAAAATAGGTTTTTAGTGAGGGTTTCAATATATAATTTAAGTTTATGCTAAATTGGCTGTTGAGTTTGTGAAAGGAAAGGTTCACACTTGTTTTTTAAAAGTTCAGACTTTTGTAGTGATCACGGTCCTGCAGAAAGCTAGAGAACTGAATTATTCATAGATAACCCCTTTTTGTATTTTTTCAATTCATCACCCCAAGCAGCATGCTGCCTATAGTCGTTGGTCATATGACGGTTTCCACTGAGTGACCAGCCAGACCTGTCTCTCCAACATTTTATCCATCTAGTTGCTAACCACCTTGGCTACTTACATCTATCTCTCATCTCCTTAGAGGCACTACACTTATTCATCGGTCATCCCTTTTCCCATTTTCTTAATTGATCACCCCCAACACGACATGCTGTCAAAAACCATTGATCATGTGTTGGTTTCTATCCAGTTATCAACCAGACTTGTTTGTACCAAGTTCAAAGTTGTATGTCGATAAATACAGTATTATTGAACCAGATCTTCATCGTTGCATAACGAAGAGATCAATAATGTCTCCACCGAAGCCAGATTCCGGAGTAGATACACAGTCTAGGGAAATAAGAATACAAATGTAATAGATAGGGAGCATCCAGAGAGTGCACACCTTTGCCAATACTGTATACTAACTAAAAACTGAATGAAAATGAATTTCTGGATCCACACTAAAATTTAATCACTTCTAAGGCAAACATTTCTTTGAAAATAATACAGAACCTTTGGGTATGTTGTGTGGACTGGTATAAGCCAATACATAAATGGGTGATAAAAATCGGGAAAATATTCCAGGATCCGCCCCCAAATGTTACTGCTTCTTCCTTAGCTTCTTCACCATTCCACATAATTTAGTTGAAAAACATCGGGGATTTTTTTAGATAACTTATAGGCAGACGGACTGAAAGACAGAAAGACGCCACCAAATACGTACTTTTCAGCCTATAGACCATCCTTCCACAAAATTTTGTTGAAATCCGTTGAGATCTCTTGGAGATATCGAGTGGACAGACAGACAGACGGTAAGAGGGACGGAGAGACAGATATCCATCTCTCAAACGTCGTTGGTGGAGGTGAAAAAAAATGGGAAAAAAATGGTTGCAAACATACAGAAATATTTGATAAGGCATCCAAAATTAAATAAAATCTTGATTCCCTTGACATTTGTCTGGGTTCTTGAAGCAATTAATCAACTTTTAAGTCTAGTCAACAACAAAAAAAAATCATAATTAATAATTTTGCCTTTTTACAAGAAATAATGATGCACTATATTACGTTGTCTGATAGCGTGACATCACAGTTTAATCATGATGCACCCTCATACATGCAGATATCTATCTATCTATACCTGTTTATATCTATCACACACACACACACACACACACACACACACACATATATATATATATATATATCAAACACTTACTGTACATATACACTATGTGGCACCGGCCGTAGAGTTATTTTTGTGTACTATTTTCGCGATCCATATCTAGTATGTTCTAACTTCCCTAAATACTCTACATCTGCGTCCTTGGGCCAGAATATGCGTACTTAGATAAATATCTTTATCAGGGGTATGCAACCTTTTTTTCGCTAACCGCCCACTTTGACGTATCCAGAGAATGTAAGACATTCTATAGCCCATCTAACATAAGTATTAGCTTAATTCGAAGCAAACTAGCGCCCACTTAGAAACGCAAATGGCCCGCTAGTGGGCGTTACCACCAACGTTGAAGGCCCCTCATCTTTACATACTATCAGGTTATTGCAGAATTTCCTCTTAAACTTTTAAAGTCATTTTATATTCATGTAGAATTCCGTTTCTACTTGCTGCACTTGGAATTCTCGTGCAAAACTTGTGAAGGTGATCGGGCTACTGTCACTTATAACTAAGGACTTCTATGACCGTAAACCTTGAAAAGTTTTTGATTAAGTCCTACATTATTATTTTCAGATTCGATTGTTTTGCAACTGAGGTTTGGCTTGTTGTTTGGAAAGTATTTACAAATTTCATAATAATGCAATTTAATTAACAAAGATACTAATCAACGATGTGCAGATGTCTTCTATAATGCAAAGTGATGTAACAGACGCAGTAAAATAGAATATAATCCTTGCAACTGAAGTTGTGAAATAGAATTGAATTAATGTAACTGATGTATTGAAATAGAATTTTGATAATGTTTTAATGACGTAATGAAGATGCAGAATTTGAAGAATTAAATTAAAAAAACGAAAAACAAAAAAAGGAAAGTAAGAAATAATATCCATATCTTGCATAAATGAACCATGCTAGCCCGCATGTGTACCAAAATTAATCATCTATGAAATATCTATCTTCAACTAGAATCATCTGAAATTATGAAAAAAAAAAAAAAAATTTTGAAACTATCTAAAAAAAATGATCTTTTATCTAAAATTATCTAAAAAATGTATCTTTTATATAAAATCATCTAAAAAGGGTCGAAAATATCCATAGAGAGAACCTTTTTGAAGAAACAAAAAGAGAAAAAAAGAAAGAAAAGCATTTTTAGGATGCACATTTTCGAGGTTGTAGCTCTAAAAATGTGACCAGGAGTGCCTTGAGACGCAAGCACACGACATCCAAGGAGAGGAGGACCAGTAACCCACTAAGCGTTGGGACTACGATGATTCGATAAAAATTAGTTTGAGGACAAGAGAACATAATTCTGCAAGTTCACTGCAACGTAAATCTCCATCATGAATTTACGAGTACCTAGAACGCAATGTGTATTCTTGTATTCCATATACGCCGTTATTTTATCGTAATGAATAGTACATTTTCAAATCTTACTACAGGTGCCTTTTTCCCCATCGCACTAGTTTTAAAGGGAAAAAGCCAACCGGTGTTTTTGAAAAAAATGACTTGTGAAAAAGAGGCCCTCGAATAGTCTTCAGTAGTAATTCTTGAAATTTAGATTTGACCGATTGGGCAGCGGAGATACAGAAAATTGAAGGCCACTGATATACCTGTACGTAACACTCTTCAGTATTTACGCACCCCCACACACACGAAAATGCAACGATTGGTGATTTGCCCACCTCGTTGAACTGGACTCTTCCAAATATTTTTTCGTATCTTTACTTGATTCTGCTTTTAGTTTAGTTCATTATTTAGGAAGTATTGAACATCAACAAACACAATGCAATTGCAAAATTACTAAAATATTTCAGTCATTTCTTGACAGCAAGGGTGAACTTGCACATTATATAATCAAAATTTATCTAATCTACACATATACCTATCAATATCAATTATTGTCGCATGGATTTATGATGTTTTTTGTCACAAATAACCATTTTCATGCTTGAAGACCCTAAGGTGATGCAGATAACCTAATGTTCAGCAACACAGAGGCTAGAGCCGGCAAGCCGAGTTAAGTTTCTGGCTGAGACGTCTACGTTCACTTTGCACAATCGCAATTGGAGAATGCATAAATCCCAATTTTATTTTCTTTACTGCCAACCGTTAGGCCATCCCCACATTCCCAAAGTGCAATAATTGTAATTGAACTGAAAGACTGGCCAACGCCTGTGAAATCCGTCTATTATCACGGAGACCAGTCCAAGCGGAAGAATATTGGCGACTAGACTCTTTTAAGTCTAAATAAAGATGGCGCTTGTGTTGCAGCCTGACGCTTGACTAGACCCGCGCTGAGTTATCATTGCTTCTTGAGTAAAATGAGGCAATTGAATCACCGTAGCCACAATCTACAACCCGACCCGAGTAAGTAGCAAGGTATTCTTCCCTTTTCACGCAGTTGTTCTCTTATCTCAGTACTACCGTACGCAACATTTCGTATCATCATCATCATCATCATCAGTCTTTTAGCGTCCGTCGTTGGACATAGACCTTCCCCAGGATTTGCCACACTTCTCTATCATGGACGTCACGGAGCCAGTACTTCCCGAACTTGTCTAGCTCGTCTCTACATCTAACATTTTGCCGGCCTCGGTTGCGCATGTGGTCTCGGGGAATCCATGTTGTGAGTCGTGATGTCCATCGATTGTCTGCCATTCTTGCAACATGGCCAGCCCACCGCCATTTGAGATTTTTTATGGATTCTATGTTGTCTCTAACTCTTGTCTTTTCCCGGATGTACTGTGCTGTTTTGTGGTCTCTCCATGCATTATTCTTTCATGTGCACGTCGCATTGTTCTCAATTTACGGGTCCGTCTCTTGGTTAAGTTCCATGCTTCAGCTCCATATGTGACTATTGGGAGGATGCATTGGTTCATACCTATTCTGCATCATTCAAGAACATTTTCTTTTTCTTAGTAGAGGTGGGGATTTTAAAATGTTTCTATAGCGAATTTCGTTAAAAAGAACTTGAGTCAGTTTTATTGAAACAATATAGCCCCATATATGGTCGACCGACCAGCCAAGTGGACTACAGATTCTTCTCTCTTTTAGTGTCCGTACCTATGCATCTGTGTCTGGGCCCTTCTAGTCACATTTTGGGGGCTACAACCTTGAAAATGTGCATGAGTACACAACCTTTCACCAGATTTCTTTTATTTTTTTTAAAAGTGCTTTTTTGGATCACTCTGATCATTTCGGGGCCAGCAATGCCCAAATCTTGTGCTGGTATTAAGAAATAAAAATGATATAATATATATATATATTTTCAGTAATCTATTAGATAATTAGTTCTGATACACATGCAAGCTACGCCGATTCATTAGTTCCATTACTTTCAATATTGGTTTATCATAGACAGCCTAGGTTGGTTATTGACAGTGAGTTAGTTTGTTTGGAAGTAATGGATCGGGATTTTGGATGTGCTAGCGTCTCTACTATCGATTATCGTCGATGACTGGCTGACTTACTGACAGGCTAAAATACCTCCAAACTTCCACCATCTTTTTTTCCTCTCACTCATTCTATATCTAAATATGCAAGAGTGTATCAATAGTCTGACCTTCAGACTTGTTCTTTCTCTCGTTCGTTCCCCATATTTTAATTGGCAATTGCATTTTTTCCTCCTGGGAGTGCAGTTGACAGCAAGGAAAAATGGAATCGGCGAGCCGAGTTCAATCTCCAGCTGAGACATTTTGTGTTTACTTCGCACGAATGCCCCGAGAAATAAGTAAATGAGCATAAAGAATTGCAAACGTTGTTTTCTCGTTACTTGCAGTCTGACATTTTTTGTGGGTTTGGGAACGCTCAAAATATTTTCCTATATGAGTTAATGGTAATTGCTTCTTCATTTTATGCTATCTTGGCTTACGGAAGCGTGCTTCCAACCGAATACAAAGGGATCAATCAGACAAACTTACATTGAAAATAGAGCCCCTCCCCCTAAAAAAACTCTCTGGGGAAGGAGAATGGGTAAAAAAAACCAAAACTTTTTTTTTAACATCATGAGGAAATGTTTCTGAGACCTTTACCTCCATTGATATGGCCTGTACGCGTGACATACACAGCCCATCCAGCCCATCCTAAAAACTGAAGGAACTTATGCTGACAGTTTCCAATTATCGTAAGTGCGCTGAACGCCAATGGAATTACTTCATTATCAAGTAGATTTTCTTCATTATTCCTGTATACTCCTGGGGCATAGGGTCACATTGTAGTCAAGTTGTAAGCAGCTTTTTACAGGATAGAGTTGGCAGCCCCACGTCCAAGATGGGCTGCTTTACAGGTCTAAAAATCTCCATAGTCAAAGTAGAAGAGGATTCATGTCTTTCCCCAGGGCATTAGTGGAAATTGAATGCAGGCAGTCTCGACCGAATCTCAAACTCGATTCAACGATTTCGTTTCCGCTCCGGTAACCGTTTCGCCACCACCTACCTCCATCCCATAGACCATCCTGAGTGAAAGGATATTGGAGACTTGACTCAATCAAGTCTAAATAAAGATGGCGTTTGTGGTTCTGCTTGACGCATGAATAGAAATGCGCA
>OY735212.1:12251682-12391682 GCA_963457665.1 Thysanoteuthis rhombus | reverse complement strand
TTAAAATAAGTTTCTTCAGTTTCCAAGTTTGGCTGGCTGGCTATCTGGCTGGCTATCTGGCTGGTTGGCTCAGTATGTATCATGCATACTGTCAACACCTGTGTTGCTAGATATGGTGCTAAATATTATCTCATTATGTCAATATCTACATAAACTCAACAAAAGTTTCTTGAGTCTCTAATTGACTGGCTGACTAAAGAGTTTATTTCTCTGTTTTTCAGGGCGCCCTAACTAGACGGAAAATGTTTTTTCGTTTGGGATTAAAAATTCGATGAAAGTTTATGCTATATTGATCAGTTAGTTTGCGTCCGGCAGAATTAATGCTTATTTTTTTTTTAAAATTCACGTTATTTTATTATTGTTCACCGCAGGAGTAACTTATTCTTTGATCACCTTTTTTTTCGATTTTTTAATTGATCACTCCTAACACGATATTCTATCGAAATACATGTGTTACATGATGGTTTCTATTAAGTGACTAACTAGACTTGTATTATCTATGGTTTGAACTCCAGCGCCGATATTTGTTCTTTCATGTGCTCATGTGGGCAGCAGTATTTTTCCCAGAATGTTTCCATAAACTGACACTAGTGAATCTTTTTCTCTATAAATAGGCAAGATGTGAGGGATACATCGGTGATATATATGTTTCGCTTTGGTTCGAAATACCCGCTTGAGATTGTCGAGAATATATACGGGAAATATGATCTCATCTCATCAATATAACATTTAAACGGAGAGTGATCAGTTTGCATAGGAGAACCAATGCAGAATACACGTGTACATAACACACACACACACACACACACACATACACATATACACATGCATAACTCGCACACTCACTCACATACATACATAGAATCACACACACTCACATGCATACACATGCATACACACACACGCGCATACGTGCGCACCTATACCTATATACACACACAAAAAAAACGTACAAACATATTCCAAGTGTTCATAAAATGTATAAGCAGACGATTATAAAAAAATATAAACATTCACTGAGCTTAGGCTAGTCTGGTACAAGGTCATAAAGGAGGAGATATATAATCTGCTTTTCTGTATCGTTGTATTTTAAGGGTTTTTTTTGTATGCAGGCCCAGCAGGTGGGATTAGGAACTGACGGTAGGGGCGTGTGTGCACACCCTTGATTATTTTTTTGTAATCTCTGTAAAATACTATTTACTATCCTGGAGTTTTTTCTCTGTGTGTATGTGTGTGTGTGTGTGTGTGTGTGTGTGTGTGTGTGTGTGTGTAAGCCTGACGAAGGGATAAAGCTTGAAGAAATTTTCTTTTAGTGCCTGCAGACCAGACTGGGTGGTGGTGGGGCATTGGTGCATTCCCTATTTTAATCAATTTTATGAAATCTCTATATAATGTAAAATATAATTCGTTGATAAATTTGAAGTTTACACCCAGGCTCGTATACACGCGAGTCCTGCCCGGAAAGGATCAAGTATTGATATTCACGAAAGAAGTGCCTACGTAGGGGAATGTCACCGAAGTCACTTCAAAATACTCCAAGTAGAATCTCAGATATTTCCCGGCATCCCTTCCACTTTTCAAGTTTTCTTCCAAGATCACCAGTGAGATCGCTTCTAAGTGGTTGCCTAGTTACAAGAAGGTGGCAAAACCGGTTCTCGAGATATTCAAAATAATTTTGGGACAAAATTACTATATATATAAACGGGAATCGATCAATAATTCCGTAGCCTCATACATAGGTTTTAAGTGAATTTTGATCTAAAATTCTCACTGTATAATATCGCAAAATGAGGCTGCTCTAGGAATCGAACCTACCACTGATTGGATAGCCGCTCCAACGAAGTGTTGCTTTTATCATTAATTCCTTTGAGTGAACTCAATTATTTGGGCCTTTGTATTACCAGTGGCTGTTTAGCTCAATCATTCTGTCGGATCATATATCTATTCCTTAATGATATATATATATATATATATGCGATCATTTAACAAATTTTCATATTGTCTGATGAATTAACAATATATATATATATATATATATATATATATATATATATATATATATATATATATATATATATATAATAACAGACAGCTGTTTCGTTGTATTACAACTCTTCAGTGTGGTTATAGACTATCCATCGTCTAGTACCACGAGGTTGGTAGGATCAAAACCTTCGCTTCAGACCCAGATGCAGACGTATTACCCGGCCCTACGCGGAACCGGACTGTCAGTTGGACCGAACAAAGCAACTTATATTTTCTTAAACATAATTTCCCGTCCAAGTTGAGAGCAAAACAGGAGCAAACATCATAAAATAAACCAAAAATGACCCTTGGTGAGATTCAAACCCACATCCTCTTCCTTCGGAGCGCCAAAAATGGAGAAGGATGTGAGTTCGAATCCTACCTGGGGCTCATCTCTTTATTTTCCGATCATCGCCGTTGATTCGCTCTGAACCGTAAATGATTCGGTCCGAGCTAAAATCTAATTCCTGCAATGTCTATCCACGTTGTTGGACACTGATGATGATGATGATGATGATGATGATGATGATGATGATGATAATAATAATATATATATATATACACACACACACACACATATATATATATATATATATATATATATATATATATATATATATATATATATATACTGTTTGTAAATGTATCTGCTAATTATGGATATTTCAAAATTGTACTACTAAAAGATTTTTCTTTAATAATAATAATGAAAAAAGAAGATAATTTAGTTCTCACGGATATTAAATTAGAAGTTCAACATGATATTCCGGATTCTTTTCACGAAGGAACGAAGTTAAGGGAAATAGCTTCCCAATGGAAAAACGATCACAGGTACTTAACGAGGCCCACCTTGCCGAAATGTAGAGGTGAGAAGGAGGGAAATCGCAATCTCAACCACCCGATCGATGAAAATAAAAACCCGAAACTCACTTTCCCACGTACCAAAAATAACCAGATACACCTCTGGTTAACCACTCAATGAAAACCGTCTTTTGGCAGCATGCCTCGTTGGGGATGAGAAAAAAACGTTCGGAAAAAAAAAGGTGTGATCAATGAATAACTTACACCTCTCGCCTTTAGTTGGACGATGATCACTAAATTTGATCTGAATTTTTCCAAAAAACGAGTGCGAACGCCACCCGTCACAAACTAAGAGACTAATTTAATTTACGTTGCAAACCGAGCCCCTTACTAAAAACATGTTGGGTGGTTGGGGGATTTAAAAAATAACAATGAAATCTTTTTTCCTGTACATGATAAGGAGTAGATGTTTAAATTTCATCCCTCTTACTCCGTTGACGCTGTCTGTACGTGTAACATATGCAGATAGTCAGCCAGTGAATTAGAGACTGAAGTAACTTATGTTAAGTTTATGTAGATACTGACAGTTTTGGTTGATGGTTTCAAATACGCAGGGCTTCTGAGAAGAATTTCATGGAGCAGTGCAAAAGTGTTTTTGCCCCCTCTACACTGCACAAACACCCACGTCCTTTAACCATCCCGTTATCATCTTCTGTAACCGTTTTAGCGCACCGGACCATATTCAAGAAAGTGAACTTATTTTATCAATGGCCATATCGTATTGACTTGGATGTTTCGATACCCAACCCTAACCAAGGGACTCTTGGGCCACCCTTGGCCCCCGACCCTCATCTAATGCATCAGCTGAACACCCCTTTCATAGACCGTAGATATGAAAATAGCAATTTTGTATTATAAATTTGGGCAATAAAATTTCCGTTCTTTCTTTCTATCGAATATTCTTAAATTAAAGAAAAGTTAGGATTTTTATTGACATTTCTTCGGTTTCAAAAATTTGCTGCTATCATTTGGTCATCACATACTCCGAAAAAAGTCTCGTTAGCGACGTAGTGGAAAAAAGTTGGGAAACACTGATCTATCCACACCCTCTTAGAAAGAATCTGAATAACCTGTATTCTCATCTCTTTATGTTTGAGCTCACCAACGATAAACCAATGGCTTTACTTTCCTGGCGCTGATACTTCTGTTTGTTTCTTGACAATCAATCCCTGTTCTCAGAGAGTGGGAAAAAAATCAAGACTAAGATGATTAAAGAGAAAAGTAAAAAAATCAATAATGAAAACAGTGGAAATTCAAATGACTGAAGGCTATTACAAGGGAGTAAACAATCTATATGGCTTGACGATTCGGAGGAATGAAGTGACAGTGTGATCGTAGATTTATATTTTGTCTAATCGTAAGCTCCTGTAGTCGAATTAGGCTGTCGTCCATCAAAGACTAGCTCCTGAGATGTGGGATGCAAATTCAAGTCTCGTCTTTATTCAGTGTTACCACTAATCAGTTGAACGGACGGGGAGTTCTCGGCACAGAGAGTTGTGAATGAATGCAATAGGGAAGAAAAAATTAATGAAATATATCGGTTTTCAAATAAACTCTTTCTTGAATAAGCTTTTACTGGCTGGTACAACAGTATGTCGTACACATAAACAACTTTGTTTCATATACTGGGAGGTTATTTTTAACCTTGAATGATCGGAAAAATTTGGCAGCAGTCGGCAAAGATTGATGGCACATTTACAAGGGGGTAACAATTAATAACCAGGATTATAGACTCATACCTTGATATTTCGTCGGGAAGAAACAGGGAATCATTGTGAAACTTGTTGCCTCAAATTCAACCGATTTTTACCCTCTGTGAACAAACGAGGCACGAAATTTGCCGAAACACGTTCCATTTTCAAAACTTCAATTAACATTTGTTGGAATGAACTTCAAGACAAAGCAATTACCACAGATATCTCATACATAGTAATAGTCCAACGACGATCTTCACTTATTGCGTGCTGAAAGTTTTGAAGATTTTTGTCGTTTTGGCTTGTTGAAGTTCGGACAAGTCGTGATTGGTCTCCAAGTGACTATTCACCATCTTCGAAATGTAAGCGTCACTCGTACGCTTGTGATTTACCTAAAGTGTTTTTCTTGAAAGCTTTTCTAAGCTTTACAACCGTTTCAGCTGCAGTTTTCTTTAGTGCATTCATTAATCTTCTTATCAGCCATCGCGAAAATCACCAAATGTGCTTGAAAAACTCTAGAGAAGAAAAAAAAATACAGGAAATAATTCTGTCAGTCCAGAACATCACTACCTGACAGACTGGCTTAGAATAATGTCGACTCATGATACTTATTGCTGTAATGTGGAGCTACAACCTGTCGCTCGCCACGTTCAAATCCATTTTTTTTTTTTTGGTAACAACTTGTATAAGTCGTGTACTGTGAAAACATCAATTTCATTACGAAACTAAGGCTCCATTTGAATGCATTTTCTTAGCTAGAAAGTTCTCAGAGAGCGAACACCTCAGCCAATGTCATGGGCCGGGGAAGTTATAAGCAATGAATCCGCCCCTAAATTTGATCACTTCTTTCATCTCCTATGGCCCATTTTTCGACCGAATTCCATTGAAATTCTTTCCAAACTTTCGGAGATATTGTATAGAAAGACAAACACTATTGGCGATATTATGTTGTGCAGACATATAATTACAACGAAGGATAAATAATTAAGGATAGACCAGCCCTAAAATTTAATCATTTCTTTCATAGCTCATTCAACAAGATTTAATTGAAATTCGTTGAGAGCTTTTGGGGATATCGTGTGGACAGACAGACAGACAGACAGAAACACGGGAGGGCGTAACCGCACACCTCTCCGATTTCGTTGGCGGAAGTAATTAGGCTCCCCAGGAAGGAATTAATAAACAGCTCTTGTCAGTTACTCTGTAAAACCGGCAGGTGACCAATGTCTTTAACCTGCATGCAGTGTTGGGGATAATCAATCAAAATTTGGAGAAGGGGTAGTTAAATGAACGAGTTACTTTTCTTGCCTTTTGTTTAATCACTAAAAAGTCTGAATTCTCAGAAAATAAGCATGAACAATACCGGACATTTATTCAGAAATATACATGTT
Organism: Thysanoteuthis rhombus; assembly: GCA_963457665.1. NCBI lineage: Eukaryota > Metazoa > Mollusca > Cephalopoda > Oegopsida > Thysanoteuthidae > Thysanoteuthis > Thysanoteuthis major. Next base: position 12,385,711 of record OY735212.1, on the reverse strand, counting down.
TTGAAAACGAGGAGAAGATAGGTCTGGTTAGTCACTCAATGGAAACCAATGTCTTTTTGCAATTAGGCGAGATCAATTAAAAATTTGAAGAATAGCTGATTAATGAATGAATTACTTCTCTCGCTTTTGTCGGACGGTGATCATTAAAAAAATCGGAATAGGTGCGAACATAGATGGACACAAAAGGAAGCACCAATTTAGCATAAACTTACATTGTAAACAGGCCACTCCATCGAAAAACCTAGTGAGAGGGATTCTTTAAAAAGAAAATACAAGAGCAAAACAAGACACATACTCATGTACATAGCCAGCCATCAGGACTCACTTGAAAGCTGAAGAAATCCATAGTGGCAGTTTTGTTGACAGTTATGGTTGACGGTTTCTAATCGGCTACTTCAAAGAGAAAAAAAAATATCGGATAGCGTAAAACAGTGATTCAGGAATCATAGTATAGTAAAGAAAAAAAAAGACAAGACGGAAATAAAACGAGCGTTCTTTTTTTTTTCTTCTCCAGATTTCTTTCTGCATTGTAACCATTTCCAGCAACTCTTTGACAGCGTGCCAACACTCTGCAATCGCATACGAACCCACTTACGAATATTGCCTTTGTATTCCAAGTGCATATTTGAAGTTGAGTAGCAAACAATTCATGCCGTTGCGACTTGCAGATAAACTTCTGGACCACTGATGAGGCTTTGTCTAACCACCACCACCATCATCATCATCATCATCATCATCATCATCATCATCATTATCATCCTACTATTACTGCTACTACCACTACTACTACTACTACTACTTTTCTCTCTTATATATTGTGTTGTCTCATGATCCTTCCTTATGATTTTGAGTCCGATTCTCTCACATTATCAAAGAGAAAAAAAAGCAAAGACAAAACAAGTCAGACTATACATACACCGGGGGATGATGGCATTATTCTCAAGTGTAAAAAATAATGATGACAAGCCTGACAGCTGCAGGGTCAAACTCTACTCCAACTTCAATTCCGACTGAAGACAATTACTGCAACTTTTGTTCTGTATGTAAAATAAATGAAAATAAATATAAAAATGATTTTTGTATAAATGTATTTATTTATTCATTAGAATGAAGTAAGCCCAGGCGAATCTGTATGATACATCATCATTAATACCGAAGACATGTCAGTCTAGCTCTGTCAGCAAGACAGCCTCCTGGCAATCATTTGTTCATGAGTTCTAATCACAGGGAAAGTGAATTTTACATATGGGTAAACCCCTTTAATTTTGGTGAGGATTGTTCTCGTTGTTCTTGTTTGGGTAGAAAAATAAGTTTTTTTTTGCTTGGAATTTGACAATACAGGAATACATTGAATAGTACGGTTTAAATTGGTGTGGGATTTGATGCAGTGCGGTTAAAATATTGTTGTAAACGTCAAAGTAATTAAGTATAAGCTTGAAACAAAAACATGTTAGGTTATAAGACTTTGAACAGTGGGATCTTCAAAAGTACGGGAAATTTTCGAATTAATTAACTGCACTAATCAACTGTATATATGAATTAATGGTTTTTAGCAACAAAAAGCGTGGGTGTCATTCTAATCGAAATCGCATTGCAATCGAGTAAATACGGTATTCTTAGGTGAAGATCTTTTAAGGGACGTTACTCTTATTTCTGCATATCAGTCAGTGACGGCGATGGTACTAGATATGCCAGAGCATTAAAAAAAAAACTCTGCCATTAGTGAAAAACTTGAAAGAGTTAGAGATGATCAACGTATGTAAAAGATCAAGAAGTGTTTTCAAGTAGCTCCTCTAAAGATAATGATCGGAGGAAAACTAAATTTATAGCAGAACAAGCCTGGCTAATGCAAGGTCAAACAACACTGTTACAGCTACTTTTCTACTTCATATATAATAAATGAATGAATGGTCCCCGTTCTGTCTCACCAGACAATGGAACGTCATATACAGGGCTCATGTGTGGGCGGAGTGTATGGAGATCCTGGGGTACCAAGTCATCAGAATTCCCCTCACTGCCTTGCTGATGTCAACTACAACTCGGGCGGGAGTTTGACAAAACACAAAACTCGGCATCGCAGTCAATAAATGAACAACCGTAGCGTCAAAATGTTAAGTTATGTAAATAAAATTCCATTAAAGAATAAATATGATCAGAATAGATTCTGGCGTTTCCCATGGGGAAACATCTAAAGGAGAAAAGTGTAATAAACAAATGACATTAATGAACCCACCAGAATAGATTAAAAAAAAAAGCTTTTTGTCAAAAGAAGAAAAAAAAGGACAATAGCGTTTTAGAAGTGAGTAGAGGAGTACTGATACCAATTTTTGAACCTTTAGACAAAACGGTGTGGCCGGGTATGCTGAAACGGACGAACAAACATACAAATGAACCAACATATGCATATATAAGAAAGGATTGAACACTTAGCAATCTTTGATAGCTACAGTTGTTCAATTGTCTATCAAAGCATTGTCAAATTAGATGACCAAGAAAGTATTCTGAAGCGTGTTACCATCATTTTACCTTATTTGCTTTGTATTTACAGTTTACGGAAGTATTTGGAGGACAACTGCTCAATGTTGCTCATTCAAATCCGATGGCCACCAATTTCAAACACCTCTACAGGACCTCCTAGGTATAATACCGGCATATAGGACGCTGTGTAGCATTTGCTTAGTTTCTTTCTTCTCTTTTAATTAAATGTTCATCTTTCTTCTCTTTTAATTAAATGTTCATCTTATATACCGAAGTATACGAATACATCAAAAATCAAATTTAATAAGCGATTGTGGAAAAGCATTTATAAAGTGTTTTTATTTTCTTTGAACATCTCTTCCTTTCAATGAGTTTTTTTTGAAGATTGAACTACTTCTAGTTGTTTGTGTTGTTAACACGACGTTTTGGCCGATCTATTTTACGGCCTTCTTTAGGTGTAATATAATAATAATGTGATGGTGGTAAATAGAATATTTCAGTAGTTGCCATGCTACAAGGTGGGATCCGGGTGAGGTCGATTTCTCCCTCTTTCCTTCTCAGGCTTCGATATCCATACTTCATCCCTGCTGAGAAGTGAGAAAACGTTACTGACCCTTCTCGAAACTATAGACAGTCTCTCTCTCTCTCTCTCTCTCTCTCTCTCTATGGGGTTTAAAGAGTGCCAGGTCACATCCTTTTCTTAGCGATCCCAGGTTTTCACAATTCCTCTCCAAATTCGATTGACGCTTTATAATTTGTAATTTGAAATTCCTTCCAAATTCTTTCTGACTAAAGATCACCTCCTTTTGGAAATTCATCCTCTGGGAACCAAGTGCTTTCTGCTTGAAAAGCATTGCTCTCTCTCTCGATTATTCTGCCGCAGGAATTGTTTGCCAAATAGAGCTATCAAACCCTTCTGGGTCTGCCCAAACAACAAAAGACGTTCTTGAAAAGGTCCCAAATTGAAATACCAGTTTGAACAGATGATTGTGCATAACATATTACCTCAATTACCTTTATGCAAGATTTTATAGCATGTTTACTTATATAATAATCATTGTAATCTTTGTTCTCTGTCCATATCAATGGGCTCTTCCACTTGAAGAGAATTATTCACTATCTTAGTATAATTCACCAAAAATCACCGATCAATTAGCAGCGCGGAAAATGGACTCAGCGATTCGAGTTCAAACTACGACTGGTGCTGATGCCACTTGGGAAACGCATGAATCCGCCTCCTTAACAAATTGAACCCTTATTTTCTGTTCAACATACATATATGGATCAGAGTATTCTATTCTATTAGACCGTGCAATATTTTTCTAATTAGTTATTGTTAAAAAGCATAAAATGTCAGTTATACTCATCAAACTCAGTGTTTGCGACAAGGACAGTGATGATTTGCAATCTACTTATTCTAAACTGGACGAATTTGTGCATTTTTCATTGCATGAAGTCAGGAAACGAATTGCCGTATTTTACGGCATATAAGATGTACTACCTTATAAGACACACATCAGTTTTTGAATGCATATTTTAGGGAAAATGAAAAGAAATCCCCTATTTCCCCATAATCTTCATAATCCTCCACACTATCGGGTTAATCTAATGCTCTCATCAATTCAGATCCATGCTCCCTCCCTGAGAGTGTTTAGTTTTTCACCTTATTTGAATTGCACTGTAACGTTAGTGAGCAGCTGATGAATCGTTAGCCCCCAGAGATAAGATTTGGAAAAAACGCGTCTTATATGCCCTGAAATACGGTGCATATAAATACCATTGTGCTACACAAAAAAAAGGCCAAGTTTGAATGGAATAAATGTCATTTTCTGTACTTTTACTCATAAACAATTAAAAAACAGTAGTCACTACACAGAAACAAAATGGTATGATGTTATGAATTATTATACAACAAGGTCTGTCGATTTTTTTAATCCTAAAACAACTGGATCTGTCTGTCATTTTTACCCCATACCTTTAAACAACCGAATTTGGCACAGATATAAAATGCTTACCCAACGGACCAAGGGTAAGGTTTTACAGTAAGCAAATCTAAGATTAGAAAGAGGTCTGTAGATTGTTATATAATGTACCTATAATGTTAAACCGTGCCCTTACTTTCCGTTCAATATACGTATATACATTCAATCATTCTGTTATCTCTTCATATAAAGCAGCTGGCTCTGTTTGTGTCTCTGGCATTCTGTTAAACATTATTTAAACATTGGAACAGTTCAACGAAATTTGACTCAAATTTAGAACGCATGCTCTGTGAAACTAGGGGAAGAATGTGGACTAATTGTTCGTTTTTTTTTGTTTTTTTTTAAGAAAAAAAGTCTTTTAGATGGTGTTCTCTTTACTATGAAACTATATCGCGATACTGGACCCCCACTTTCTGTTCATTGTGAAAGCTTTGGTTTGCATAATTAGTAAGGTTTTTGAGTTCCTATTAACAATGTAACTATAATGAGCTCTTACTCTCCGTTCAATAATTCTTCTTTTTTCATACTTTCCTATCGTTAGTATCCTTCTGTATATCACTGTTCTCTCCTTAAGTAAATGCAGAAACAGAATATAGAAAGGAATGATTTCTTTTATGTTATAGATATGTACTAATATCTAACTACAATTAAAGTAATCTCTGAATATACGCATCGCAATTACTCGGCAATCAACCTCTGCGTGATGTTCATAATAATCAAATATATTAGTCAGCACACAAGGTGGAGCGGCGCCGAGTTTGTTTTTTTTTTCTTTTTAGATCAGTGGTTATTGAGAAATCTAATCAAAATAAATAAGAAATTAAAGATTACAGATATTTCTTCATTGGTTTCTTTGAATTATCGCCCTTGACATTTGCTCTTCACTTTGTTAGAGAACAATTTGTAAAAAAGATTTCCAGCCAACCCAGTGATAAGGATGTTTGTGGTAGAAGAAACTCTCTTCCCGACAATTTGTGTGTAACTATGATGATTGACTGAACCGTAATTTCCTGTTCAACATACTCATATACAAATGAAAACACATACACGCGCATATATATATATATATATATATATATATATATATGTGTGTGTGTGTGTGTGTGTGTGTGCGTTTGTGTGTGTGTGTGTATGCGTGTGTGTGTAATAATGTACAAATCAGGAATACAATATAATGTAATGCAATATGCGATGTGTGATGGGTTTATTTCATAAAGTATTCGATACATACAAAATTGAACGTTACGTTTAGAGTAGGGCTCAGAATATGATGAAATAAAAGATTCATTACACGTTTATGTTTCTGCCTTGTAGGCTTATTCAGGTGAATGATTCGATTCATTTTAGATCCCTATTTAGGGAGCTTTTGAAGGGTGTCTATTTTTCTTGGGCGGAGAACCTTCCTCCTATTCTGCTTACATCTTTTTTTTTTCTTTTCCTTGTTTTGATGTTGGTCACTGCTTGCTTTGTTTTACATTGAGGAGATTTATAAAGAAAGTGACTATATTATCCCCAGTTAATTCATAACTACTAGACAGTGATTTATGGTAAACAACTGATGATCCAAACAAGAATATAACCATTATATCAAATTCTGTGAAAAACAAAACACCGAAAAAAAAAAACAACCAAAAAAAAAAAAAACAACACCACATAAATCACATAAACATTCATTGGGAAATTGACTGAAATGATTTAAGTTTTAGTGTTTAAAGCTGTAAAAGCTTTCTGAACACACACACACTCTCTTTCTCTCTCTCTCTCTGTCCTCTCTCTGTCCCTCCCTCTCTCTCTCTCTCACTCTCTCTCTCTGTCTCTCTCTCTCTCTCTCTCTATATATATATATATATAAAAACAGATGTTACGTGTCAAGTCGAATACGAGCATGCGTTCTAACAAATAATAATTCCGCATTCTAAACTACGCCCGACGAAGGTCGGAGGGCACACGGTCGAAAGGTTGTGAACAGACGGGCACATAGACTAGGAGAAAGGCCCAACCATATCATAAACAATGATTAGAACAACCTGGATAACAAAATTCAGACAATAATTGAAGGAAAAGAGTAGTCGAAAGTTGAAAATGATAGTTCAGTAGTAGTAGAAATTAAAATAAATCGGTGTGGTGTCAATTCTTCGCGGAAATAAATTAGTGTCTATAATAATTACCAATGAACTATTTTGTTGCAATTGACAGGTCAAATGAAAATGTGTGAAGTGAGCTGATTATATGCCAATTCATGTACTATCAACACGAGCAGCTGTCATGGCATCATCTAAATAGAAGGTGACTGGTGATCGGACACAATGTAGCGGGACTGGATTCAGGCCCTTTTCAACACTGGCCTGTAAAGAACTAGGGCTACCGAATTTGACGCCATGTGAAACCCTTCCCAACCCAATGAATAGCTCAAAAGGTTAACGTATCCTTTGTTGCCCTGCCCTATACAATTTCATGTGGAGTTGTATTGTTCTATTTCATGAAATTGAACGGTTAGACTCCACCCTAATATTGCAAATGGCAGAACATGCTGTCGAAAGAGCTCTATTTTAGGGAGAGTATTTATATATATATTGAAGTTAAAGATCTGTCCACTTGTACGAAAACAACAAAAGATTAGTAAAAAAATTAATGCTCCTTCCTCTTTCTAATGAAAGATGTATTAAAGAAAATGTGCTGCCAAATTTTCTTTCTATCTATCTATCTATCTATCTATCTATCTATCTATAAGTGTGTGTGTGAGTGTGTCTGTGTGTGAGTGTGTCTGTATGTGTAAGCTTAAAAAATACGGACATATATATCTTCGATTTTTGTAAATGCAGACATATTTATAAGATAAATAAAATATGCTGCCAAGCTTGGAAATCACAGCCATACATACACGCATACATGCACACACACACACACACATATATATATATATATATTGTGTCATCCTCAGACAGCTGTTTCGTTGTATTACGACTCTTCAGTGTGGCTATAGACAATCCATTATCTCATCCAGTACCACGAGGCAGGATTGTAACCTTCGCTTCAGACCCGGAGGTGGTATCCTACTGAATTTAAGCGATATACTTATTTAGCGTCTTAAATTCCCCATCCACCAGAGTGCTCTATTCCTATGGAAGAACATTGCACACACACACACACACACACACACACACATATATATATATATATATATATATATATATATATATATATATATACGCACACGCACATATATATATATATATATATATGTGTGTGTGTGTGTGTGTGTGTGACTGTGTTATCAAAAATTGCAGTCTTTCGACATTTTGGAACAAATTGTCTCCCAGTTATAGAATCTATCGACGTTTTTTTCTCAATCGTTTTGTAAAAAACATAACAAAGAAAACTGAAATTTCCCAGCAGTCAGTACTCCCCATTCCTCTTAGTGGGCTTCTGGTCAGTAAAAGCCTTCAGAAATCCTGGCCGGCTACGCCAAAACCAGTATGTGTATCGTTCCCAGTTGGCAATGGCCAGTTGCTGTCTTTTGTCCATGCCATCTTCTCCATTAGTTAGATCGATGAAAAGAATCAGAACGCCTTTGGTTGGGGTAATGTAGAAGATGGTCGATGGTAGGCTTATGCCTCCCCTGCCGAATTGTTAAGGGCGGACAATTGGAATTCCCATGCCAATGCGATACAATGCACTATCGTTACTTCTACTATCAACACTTATGAAAGCGATACATTAATAATCATCGCTGTTGGCAGCAGCAAAATTCTTTAAATCATCATAAACGTTATGGCCACTTGTTTACCTTACTAGGGCAGTGCCCGCTCCAAAGGTGCACGTTAGGAAGGGTTGAACTTTATAGTGTTTTGAGCAGCCTTTCATATTGTGAAGTAAAATATTTTCCTGTCGATCGTACGAAATTATGGCGTCGAAGTATATCGGTTATTTCTCTTCGGTGTTTCTAATCTTGATAATTCATACCTGAAAATTCAAATCCGTTGCCAATCTAAATATTCTATAACTGAATTCATGTTCATAATTTTAGACATCTGCAATCTTTATTTTTTAACAAGATCATTTTTATCAGATTTATCGAGAATCTGCTGATCCCAAAACTTGACATTGCATTGCCTTGTTTGTTGACTGATATATCATTTTGGACAATGGTCAGTTTTCGAATAATTGCAATGCGTATGCGTGTGCACACGTGTGCATATTCAATCAATTGTAGTTAGATATGAAATATATGGATACACATTACATTTTATATATGTGGATAATGGATATTTGCATTGGTATCGTTTATTTAAATTCAGCATTTTTATTACGTCATCAAATCATAAAATCCTATTTTAAGACTTTGTCATGTAGTACCCTGTTTAATGATAATATAGAGGAATTCGTCCTTTAGTGCAACAGTGGACCATTAGATGAATGTGTAAATATGTATACATAGCGTACTATGATAGTAAGATCATCATCATCATCATCATCATCAGTCTTTTAACGTCTGTCGTTGGACATAGACCCACCCAAGGATCTGCCACATTTCTTAATCATGGGCGTCGCTGAGTCAGTATTTTTTAAATTTGTCTAGTTCATCTCTCCATCTTGAATTCTGTTGGTCTCCGTTTCACATATGATCTCTGGGGATCCATGTTATGAGTCGTGATGTTCATTGGTTGTCCTCCATTCTTGCAACATGGCCTGCTGATTGCCATTTAAGTTTTCTAATAGATTCTATGATATCTCATACCTCCATTTTCTTCCTGATATGCTGTGCTGACTTGTGATCTCTCCTTGTGAGGTTGAGCATGATTCTCTCATGTGCACATTGCATGTTTCTCAGTTTGCAGGTTCCACCTCCATAAGTGACTATCGGGAGAATGCATTGGTTGTATACTCTTCTTTATTTGATTTTTGGAATAGTCTTGTTTTTGAAGGTTGAGTTTGCTATGCCGAAGGCTTGCCATCGTAGGGTGATTATTTGCTTGATTTCTACTTCTTTTGTCGGTTTCATAGAGATTCCATCCCCTCTATAGCAACATCATCATCATTCGATCACTGGTAAGCATTATTATGAAGGTTGTGTGTGAATACTTATCTAGATAATCCTGAGAGTCAGACCATAGATGCACTAGGGGGATAGCATGAACATAACGATCGAGTGTGAAAGATTATGATAATTCACGTAGATGGGTTGACTTCTTTATTGTAGTAAATAGATGTTTTCTTAGTCATACTTATTCTGGCGCAGGGTTAGATAATTGTGATGCATCAATCCGGCAAATTAACAAAACCTGCTTGATGTAACTCTGATTCCTAGCACCGATGGGGAAGATGTAACTTCCTCAGCCAACAAGCAGGTTCAATTACAACACCCATTCGCTTGCATAACATTACATATATATATATATATATATATATATATATAGAGAGAGAGAGAGAGAGAGAGAGTCATCCACAGGCAGCTGTTTCGTTGTATTACAAATCTTCAGTGCAGCTGTAGACTATCCCTTATCCCATTCAGTACCATTAGGTTGGATCGAAAACTTCGTTTCAGACCCATAGGCTGGCATTTTATCTCTGCTCTACGCAGAACTGGACGGTCAGTAAGGCGGAACTCAAGCGATATATTTACTTACTTAACAGAATGCTCTATTCCACAGTTGGAAGAGCATTGCGTACACCTTATAATAAATGAGTTACCTCACTTAAAGAGTGCTCAACCCTGAAGAAAGGAGCGTTAATTATTTTATTCATAAATATATATAATGTATCACACAACGTAGATAGAAATAAACAATTAAATAGAATGCTGGAATCGAACCTGCGACCGATGGGGTAGCAGTTCCAACGCTGCAGTGCTCTTACCATTGAGCTAAACAACTACCGATAATGTAAAGTCCAAATAAATGCTTTCACTCCAAATCCTCATCTCATTTATTCTCGGTGTATTCGTCTCTTTCAACGCTACAGTTATGTATTTGGAAATGGCTAAATATGATTCGATAGAATTATTATTAATTGCGTTATATTATATAGAAACATTTATTTGAAATAATCTCCAGTCGTTACATGGTTAATGTATCATTTAGCCTTGACAACGTAAATAGAAAAAAACAGTTAAAGAAAATAGGGCTGCTGCAGGAATTGAACCTGCCACCGATAGGATATCCACTTAAGCATAGTGATGATCTTTCCATTGAGCCAAACAGCCCCCGAGACAATATCCTTCCCAGATTTTTCCCTCCACTGTTTATCCCGACTTGTTATTTTTGTGGCCCCCTGACCCAAGCGACGTGCGCACTCCCACGCTATTTACCGACGAGAAAATCCTCATTCAGTGTGAGGGCTTCAACTGGAACAGAAAAAAAATGCCAGTAATGGGAAAGGGTGCTACTATAGCGTGCCGTCGGTAGGAGAGGATGTGGAATGTAAGAGGGAGAGGATGAGTATGTGCGCTTCCTCTGTAACGGCTCGCTGCAAAACAAACGCTGAACGCTATTTTCGTTTTCCGCTTTTCTTCGTAAAAGCGAAATAGTCACGTGAAGTGAACTTCCGAAAAGCAGGTTACACATTTGTAAAGGATGATACAACGTAAACATCGTAAATTTTTACCTCGATTACATTGTATTATTCACCCCCATCACCATCACTAAAAAAGAAAAGATCAAACATATTTCCCACGAAAGATAGTAAAATGATAATGATCTCAGTACTGCCAAGACTAAAGGGGGATAAAGCAGCTATTTGGTGTTAATATATGGGAATATATGTATGCAGTACCGCTTCAAATAAGAGAACAATTAATTCTGATGTAGATCTTATCACTAGTAATTAGCACAGAATCTCATTGAAAGGGTAGCTCTTGGTAAAACTTCATGCATGAAGAAGCTTGTATTGAAAGTGATTTTGGACAAAAAGGACATTCAAGAAAAACATTTATTTAGAAAAATACCGTGGGCAACATAAGGGAACGGGTATTTAATATCACTTTCATGGTGGAGTTTATGAAATAAAAAGTGAACATTTGTGAATGATTTAACTAAAAACAATCAATTTGGAGTATGAAGATTTTTATGAGCAATAAATTAAGCACACCGACGCCCACATGTCATGGCAAAATCTGGTGTTATTTTCTCAATTCATTTTCCAGTTTCCCCATAAATCTGTAACAGAACTTGGGTTTTGTTCCATGACATTGTCTTTTGATATCTTACACAAGTTAATGAAGATCTCTGTATCTCTGAATTTTTTTCTTGAATTTATCTTTTTCCATAACCACTTTTATTAAAAGCTTTTTCGTACATGAAGTATAAACCAGGAATCATTTTTTCAATAAGTTTTAAGATCCCATGGCAATTATTGTTAATGAAAAATATATTTGAATAGACAATTCACTTATTTTGACCAGTACATTTCCTGTCGTAATAGGTACCCCAACCCCTTTTTGCTTAAATTGTTATTCCATACCTTATAGCAACGGGTTGAGGTGACAACTACTCAAATATCCCTATTTTCACTAATGACCCCGAAATGTACCCCGTGAAAAAGATATACCATGCTTATTATATGATCTAAAATAACGGTATGTGTGTGTGTGTGTGTGTGTGTGTGTGTGTGTGTGTTAACATGATCGTGCGCGTGTATTTCTCTGCTAGTGTGTGTATGTACGTGTGTGTTAGTGTATGTCTGTCTACCTCTGTGTGTGCGTGTGTATGTTTTTATGTCCGTGTGTGTATGTCGCTGTGTTTGCTCGTGCGCGTGATTTCTCTCTCTCTCTCTCTCTCTCTCTCTCTCTCTCTCTCCGTGTATGTGTTTCTCTGCTTCTGTGTGCGCGTGTGCGTTTGTATGCTCGTGTGTGTATGTGCATGTGAATCCACGCGTATGTGCATAAATTTGTCTATCAATGTGTGTATTTGTCCGTCTGTAGGTAAGCATATATATCTGCCCGTGTGTGCCTTCGTCTTCTCGAGTATGTGTGTATGTTTGTCTGTCAATATGTGTGTGTATGTCTGTCCGTGTGTGTGTGTGTGTGTGTGTGTGTGTGCGTGTGTGTGTGCGTGTGTGTGTGTGTGTGTGTGTGTGTGTGTTGTGGGTAAAGAGGATTCATTACAATGGAATTCTGATGTCATTTCCAAGCAAAAATAGAAAAATGCTTAACGAAACATCTTGTACTAATGAGCCAGAGAGAAAGGAGAAAATAATTTTGATTTAAAAAAAAAGTGTTTTTTAAACCCGTTGCCAGAAATTGCTCACCCCAAAGCTGTTGTCCATTAAGGCAAGAAAGAGCCACTCAACTGGAACTAAATTCTTATTTTCCAACCATTCTTTTTTCTCTCTTCATAATCATCAAGTCTATTCCTGTATGGGTTCAGGTAATAATAAATACAGATTTAGATGTGGCGATAAAAGGATACACTTGTTCACCAATTATTGAGAAGATAATAATGTATTTCATTATTTAAGATGTTTTATGTTTTTCTACTGTATTGTTTTATACAATAGGTATTATTGGTTTGTTCGATTCTCTCTTGCTTTCAACTATACATGAATATAAATATTTCTATTGATATTCGGACCATCCTAATCAAGATGAGGATGGTTCGAATATCAAAAAAATAATAATAATACCTCATCTCAAAAATCCAGAGATATATGAAAATAGATATCTGTTTTCCTTAGTTTCTTCGTCCTGCTTTCTTAAATTCATCTCTCTTTTATCTCATCATCGTCTTTCTGTTTTTTCTTTCTTTCAATTTTTTCTTCTGTTTTTCTTCTATTCTTCCTTTTATTCTTTCTTTCAATCTTTTCACTCTATTGTTTTTTCCTCCTATTCTCTTTTCCATTTGTTTTTTCATCTATTTATTTTTTATTTTTTCTTCCTTCTATTTTTGCATTACTCCCATTTTTTTTCTTCCTTCCTTTTATTTTTCCTGCCTTTCTTTCTCTGTTCGATTTTTTCTTCCATTCTTTACTCTATTCTCTTTTTCTTGTATTCTTACATTATTTATTCTATTCTTTCTTTCTTTTTTCTATTTTTCTTCCCATATTTTCTTTGCTTTTTTTCTATCTCTCTTACTATCTTTCTTTCATTCTTCCTTCGTTATTATGGATTTCTATTACAAATTATTCTGAAACTTCATACTATCTGAATCTAGATTATATTTTCTTCAATTGTACCTTCTAATCTTTGATCGTTTCTTTCTTTCTACTTCTCTATCTTCTATTCTTTCTATTCATTCATCTTCTCATTTTATTTCTTTTGTTTTCGCACTCTTTCTTTCTTTCTCCCTTTCATCGTTTCTCCATCTCCTCTTTCCTTCTCCAATTCTTTCTTTCTTTGATAATATGAATATCTGTCCCTTCCCAATTGCATTTCTAGAAACAAATACTTCAAACTTTAATTTAAACTTTATTTCAACATTTTTGCTTCCTAGCCATCTTTTACGTTTCCAATAAAGGTCTACCACAACATATCGCTCTGAAATTTCAGACAAAATGAATCTAGATTTTATTTTCATAAATTACTGCCCAGATTTTTTTATAGAAGCGACCTTCAATTTATTACGTCAGTATGAAATTTGCCGCAATTTTTCTTTCTGCTTAGTGATTCAGGTAGTATTTTATCAATCAAATTATTCTTTAAATTCATTTGATATATTAAAATAACAATTTGATATTAAACCTATTTATACACTCTACATAAGCATGCTATTTAAAGAATTTATTTTTCACCGATTTCGGCTACCCTGCTCCCTCTAGTAACGCATTCCCGGCGTGAAATCTGGTCAGCCTGTATTTTCAAATGTTTAGATCTTGGTGTAGTCTTTTATGACAAAAGGATTTCATGGATTGCGATTGATATTTCAAAGCAAACAGGGAGAGACGTCTGTGAATCTGGAAAACATTTAGACAACCATCCATCTCTTTCCTTACTTCAAATGACGAAGGAGCCTCTTTAAGTGTTTTTCTTCTTCGTATACCCAGACAAATCTTCCTATAATTATCTTCACGAACAAAACGATCCTCTCTGTTTGCTATTTTCCAAAGGAAGAGAAACCACTGGGAAAAAAATTAACTTCAGAAAGTCAGAATTAGAAACCGACAACCAAAACCGTCACCCAAATTGAAAACATAGATTTTTTTCAGTTTTTAAACGAGTCTGGTTGGCAGGCTATGTATGTATCGGGCATGCGGAACACACATATGAATATAGGGGGTGCTGAAAATTTAAACATCGACTCCCTATTATGTCTTTTTTAAAAAAAAAATCCTTTCTTTCAAAAAGCTTTTTTTTTTGTAAGGGGTCAATTTACAATATAAGTGTATGCTGTATACTTTGTGTCCGACAGCGTTCACACATTTTTTTTTTTTTTTGAAAACTCGGATTTTTTATTTAGGGATAATCGCTTAATGCAACCTAATTTATTCATTGATCACCTCTTTTTCCATTGGAAAAAAAGTTTCGATCCGCCCCAACACGGCATGCTGGCAAAGGTCGTTGGTCACGTAACAGCTTCTATTGAGTGACCAACCAGACGTGTCGTTACATATTTTTTTCCAAAGGAGAAGAAAGGATATCGTAAAACATGCGGTAAGGGATGTGTTTAAGAAAATATGGCTAACAAAAAGCAGCTGCCCAACTGAAAGACATTGATGAACTGTTAAATTATGTTTCTGTCATTAGAAGAAGAAGAAGAAGAAGAAGAAGAAGAAGAAGAAGAAGAAGAAGAAGAAGAAGAAGAAGAAGAAGAAGAAGAAGAAGGGTGAGAAGAAGAGGAAGAAGGGTGAGAAGAAGATGAGGAAGAAGAAGAAGGATGAGAAGAAGATGAGGGAGAAGAAGAAAAGGGAGAAGAAGAAGAAGAAGAAGAAGAAGAAGAAGAAGAAGAAGAAGAAGAAGAAGATACGAAAAAAGAACGAAGAAAAGAAAAAGATTGAAGAAGCAAATGACTAATTTTAAAAGGAAACCTTTTTTCCAAACATATTAATAAACACAAACAAATAAACACAAGAAGAAAATCAAATAGACAGACAGAGAGGCAAACGGGTAGAACGAAGACATATGTTGAAGTAAGACCAGACCCAAAAATAAAAAAATAAAAAATACCCATAACATGAAAGTGTCTTTGTGATGATAGTTTGCTTTATAGTCTTGGTTGGATGGAACAGGGGGGGGGTGAGAAAAAAAACGGAACGAGGAAAAAATTTAACTGTATAATATTCCAAACAGGTTCCAGAAGGAGTAACTGCAAAAAAAAAAGCAGATTTTATTTTGCTTCCAAACATTTTTCGAGACATTTAGGGACAGTTACAGATTTTTTTTTTCCTGAAAAGTAGCGCCCCATACGCTGGCTGCAGATTCAATTAGTGATGCTAATTAAGATATTGAACAACCGTAGCCATCAAGGGTGGCGAAGGATTCATTCCTTTGTTTATATTGGCCTGTGTTTCTATGATTGCTCCTTTGTTTATGCGTTTTTTTGTTTGTTTGTTTGTTCCAGTGCTCTTGGCCATACCCTTTTGTGTACAGACTCGTAAATTGGCATCAGTACTCAATTACACCAATATTCTTTTGATTTTTGGAAATAAATATTTTTTAGCCATTTTTTGGGCCCTATTTTGACGTGTTTATTAAATAACATCTATTTTCTCTAGGATGTATTTTCACTCTATTTTAGATATTTCCCAGTGGAAAATACCAGAGATGTCATTAATAAGATTTATTTCGACCACATCTATTCCTCGATGGGTTCTTTTTACTTGACATTAAAATTTGACGTTACGGTTGTTTAATCATTGGTGGTGATGGCGATTTAATAAAAGAATATTTTGTGATATTGCGAGTTAGACGTTGGCAATTTCGGTCTTTTTTTGTTGAGAGTTTTTCAATTTTGGAGTTATACCTACAATCGAAAATTTCCAAAATATCCAAATTAGCAATCCTGGCATCAATCGTCACCGCTTAGGCTCCACATATCTCATTACTAGTACGGCTCGTTTGCGATATGTGAAATAGATTTAGAGGCGAATAGCACCTGAACTGGCGCCGCTCACTTCACCGCTCTTGAAGAGTTACACTAAGGAAAAACAGTTGTCATAAAAACGTCCAAGCGAGAAATAAAAATAAAAGTAGTCTGATAATAATTGCCGAGCTTACCCTAGTCTGACACAAGGCTGCAATAGTGAAGCATGAATTAGGGATCTAATCTACAAGTAATATGCTGAGAAACTGACTACTTTGATAATATATATATATATATATATATATATATATATATATATATATATATATATATATATATATATATATGATCAGACTACTTTTATTTTTTTCACTTTGACGTTTTTATGACAACTGTTTTTCCTAAGTGTAAGACTTCAAGAATCGGTGAAGTGAGCGGCGCCAGTTCAGGTGCTTTTCACCTCTGAATCTATCTATCTATCAATCTATCTCTCTCTCTCTATATATATATATGTGTGTGTGTGTGTGTGTGTGTGTCGTTTTCAAATTCATTGCTTTACAACCGGAGTGCAGGAAATTATCAGCATACAATTTACTTAAAAAAAACCCCAGATAGTACAAGCCTGACTACTGCCGGGTCTAACTCTACGCCTACATGTATTCAACTGAAGGTGATTACTACAACTTGTTAATTGCATGTACATTGAATACATTCATAAATGAATTGTCAGTTTTGGCTCAGTTGGTGAGAGAGCCAACTAGCACTCATTTTCGGATCACAGAAACGAAATATTTACTTTATACATGGCTCATCATGACAAACAGTGAAAAGTTTACATCCAAAATGTTGATGGGAATTGTTCTTGTTTAGGGGTTGTGGGGATGAGATCCAAGAAATATACTTCAATTCAGACCAGAGTTTGACAAAAAATCATTAGAGTTGCTAGTCCCATGTCGAACCGAGCCCCTCATTATCCCAAGGGCATTAGTGCGAAGTGAACGTAAGCAGCATCGGTCAGAATTCGAACCAGGTCCGCTGATTACCGTCCTCTTCCAGGTCCGTAGAGACTGATAATATTTCAACATAAGTTTCAAAATTGACACTGAAATGTCGACGTAGTTGTGTTATTTAACACATGACGAACTGAATACTTCCTCCTTTTCTACATAGTCTGGTTGTTTCTCAATTGTTTTTATCCCAACAACAACAACAACAACAACAACACACACACACACACACACACACACACACATGCACTTTTAGAGCTTAAAAAGAGAAACCCCGATTATCTGAACGATCAATAATCTAGATTTTAGATCATTTGAAGAAGTTTTCAAGGTCTAGTAATTGTGTTCAATGCTATGGCTTTTTTACATGATAAAATCAGTTATCCGAACGATCAAAATACTCCCCAGCCTTCTTGTTCGAATGATAGAGGTTTTGGATGTAAAAACTGATGATCTAAGAACGTATTTTATAACCGTAAATATAATTGTACTGAAGTATGTAGAAGTATTTGATTCATTGATACGATGATATTATAGGAAGTATGTGTCTGATGCGATGAGACTAATTTTTCTTGTCTTTCAACGTCTCCTTACTGACCCCTTTTTCTTACAGCTCCACCATGTGTTTCCTGCCCACTATGGGGCGGTGGTGCTTACTTCGGGAATCTAACTTGTGACTTGCTTTTCCAAAAGGTCGTACACATAATTACACGCATTATTCAACACATGGTGAAAAGACCTTTTCTGTATGCAAGCAGATTATTGTCAAATTCCAGTCCAAGTTGGAGCTGGATTTGTTTCCCCCTAACAAGAACAAGAACAAACCTCATGTTACTCAATAAGGGGATAAACACTCCGCTGTTTGTACACACCATCACGTTAAGCCAAACCAATGTTAAATCAAATCCAAATAGGGCCATATGACGTCATTTCAGGACTATAGGAAAGGTTAAAAAGTTAAAGAAAAAAGGGTCCTGCTCGAACAAAATGAAATGCTTCATGACAGTTACAGCTCCCACACTTCTCAGATGACCGTGTCTTAGAGTGGGTAATGGAATCTTGCAGCATCTTCCATGTTTACCGAACATTTATCAAACAGATTATCATCTTTTCAGGCATTTTGAATTTCATATCCGCAAATAAAGGTCCAATAACAGTGTAGCTATATTTCATGCTTTTACTGAATTTTTGACCAGTAAACCCGAAATATTCTAAAAGAGATGGCATATTATCATTAGAGGATCGTTGGAAAAGGGTCTTTCCTTCAAATAGGTTATTTTCTGATTTAAATATTCACTATTTTTGTTGTTGTGCATATCCTTCATCATACTACACGGAAAACGACATTACATACGTAAAATTCCAACATGTATTTCAAGATTATGGCTCGTGCATTTATCGTGGTGTATTAAGGGGAATTCACCCTGTATCTTCTCCCTTTCTTCACCGTCTGAAATTGGAACTTATTTGAAGATAAACAGACGTATACAATGAGTGTTAAAATACCCGGTACATAAAAGTTTATCTTAACATAAGCCTTAAAATTGACGGATTAATATCAATCAATTGATTTATTGGGGACACAGGACAGTAACAACATGAAAACCTGTTATAAAGAAAGTAGACGCAAGAAAAGAGATGATTGAAGTCCACAGTTAAGATGTTTTAGATTTTTCATTTCAAAATGTAGGATCAGATGTTTTGGGTTGCACCTAGATGTCAGAAAATACTATTTGGGTGATTTAAATAAAATAACATTCTTATTTATGCTTCTGAACGTTAGTTCAAATGTACACCGGATAATGAATTTGGCATTAAACCTGAAAATAAAATTGACATTTTATCATAATGATTTTTCGGTTTCACTGAGAAACTTTAGTCCATTTAAGTAGTTTTTTTCTCAAATGAAATATATACATCATCACCATCATCAATCTATCAACGCCCGTCGTTGGACACAGACCTTCCCCAGGATTTGCCAAACTTCTCTATCGTATGCATTGCAGAGCCAGTACTTTTTGAATTTGGTTAGTTCGCCGCTCCATCTAGCACTCTGCCGGCCTCGGTTGTGCATATGGTCTCTGGGGATCCATATTGTGAGTATTGATGTCCATCAGTCGTATGTCATTCTTGTAACATGGCCAGCCCATTGCCATTTGAGTTTAATGGATTTTATGATGTCTCGGACTCCTGCTTTCTCTCGTATATATTTTGCCGTCTTGTGATCTCGCCATGTGAGGTTGGACATAATTCTTTCGTATGTACATTGCATGATTCTCAATTTGCAGGTCTGCCTCGTTGTTAGGTTCCATGTTTCAGCTACATAAGTGACTATCAGGGGGACGTATACCCTTCTTCTTAGGATTAGGAGGATCATCTTGGTTTTGAAAGTTGAGCTTGCTCCGCCAAAGACTTCCTATCTTACAGTGATTCTTCGTTAGATTTTTTCTACTTTTGAGGGTCTCATGAAGATTCGTTTTCCTAGGTAGGCGTAAAGGTTTACTTTCCCCAGTTCGGCGTCTTCAATTTTGATCTTCACATTCTTATTTCGAACGTGTTTGCTGCATATGATCTTTGTCTTGCTGAAATTCATGTGTAGGTCGAATTTCTCACCTTCTTCATTTAGTTAATCTAGCATTAATTGGAAGTCGTCTAGGTTTTCTGCAAAAAGGACAATGTCGTCTGGAAATCTGAGGTTGCTCAGA
Organism: Thysanoteuthis rhombus; assembly: GCA_963457665.1. NCBI lineage: Eukaryota > Metazoa > Mollusca > Cephalopoda > Oegopsida > Thysanoteuthidae > Thysanoteuthis > Thysanoteuthis major. The sequence goes on along the minus strand of OY735212.1, from coordinate 12,365,588 downwards.
TGTTTGCCGTCTATTTTGATTCCTTTGTTTTCCAAGTCTAGGTTTCGGAAGATCATCTTGAAGCAGGCTGTAAAGAATTAGGGTGAGCTGGTATCACCTTGTCTTGCCCCATTTTGGAGCTTGAAGAACTCCGAGTGTTAACGTAGCCTGATAGAGGAGCTGCTGTGATTGTATATATGTTACAGCACTGACATATACGGGGTCTACACCTAATAGAGTGATGGCCTTCATGACATTATATTGTTCTATTAAACTACTTCGTTAAATGTTAAATGTCTATATAAAAATTGTAAAAAAATGAATTGTAAAATAATATTCTTCATGTGTAGATAGCAACAACAATGGAAAAGTTAACTGATCCCACTCAATGCATGTAGCTAAAATGATGCAACCCTGACTTATGTGCCACCAAAAGAAAACTGAAACATGATTGAACGTCGAAAAGACATGTACGGAAATCAGGAAACTTTGTCTCGAATTCTATCAGTTTAAAAGCTTATTAAAACTGATTTGCCCAGTCTGTCAAAGATTGGCAGAAGTTTTCAAATAATTTTTCAGTTGCATTGCACGTAAAAATTTGTATAAAAACGATAGTTGCTCTGCATTTTCTTGTTCATCTTCCATCAAAACGAATTCGGATTTTTCATGCATTTGTAAAAGAAATTAAATAAATAAACAGATAGATAAATGAATGAATAAATAAAGGAAGCTACTCTACAATTAGCCTTGAATATTTATTTTCCTTAACAAATGTTACCGAGAGAAAATATAGACCATGACCAGAAAGTATAGATCTTGTGCATTATGTAAGCTGATGAAGCTTTTTTTCGAAGTATCGGATACTTTTTGCAAAAACCGTAATCACTATTGCAGGCGATAACATTTGGTTTATTCATTTTCAGAGAGCATTACCGTGAAATTGACATCAGTGATATCAGTCAGAAATCGAACACACTTCGTCGATTCTATATTACCTACCTCTTCAATTCACCCCCACCCCCCACACAAATAGATATAGGTATATAAACAGGCATCTTGCGATGGATAGGAACAATGTCGAGCAATTAGTCACGATGTTCTGCTCAAAAGGAATTTATCTATTAACTCCCATTTTTTGTTTTGTTTTGTTGCAGCAAAAGTCTCGGTCATTCGCTTTTTTCCTTTACTTGTTGGAACGTGTAAATGAACCTATCGTAATATGTAACTGTTGTATGGATGTAAGAAATCTTGTCTACAAGGAATGTATTGAGATTGACACGATTATATCGTAGATTAAATACGAGATGGAGAAGAAAGATCGAGAAATGTTAGCGTTAGCAGAAGTAAGTAAGTAGTGTCCTTACACTGGCTACGGCTTCAGTCGTCCCTGCTTGGGCTCTGCATATCACATTACAACATACTTGTCCTGTTTGCGTTATGTTACACAGACATGAAGGCGACAAGCACCCGAAGTTTGCTAATGCACCTATAGTTGGGTGGAAGATGGATTCATATCTTCACCAGGGGCCTAAGTGCGAATTAAATCTATTGTAATTCGTAGCAATTGTGTGGTTGTATGTAGTTATGAGAACATACGTTTATATTGATAAGATTATGTTGTAGATAAATAAATGGAGAAAAAAGACGTCATACAGAAAGCGTACTGGTAGTAAGAGTGGGTGGGAAAAGAACAATGGAGACAAGGCAGAGTAGGAGGATATATAAAGGAATAGGAAAAGGAAGAAGTAAAGAGGGGGCACAATTAGAGGAAAAGGAAAAAAGAACGCAGTAAAATAAGAAGAGGATTGGTAGAGGAAAAGGGAAAGGAAGAAGGAAGGGGAGAAGGCTTTTGCAGTAGAGGGGCTCAGGTTGAAAGGAGGGAATGAAAAGGAAGAGGGGCTGGAGAGGTGGAAGAATAAAGCTTTGGTTGGGCTAGAAGAAGAAGAAGAAGAAGAAGAAGAAGAAGAAGAAGAAGAAGAAGAAGAAGAAGAAGAAGAAGAAGAAGAAGAAGAAGAAGAAGAAGAAGAAGAAGAAGAAGAAGAAGAAGAAGAAGAAGAAGAAGAAGAAGAAGAGAAGAAGAAGAAGAAGAAGAAGAAGAAGAAGAAGAAGAAGAAGAAGAAGAAGAAGAAGAAGAAGAAGAAGAAGAAGAAGAAGAAGAAGAAGAAGAGAAGAAGAAGAAGAAGAAGAAGAAGAAGAAGAAGAAGAAGAAGAAGAAGAAGAAGAAGAAGAAGAAGAAGAGAAGAAGAAGAAGAAGAAGAAGAAGAAGAAGAAGAAGAAGAAGAAGAAGAAGAAGAAGAAGAAGAAGAAGAAGAAGAAGAAGAAGAAGAAGAAGAAGAAGAAGAAAGAAAGAAGAAGAAGAAGAAGAAGAAGAAGAAGAAGAAGAAGAAGAAGAAGAAGAAGAAGAAGAAGAAGAAAAGAAGAAGAAGAAGAAGAAGAAGAAGAAGAAGAAAAGAAGAAGAAGAAGAAGAAGAAGAAGAAGAAGAAGAAGAAGAAGAAGAAGAAGAAAGAAGAAGAAGAAGAAGAATGTAGTTGGTTGCGTCAGCAAAAATCATGAGCAGAAAACAGTTTGCTTGTCACTCAATAGAAATACCGTGTTTGGGCGACCAATCAAAGAATTGGAAACATTTCCAAAAAGAAAAACTTTTTTTGGACATAATTAGGAGTAAATATAAGCCTTCTAGCTCCACTGATGCGGCCTCCAAGAGCAACACATAACCAGCTAATCAGAATCACTTAAAAACTGAAGAAACTTATCTAGACGGTTAGGGTTTCTAAAATAAACGTAAGGTAGTCAAAACCAGAAAGAAATGTCACAAAGAGAGCGATTGGATGTTGGATGATAGAGAGAGGGTTAAAAGTCGACAGAAACAAGAGCAGAAGGAGGCAGATGAGAGGAGAAACTAGAAAGTATGGTACTCACACAAGACTTGGGTCCAAAGGTAAAGTGGAAGAGTTATTCCCCTTGAATCCTTTTCGTTTGAATTTTTTAGGCTCGTCATTCGCGCTACTTTTACTGAGAAATCTTCCTCTCGAATCGTGAAGGATTCCCATGAAAAACAATAGCTACATATTGCAGAAATGTAAATCCAGATGCACCGTACACCTTAATGTGTCTTTGTTTCGCTATAAGATTAAGATGATTCAATCAAAATGAAATAAAAGTCATATCATTATTTCTGGGTTTTATTGGCATAACTGGTATCAAATGAGGATATTTTCTTTTGATTCAATTCGATGAAGTATTATGAATCAATATATCAATTTTTATGACTACTTTTCATCTTGATCTTAATTTTTTAGTTACTTTATTTCTAACCGGTGTTGATATAAGTTACGATAGAACCTCTCTTCGACAGAGTTAATGAGAGGTGAATATAGAAATGTTATGTTTGTTTCAAAATAATGAAAAAATCTTCCATGCCTAAAAATATTTACTTACGTAGATTTTGAAAGCTTGAAATGGTTGCGAAAAGAATGAATGAGTCCTTGGAAGGAGAGTTTTATTGTTGCTTTTATTCGACATCCATTTATGTCGTTAAGATCCAGAAATGGAAATTATAATAATGTTTTCATTTTGCTTTAATTTGATTATTTCAATTTCTATTTATTTTCGCAAGAGGATACACACATGTTAAGGTGTAAGGTAGATCTTGATTCACATTTTTGCAACATGTACCATTATCTTTTTGTGTGCGTCTTCCTCGTAACAAGAGAAACATCTCTGAAGAAAAAATAGTTGGATAGTAATTGACACATCGTGTGGACTATCATGATTGTATGAGGAAAAAAACGGAAAATATCGCTTTAAAAAAATCCTGGATCCGCCCCCAAATTCAACCGGATCTCATTTAGATCATTGCCAACTCTCCCACTATTCATTGAATACTTTTGGAGATATCGTGTAGACAGACGAACGGAGAGACAGACTGACACAAATACTTATACCTCTCTGAATTGGTTGGCATAGATGATAAAGAAGAGATTAGAACTGAAGAGGAGAAAGAAATAAAAAGCCTGAGAAGCAGACCGTAGATGCGATAGGTTGATTTTATGGATTGACATCCTGGAAACGCTGTTTAAAGAGACTAACCTGTCAATAAAAAAAAATGTAAAAAAACAAAACAACAGGAGTTATCTCCCTTGCGCTTTCAGACAAAGATAGGAAGAAGAAACGAGAGGTGAAGGGAGTGTTTGGTATCTCAGCCTGCCAGTCAGTGAGTGAGTCAGAGGCGATCACCAGTACAAAGAGATTGTCTCGCGTCTAAAAATGAGAAACTAGTCAGATAAGGAAACGGTGGGAATGATCAGTAAGAAGAATAGAACGCCAGAACAACTGGTTGAGATAGAAATGCAAGATAAATTGGAGATTGCCCCGTTTTTGCGAATTTCTTTTGTTCGTCCTCTTATCTTATTGTATTACAAGAAGGTTCTGTACAGGCACATCACTGTCATTTCTTCTACCAGGGTCTTCCCCTGTCTGTCGGCATGTCACGCACGCTGCCGATACACGAGGTTTTCCGTACGTCGTGAAATGTACGTCAAAGTGAAGGCCATGACTTGCTTGTCAAGAAGGCACGTCACCACGCTTCCCCGACCCGCTCAACGACAGATCGTAGTTGCCAATGAAATAATAAACTCGTATTGCAGATGCCAAATAATTTCATCCCGTGGGAGCGCATTCTAACATATCTACCATCTCACACGTCTTCGTCTACTACTAGTTGTGCATACATTCAATAACAACTACAACGATTCACACGCTGGTCTACATCTACCAATACTGACAATGGATACAGCAGCAATTTCGATACCCCTGTTGAACACCTTTACCTTGCACAGTTCCTGTTCAACCTGATGCTCTTTGGAGCACCACTTAACATCCTTCTGATATATCAGGGGGTTACTCGTCGGAAGAGATGTACCGCTAACTTTCGTGGCACTGTCAACAGACCCCCTGCCCTGTGGGTTAGTCATAGAAGACGGATGGCTGGGGGAGATAACCCAACACAAACCGCAATGAACAGCTGCAATAGGTAAGCATCCAAATAGGGATGATCATCGTCGGTGTAGTGGTTACAGGTCACCAACATTGAGCACGTCCTTAACCACGTCGACTGCGTCCTTGCGGTTTAATTGAGGTGTAATTGTACACACACACACACACACACACACACATATATATATCCACACACGCACAGGGCATGCACAGTCCCTCACACACATTCATGTAGATCAATAAAAATGATTTGGAATAGACAGTTAAATCAGCGAGATACACTCGCTAACCACAACACCACGACCGGTGGTCGGAATCGATTACGCAGTTATCAGCTGAATTTTTGTCCTAAATTTTCTGTGGGTAATAAGCAAAGTATGTGACTAATATTCACCACTGGATCAAGTGCAATAACAAGCAGGGAGATTATGTGCTGCTGGCATATTAATATTCATACACAGACAAACACGAACACGTATATGTGAGGTCTTTCCGGAAAGTATCCAGCCATTCGATATCGAGGAATGAATAGTCTGTCTAGGGTAATGGCAACTTATCTCCCTTCTAAATACTCCCTCTGGGACCTCACACACTTACTCCTGCAGTCTGAAAGTCCTCTATCGGGATTGCTATCAGCTCACATGGCGTTTTACTGAGTTTGGTCCACGGTAAGAACCCGCTGGGAGCCAATTGGACCGTAGGGGCTGATCTTAGAGACCTAAGTCATACAATGTTATGCAGAAAAAGAAGAAAAATATATTTACTGATTCATTTTGAATAAGACGGCCATGCAGTACTCAAGTTAACTCAAAGGCATATCACCGTAGACTGGGTGACTTTGTTTCTGTGCATGCATGTGCAGTACAATCCCGTCTGATTGACTGCTAAATCACATATAGACCTTGAAGCCTGTTTTCGAAACATCCAAAATGGCTGAATACCTCCAGGGTAGAAATTGTACTCATAGTCATGACGATAATAGTTATTACCAGTAAGAAAATTCACAGATACTCTTAAATATCAATGAGATTTTTATTAGTAGAAAAGAAACTATATATATATATATATATATATATATATATATATATATATATATATATATATATATAATTCTTTTTCTACGAAAAAAATCTTTCATCAATCATTTGTCATTTTCGAGAATGGGTTGGTTAAATTAATTTTATAAATTGACTATGATATTTTCTATTTAGCTCTTGTCAAACTCCTGGTTGATTTAATTACCGTAATTAGTCATGTCGCGTCAAATTACGTTTCCAAGTTTATTACTTTTATATAATAACAAGTATACATACTTGATTTTGTTTACTTTTCGGTGAAAATTACTTTGCTGCTAAGGATGTCATTAAAAGAGTATAATAACAGAATCATTAAGCAATATAAAAACATGAGATTTTGAAAAGACAGTAGATATTCGCACAAGATTTTGAAATATTTTGAAATCCGACCATGCTATTTATAATTTCAAATGAATTTCATTTTTTTTCAGAAAGATTTTTCCTGGTACAGATGTCAGTGTTGGATTAACTATTTGGTCGATTAGACCTTTCATTTCTTCCTTGGTTTTGATGCTAGTGATGGATTAACTGATTAACTTTCTTTGGTCAAACTCTTACTATTGAGTTTTGGCTTTATTTTCGTATGTTACTATGACTGATGACATTGACAAGAAGAAAAACGAATTTGACCATATCTTAACTTTTTGCCGATATCTGGAGTAGTTTACAAATTTAGTGCTGTTGAAAATCATCAACTGTAAATGACGTAACCCGCCGGTGACGTCACCTGCGATTAGAAGCGTTAAATAGACTTCAGAACACCAGCTCCCACGTCAAAGAATATCTTGTTGATTGTTTGTGATGAGAATAGCTTCCATCATTTGCAATCTTCCTCTACAGTTTGTGTTGAATATATATATATATATATATATATATATATATATATATATATATATATGTGTGTGTGTGTGTGTACATATATATATATATATATATACATATATATATATATATACATACATATATATATATACATACATATATATATATACATCCATATATATATATATATACATACATATATATATATACATACATATATATATATATATATATATATATATATATACATATACACACACACGCACACACACACACACATATATATATATATATATACATATATATATATATTAGAGGTCGTAACGCATTTCTTAAAAATATCTTCTCATCTTTTTTTCTGTGGCGTTATTTTCACTTTCTCTTGTCTACCTCAAGACTCAATAGACCACTACTCAAAACTGTTGATAGAGTATATAAATGTTTATATTTTATTAATGTTATCAGAACTTTTATCAAAAAAAGTGTGCATGAACTTGTTCAAGTGGAAATGTCCATTGTTTCAAATGGTACGTAGGAAATGTTTTTGTCAGCAAAATGCAAGTTTTATCCAACTTCCATCATGTATTAGCGAAAGAGAAACAAAGAAACAAAAAAAGTAAGTCACACTGTTTGTTATGTAGATAATGAATAGATAGTTGATTCTGCGAGATTAACTTGTTAACCACAACACAACGAAAATCGGTCAGAATCTGGGAAACTAAATGATATTGTAATAATGTCACAATCCTCACAATGGGTTTGTTTTTGTTTTCATTTCCTGGGTACTCGTCCAAATCTCTTCCTAACCTTGTTTAACATACATTTTTTTTCTTTTCTTGACAATAGTTGATCTTGGCAAAAGGATGTGAGACAATCGACCCTTTGCATGGGACTTTCAACCCTGTATGGTCCCTTGTTATAGAAAAAGAACAACAGATTGGTTTGTAAGTGCGTGGGATGAAACAAAGACCACTTTTTTTATTATATTCAACCCAAGAATAATGTTACCGTGTTATTGTTCGATTGCCTGCGTGGGACCAAAAATATAGCGAGGGACTGAATGAGTTAACTGTTTAGGAAATATTTGTTACTTTTGAGACGATCATTGAATTTTTTTTTGGTTTCAAGTTTATGAAACAAAGGTCAGTTACTTGGAACAATGAATCTTTGATTGATTCTTTGCCAGTCGATATGGTTTGCTGCTGGGCTTGTCTCTGTTAAACGAGGCGAATAAACAATTGCTGAAGGCAAAGTTTCTGAAGATCCAACTTCTGAGCAGTAATTCCCTATTGCAATCGATGATTTTGAGTCAGTGGACACTCTCTGAAGCCTGCAGCAATATGCCAGCGCCACATTTGTAACTATCTGCATACTAAATGTGGCTCCAACACTATAGAAAGCCTTGTGTTGCATTTCGTTTTCGTGAGAAGGTATCCAAATATGAAGAGAAAATGCTGTGAGGTCTGTCCCGAAAGTATCTAGCCATTTGATTGCTTAATATTTGAGTTGATGGTTAATAGACAAATCGATGCAATGCCACGTTTGTACTTTTGAATATAGTCTACTTCGGACCACATACGCTTGTCATAGCATCCTTTCTACTTTTCAAAACAGTGTACGAAGACCTCTGTCAGGGCTGCCATCAGCTGCTTGGTCACTTCCCCCGTAAACGATTTGAAATGTATTTGAGGAAAGCCAGAGGTCCCAGAGGGATAAATGTAGGGGGCGTCTTACACTAGTTGGTGATGCAGTGTTTTGCCAGAAAAAAAAAACTTTACAAGATGTGACAATTATGAAACCTGCACGGGACATGAAGAAGGTCTCTCTCTTTCTCGGACACTGTGAATGCAACAGTCGCACAGTACACAAGCTCACTATCTGGCGTCTTACTGCCAACTCAGTAACCCCACAAGAGAGTGTTGACAGTAGCATGTGCAGTGAAGTCCCTCTGATTGGTATGCAATTTACATCGAGGCAGCGCAACCGGTTCTCGAAATATCAAAAATGGCTGGATATTTTAAATGGCAGACCTCATAAATGGATCGTCCACATTCTGTCAGTTTTGAGGATTATGTTAAAATAAACTTTTTCGCTATGTATCGGATCCTTTTTGCTTTCACAGTATCTATCTAGCTACCTAGCAATTAAATGCATTCTACAAACTTCCTCAGTGGACCCACGGGATATGATTGCTGCTTGGGAGGCAGACCCTGAATCTTCAGATGTTGGACGAGAAAACCCGGAAGTTGAAATCTATTTTGGTTACACCAACATCTAACTCACCAAGCTACACGAGAGTCTTTGCATTCACATTGGAAAACTATGTGATTCTGCAGATATTTTCGTATAGGTACGTACCACTTATCTACTATAGACGGGACATATTTGGGAAAGTTAATCTGATTTATGTTGCTTGTATCTATATGTTTACAGGTAAGACTACTAGAGGGAACTCCGAAATCGTATTTTACCCCTTTAGGTAGCGTTTCTTATCAACAGTGTAAGGATCAGTGCTCTTCCAATGAACTTGTTAACACACACACACACACACACACACATATATATATATATATATATATATATATATATATATATATATATATATATATATATATATATATATATATATTAGTGCTCCTCTATCCAGGGTTGAGCACTCTTTAAGTGAGGTAACTCGTTCATTGTAAGCATTATGCAATGCTCTTTCATAGGAATAGAGCACTCTGATGGATGGGGGATTTAAAATTTAAGCAGAAATAAAATATATGACTGACCGTCCAGTTCTGTTGCTCAGCGGTAGGAAACCGGCTTCCGGATCTAAAGTGAAGGTTTCAATTATGCCTCATGGTACTGGATGGGATAAGGGATAGTCTATAGTCGCACTGAAGAGTTGTAATGCAACGAAACAACTGTCTGTGGATTAAACAATCATATATATATATATATATATATATATATATATATATATATATATATATATATATATAGTGGCTGGTTCGATTTCTGCAGCAATCCCATTTTCTTTGATTGTTTATTCTATTTCCGTTGTCTCTGTTGAGTGATAAATTAACCGTATAGTGACGGTCGATCATTTCAAATAGGTTTTTCCTGTAATAAAATGCAATTCATAATTCATTCTGTCGGATCGCATATATCCATTCATTGATATGAATATATATGAGCTGTGGGTCCATGTGCATAAAACATTAAGAAAAAAACACTGACGAAAATTACGTGAATCACATTTGACATGATTTTTTAGAAAAAAGTTTTCTTCATGGATTCAGTGTTTGAAGCTGTGATATATATATATATATATATATATATATATATATATATATATATATATATATATATATATATATATATATATATATATATATATATATATATATTGGTATGTTTATTTATCCTTGACGTCAGCTCGTTTAGAGGCAACTGGGGTGAGATGGGGTTTGAAAACTTAAAATTTAAAACAACGAAGGATAATAGTTATATATATATATATAACCATAAATACGTTATATTACTTTCAAACTCTACGTGAAATTATCTCCCGTTATTATCCAATGAATGTATCATTTGGTCAAGACAGCAGCACCCCCATTTCCTTTAATTGTTTATTCTATTTGCGCTGTGTAGGCCAAATGAAACATTCACTGTGTAATAACGAGATATTAAGTTCCAAAGTAATATTATGCATTTATAATTATTTCTGTCGGATTATATATCCATCTCCTTATAGTAATAATAATAATAATAATAATAATAATAATAATAATAATAATAATAATAATAATAATAAATACATATAAATATTATATATATATATATATACATATATATATATATATATATATATATATATATATATATGTGTGTGTATATATACACGATTGATTCGAACAAGCATTACTTCCAATCAGACTAATTCAAAGCGGTGTTGAGTAGAAGCATCCAGCATTCGTAAAATGAAATGGTTTTTGATATTCCATCAGGATATCGCTAGATTCTATTTTCCTTGCACCAGTCAGCTAGAATAATTTCAGTTTGGCTAGGGAGTTTTTACTTATCCGCCGTAGTCGCCAAATAGTACAACTTTGGATTACCGGTTATTCCGCTTTTAATAGAATTCTCTTCATTAATAATCAGTTCCCTGGAAGATTGCAAAGGCAACTGAAGCAATATTTGTTCATAGAAACAAAAAAATAAGTCCTGAGATGATGAAATAGTGCATATATATATATATATATATATATATATATATATATATATATATATATATATATATATATATATGTATGTATATATATATATATATATATATATATATATATATGCGTGTGTATGTGTGCATTTGTGTGTGTGTGTGCGTGTGTTTGTGTATGTGTGCAAGTGCGTTGCAGGGATTTTTCGTTTGTAAATATATACATACATATATATATATATATATATATATATATATATATGCGTGTGTGTGTGTGTGTGTGTGTGTGTGTGTGCATGTGTGTTGCTGGGGATATTCGTTTATGTATGTGTATGTTTCTGTGTGTATCTGCATGTATCTGTGTCCTTTGAACTCACCAAACCGAACAAATTTGCGTCCGTTGTACACAATAAACCGGGTGAAACTTGGGCCAACTCAATATATATTCGTGCGTATTGGTATGTGTATGTGTGAGTATGTTCCAGTGTGTGCGAGTGAGTGTGCGTGCATGTGTGTCCAACGAATTTCAGTACATGTAGAGCAGAACGTACATCATTCAGCTCTATAGGTTCATAACCAACAAATATACTGCTTATATCTATTTCTGTACACATAAATCTGATATATAAACTTATCCTCTTGCAGTAATATGCAAAACATTGCAGATTTGAATATATGTGTGTGTGTGAGCGCGTGTGTACGAATCTGATGTTTGTTTTGTAATCTTACATTTTTTATCTGTATAAGTATCAATATTTACGTATATTAATGTTCTAGTCTGTGTATATATGTGTACATGTGTGTATATATGTACATGCACGGATATATATATATATATATATATATATATATATATATATATATATATATATATATATATATATATATATATATATATATATATATGTCCAAGTATGTCTTCTGACTTTGTTCATAATATGTATTAGTGAATAATTCATAGCTTTGCGGAACGTATTATCGTATGCTCATCTATCTACACGTATAGATATGCGTGTGTGTGCATATTTGTGTGTGCGTGTGTGTGTGTATGCGCGCTTTCTCTTCTTTTGGCCTCTCTTCGTACCGGAGTCTTATCTTAGCATCTCCTCTTATCTCCCGAAAAAAGTATTGGGTTTATATAGACATCTCTGCTTGCAGTGGAGGGAGGATAAGTCAGGTCTAGCGCACATTCTCCAACCCCTCCGCTTGCACCTCCCCCTCTCTCTCTATTTCTGTTTTCTTTCTTCCTTTATTTCCCTCTCTCTCTCTCTCTCTCTCTCTCTCTCTCTCTCTCTCTCTCTCTCTCTTTCTTTTAAAATGAAGAATACGTAGATTATGTGAGAAAAAAAAACACAGAGGCAGGGAACCTCGTTACCAGAGACAGGGAACCCTGTTACCAGACACTTCACCCAAAGCGATAAAATGTAGAAAGCAAACTCTTGTTTTTATAGCTATGATACTGACGTTGTTTTGGACACGATCTTACACTCTGATAATTAAAAGGGGCACGTGTCCTTGCCTCGCTAGAAAAGTCGAAACTTTAGTTGGTTCTACGTGTGTGCAACGCCTAACTAAACAAGACAGGGGTCGATAGCATATGTTATAAAAGGGCCACTAAATTTGTATTAAAACACATACCAATTATAAAACACTATAATTATACCCTTGCCGGGTAAATAACGTATCTGCCCCAGCAGGTATTTCCCCGCCCCTAGGCTTGCAGGTACGTACACACACACACACACACACACACATATATATATATATATATATATATATATATATATATATATATATATATATATATATATATATATTCAGGTGTATGCGTATGTATGCTCCTGCGGTGTTACGGCGTGTATATGATTGGTGGTGTATATGATGGAATGAATGTTTGTGGGTGCATATGTTTGTACGTATATGTGTTAGTGATTCGGCGTGTATGTGTACTCGTATGCCTTCTTGATTGTATATGTGCGTCGAGCCGGGTGAAATTAGTGAGGGGCCGATAGCATATGTTATAAAAGGGCCACTGAATAAAAAAAAAATGCACATAACTACGTATTTGTATAGTAAAGTAACTCTGTATTTTCATTTACTCTGCAACCAGATGATATGTGGGATCGTATCAGATTTGTATGAAGCGTCAGTGACTTTGGAGATTTCCAGTCATCACATTATTCCTGAAAATTAGGGTACATAACCAAGGCATCCTCCCGATATTCACACATGGAGACGAAACATGGAACTTGATTATAATGATTGACCTTTAAACTAGGAACCATGCAGCGTGCACAGAAAAGAATCTTGCTCAACATCTCATAGAGATATTACAAGACAGCACAGTATATTAGAGGACATCCCCTGAGATACTTTAGAATTCATTAGAAAATTCAAATGGTAATGGACAGACCATGTTGCAAGAATGCCAGACAATCGTTTGACATCACGATGGATTCCCAGAGATCATGGGCGAAATCGTGTTCGGAAAAATATAAGGTTTAGTGACGAAGTAGATGCCTATGAAAGAGAAATCTGGAGATTCTTGAGAAAGGCTTATGTCCAACGACGGATGCTAAGAAGACGATGATGACAGTATGTATCACATAGATACCGGATACCAATTAATTATCGTGTCGAGCTAATAACCCTAATTAAAAGCGATGATTCGTTAAAATCTCTTACCTAAAACAACAATTCGTCCATTAAAGTTGAAGGCAATATCTAACTAGTAAAAGAGCAAGAGCAGAATCGTAGAATCAATAGTTCGCAAGTATTCAGTGAGGGGCCCTTGAAATTACGGGGCTCGTAGCATAGGCTAATTTTACTTCATAATTAATCCGACAATCCGAGTATGTATGCATATTTGTGTGTGTGTGTGTATGTGTGTGTGTGGTAACATACATAGATATGTGTTTATTTGTGTGCAACTGAGTGTGTGTATATAAGTGCTTATGTGTGTATGCGCATACGTTTTTGTTTCAGTGCATGTGTTTAAATTTATTTCTGCGTGTTTACTTGTAAGTATGCGTCTTTGTGCATGTATGTGTGTGTGTGTGTTCGTGTCAATAATTGTGTGTGTATATGTATGTTTGTATGAGTTTTTACTTATGTATATAAGTTTATGTAAGAGGGTTTACGTGTTAGCATCAGAGTATGCGTGTATGTGCGTATTACTGCGTTTATGAATTAGGTCACGCGCGTGTTTGTTCGTGCGTACGTGATAAGGGGTGTGTATATATGTTTTTGTGCATAAGTTTTTTTTTATTTGCGCGAGTATTTCTGTATTATGAGTGCTTATTAGTGTCGTATGCATGGATGGGGGAAAGTGGGGGGGAGTTGCCCCGGAGCCAGGTGTAAAGGGGCAGAAAATTTCCACTGGCCTAAAATGCCTGTTGATAATTATACCTCACCCTAGGATATAACGCAATTGTTCCCGGTCGCTATCTTTGCTCCTAGGCTCTGAAAACCCTTGTTACGCCACTAACGCTCATGCAGAAGTGCATACGTACACATGTATACGGGTATATGCGTACGTGTGCTTGTGCAGTCATGTGTTTCGGCCTGTATATGAGTGATTGTGTGTGGTGGATGTACGTATTTAGGTTGTATATACTTGTGTGTACGGGTATTCAAGTTTCTGCTTGTATGTATATTGTATGCCTTTTAGCCTTGTACAAAGAGATTATACGCGTACTTGTAGTTACTTATCTCCATAAGTTTTTTGTTTCTGTAAATTAAATAGTAATCTTCCCATGTGTGCATGCAATATATATATATATATATATATATATATATATATATATATATATATATATATATATATATATATATTAGTTCTCATATCTGTTTGAACAGGTGCAGAAATAGTTTCTTTTTTCAATTTTCTGGCATGGAACATACTTGATTGTTCATTCAAGTCGAACATAAACTAAATTCTCTTATATCTATGTTTGTATGCTGAATATAAAGTATTCACAGGGAGTCTGGGGTAGCGTAACGGTGAACAGTACCAAAGCAGGTCTGGTTAGTCATTCAATAGAAACCGATAACTCTATACAGCATGTCTGATTCGGGGTAAGCATGTGAAAAAATTGAAAAAATATGATCAATGAAAAAAAAAATTACTTCTCCATCTTTTGTTGGGCCACGAACACATCAAAAAGTTGGAATTTTCGAAAAAAAAAAACAAGCGTGAGCGCTGCTGGACACAAACTGAAGGACCAATTTAACATTAATGTGCATTGCAAATTGACCCCTCACTAAAAACAATCAAGATTTGGATCTTGGATCTATTGTCTAAATATGAGTGTTGAAATGTTTTAATTTTCAGCACTCCATTGACAAAACGAACTTGCTTATGCTCACTTCGTACTAATTTCCTTGCGATAGGCATGAATCCACTTCTTCTTGCGTCCTGTCTCACTGTCTGAAATGTTGAGAAATGTCTTGTCTCTGACATGCCACGATAGTTGATCGAGAGTAGGTGAGTGAGTACTCAGGAAAGTGTTGCATAACTTTTTTACACGCCTCGTTAGTAGCAGTGAAACGAATTCAGTATTTCCCTTCTAAAAAAAACATCTAATTGAAATTATTATCGAGCAGGCGCATTTTTTTTTACCAAGTTTAGTTTTATGTTAGTACATACCACTAAAGATGGTTATTTTGTGCTAATGCTTCGATATTTTTTCCTGTATATTTGCTGAGAAAAACAGAAAAAAGTTCAAAGAGGATGGGATTATGAATTTGTTTTGGCAGAAGATAGCGGGGCATAACGGTTAATGTATTGTTCAATGAAGTAAACGTTGAAAATAAAGAAAACCTCTTTTATTTTCTTTTTGATAAACCGAACCAATCTTTAGCCAACCCAATACATTTGCATGTACATATGTGTGCGTGTGTGTTCATATATGTATGAGTGAGAATGTTTTTGTGGGTATTCGTACACGTATGTCCTCTAAACATAATAAACCGAACGAATCTCTGGTCAATCCAATATACTTGTGTGTGTGTGTGTGAGAGTATTCGTGTGTATATGTGTAAGTATGTTTCTGCATGTATGTGCCAGTATGTCTGTGCGCGTGTCCTATTAATGTAGAATAGACGAAAATATATTAATGCACTGGCCAAATTACTCTTTGTAGGATAAGATTGTTCAACGCATTGATATTTTTTTCGTCTATTTTACGTTAAAATATTCTTGTCCAGTATTTTTAAAGGTTTTCACTATTATATAAACACTTTGTGCAGGTACATATTTTTCTTACTGGTTAATCCATGATTTGCTTTAACGAGGATTAACTAATTAGTGTCATAGCTTACACATTTCTTGGATAGGGAATTGTCATCATAATTAATGTTTGGCTAATATTTCTTCCATTGGACAAACATAGCCACTAAAGATGGCGAAGGGTTATATCCCTATTTTATACGTGTTTGTGTTTGTATGTTTCTTGATGCCATTGCTTGTGTGTTTAAGCGCTCCTGTTTATACTGTTCTATCTACAGACCTGAAAATTTGCATCAGGACTCCACTGGGCTCTTTCGAAAAATCTTTTAATTTTTTTATTTTTGGAAAAAAATGTAGATTTCTTAGAATGTAGATGTTTTTAGATGTTTTTTTTTTCAAAAACCCTTTTTTAGATGTCATATAGTAGAAAAAAACTCGCGCCATATAAATGGAATTCATTTTGACCGTAATTATTCGTCGATGGAATTTTACCACATGCCTTCAAATTTTGTCGCAATGGTTGTTCAATTATTGACTTGTGAGCCTTAATCTGTTCGTTTTCGTTGTAACCCACAGATCGTCTTCCTACGATCGGTAAATCAGCAGTTCGGGTCGGAAAGTAAGAATAACCCGCTGTCTAGGTTTGCATCCCTTATCCTTATTTCGTGACAGCACTGTTATTGGTTTGGCTGCATAGGCTTCACCGGCAGATATCACTCAAAGGAGCCGTATAACTATAACCTCCATTTCTCCGATTGCTACACACCGTCACAACACTGTCACAAGAAGACAGGCTTCGAAGGATAAGAGATGTGAGATAATCTAAATCTGATAAACAATAGATTGAATCCTATTTCTCGATTCTTTTTATTTCTATATTTTTATGCACAAATAATGATAGAACGTTACGTCGTCACAAGCCTTGATAGCGTAATGGTTAGCTGGGTTCGATTCCCGGTAGCGAAGAGTCTAGAAAGCCTTTTATTAGGAGAAATATCGTTGGGCATTCGGCATCTAATTAGGAACACTTAAAATATGTAATTTGGGTCAAGTTTTCCCTTAGATTGTTCAGATCTTTCGGATACCCTTTCTTATGTTATAGCATTATGATTGCAGTGTTCCAATCGTCTGGGACCTCCCACATACTGACAAGGGTGGGTCATAAAACTCGAAGAAATAAAGTTCTAGTTTCGACCAGATTTGAGACTTGCAAGGATTGCTAAGCTAACACATGAAACAGAAACCAGGACTTCAACAACGATCTTCATTCTCTATTGGGAGTTGTCTCTTTCGAGACGGGACGCTTTACCTATTTTACGTCACGTAGTCTGGGTATAATTCAACAACCTCAGCCACTAACTTGACACTCATCGAGGTACATGAGACATGTAATGCTGATTGAGTTCAGAATCTTCATGATGTTCTTTGGATAGATACTTTAAATGAAAGAAATTGTCGAGGATGGTTTGAAAGGTTTAGAAAATTGACTGCTCTCCAAACAGGTCATCTTGATGACCTACTTTTGTTTGAAACCGATAAAAAGAATACCGCTATTACGATTGAAGAATTAACTGAATAACTGAATCCGAGTCTTTCAACAAATTATCGTTATCTGAATCTAGGAAAGGTGTCGAAACGTAGATAATGAGTTCCCTGTGATTTAACAAAAAACAAATATGAAGAGAGTAGTGACATCTGTGACCCTCCACAATCACTTGAACGCATCTTGCCATTTCTGGACGAATTCGTGACTGGTGATGAAAAACGTATATATTGCATTAAATTAAATTAAACGCAGACAATGGCTTAGTGGGGGTGAACAGGCTGAAGCACAACACAAAATTGACCCAAATTCTAAAAGGGTTTTGATTATTGTGTGAGGGGATTGGTCCACTTTAATGTTACGATTACAGCCGATAACAGCTAGGGCGTTAAAACACTGCTTTGAATCAAATTGCAAAGGTGTGTTGTTCCATCATGATAATGCACGACTCCATACATCAGAGATCACATCTGAAAAGATTAAAGACACCGGTTGGGGAAAATTCCACACCCTTTTTATTCTCCAGATCTAGCTCTATCAGATTAAATTCCGTTCCAGAGTTTACAGAACCATCCTCATGAACTAGTTTTTGGAACACATGAAGAGTTGGAAACTGCACACGATGTATTATTTTCCTCCTCGCAAACCAATTTTACATATTATGAAAGATTGCGAATCATGGGAATGAGATTATCAAGAACTAGCTGAAACCGGACGTTCTGGTCGGTTCCCAGCCAGTATGCATCTACTTATGTACTTTGAACAGAAAGTAAGTGTTCTGTTTAGCATTAGAGTTATACTGTAAATTGAAGCCTCATTCAAAGCCCTTTATTTTTTCTCAAAAATGTTTACGTTAAACGATCCCCTAACTCCATCGAATATGCATGCCAAATTTGGTTGAGCTGCGCCAATGTTAAAGAATAGATATAATGACCAAGAGAGTCAATTGTTCTATATAATAGACGATAGAACCAAACTCATGATGATCAATGAATTGTAATTAGATATAGATTTTTGATATTTCCCCAAAATTCGGAAATAACTTATGATAAAATTCTTATCTATATAATGGACACAGTGTATTTTTCTATTTGTTTCTTTGTTTCTCTGTGTTTAAGTTTCGCCGAGGCGCACTGATACTACGCTTTGATATTAGGTCGAGGGTTGAGGATTGACGCTTTAATCCTGCACAAAGCACATTAATATTTGTAAATGATTCCATTATTTTTGACAGGTACTACGCTAGTTTAGAAAGTAATCTAAAATGATTCAAAAAAAAACAAAAACATTCCAGACTTTTCTAAAATACGAGAGAAATGCCAAACTTAAATTCAAAATTAGTTTTGCTCAGCAATTCATTTCTTCTTACTAATTATAATTTTTAGATTCATGAACTGCTTTGAACCACTTGTAAATGACAGTGGAACTCTTCTATGAATAGAATAAAAAATGATAAAAACTTGTTTGATGTATCTTACCAATAGTCACATACAGAATTGAAACATGGAACCTAAGGAAAAGATTGACCATAAACCATGCAATGGGCACATGAAAATATCATGAACAACCTCATATGGAGAGATCACAAGACAGCACAGTATGTCAGAGGAAAGACAGGCGTCCGAAACATCATAGAAACTGTTCGAAAGCTCAAATGGCAATAGGCTGGACATGTTGCAAGAATGTCAGACAACCGTTGGACATCACGTTTTCCTAGAAATCAGGTGCAAGGGAATTAAGGTGGCGTGACGAGCTGAATAACTTCAGGAAATACTGGTTGTGCGATGTCCATGATAGCGTGGTCTGGCGAATATTGGGGAAAGTCTATGTCCATCGACGGACGCTAACTGACTGATGATGATGACGATGATGATGAATTGAATGAAAGAACAAGTCTGGTTAGTCATTCAATAGTAACTGTCACATCAAAATATTTTTTCAGCAAGAAAAATTAGGAAAAGGGGTGATCAAGGAATTATTTGTTGGCTGTCTGAATAAGAAAAAAAACTAGCGTGTACGCTGCTAGACATGAAGAACGGACTTGTTTAGCATAAAACTTACATTGTAAATACCCCCTATTTTGGGGATAGGCAGTGTATTTTCAGAAAACGACATAATAAGGAGTAAATGTTAAAATTTCAGACCTATGGCTCCATTGGTGTGGCCTGCTCGCTTGATACAAACATACATATATAGCCAGTCAGAATCACATAACAACTGAAGAAATCTCTGTTGACACTTTTGGTTGGCAGTTTGAAAAAAAACTTAAATGTCAAGGGGATGTAACTTTAATCAACCCTTATACCTTATTATAATACCATTCAATTTTTTGAAAAAAAAAATGAATTAAGGAGTCAAAACTTTTATACTTCTTATGCTTTTCTTTCTGAACAACCGTCGCTGATTTAGCCTCGTGCTTTCTTTGCTCGCGAGTCAGACGGACTGGCACGCGCTCCTATGTATGTATATTTATTTTATCAACCCCCTTCAGCAACTCTCCACCTCGCCCCCGTCGCTTGGTGAAGTGTGTGGATAGGGCCTTTTTTTTTTTTTTTCATTCTGAATACACTTCTCTGTCTTCGTTTCCAAGTCCTTATCACGACTGCTCTCTCTCTCTCTCTCTCTCTCTCTCTCTCTCTCTCTCTCTCTCTCTCTCTTCTACAGATTTTTCATTTAAACCCCCATTATGAACGATTTGGCGCGAGAACTTTTCACTGCTCTGTTAGTCCTTTTTTCCTTTAATGTTATTTTAATTCTTTTATAAACTACCAGAAAACCTTGGCCCTGGAAAGTATTTATTTTCACGCTATCAAACGCGTGTATCAGTTACCAACACATGCAGCCATACATACATACATACGTACAAACACATACTCACACACACATACACACACACATATATATATATATGATATATGAGTTTTTGGATTATATTTGACAATATTATTAGGCGGCCAACATGGAAAATAGCCTTTAAATCAAATTTATAATACTAACATGTCCCGCCTTTCGGCTTTGTCCTTTGGAATTTCTACTTAAGTAAAGCTGAAAGGCAAAACGTGTAAATACTACTAATTTCCGTATCATCCACACACACACACACACACACACACGCATATGTATATATATATATATATATATATATATATATATATATATCAATGCTCTTCTATAGGAATAGAGCACTCTGTAGGATGGGGAATTGCTGCATAAATTAATATATCGCTTAGATTATGCCTTACTAACCGTCCATTTCCGTATCCTAAAGGTAGAATATCGGTCTCCGGGTTTGAAGCGGAGGTTTCGATCCTGCCTCGCGGTATTGGATAGAGGGAAGTCCATAGCCACACTGAAGAGATGTAATACATCGATACAGCTGTCAGTGAATGACATAATATATATATATATATATATATATATATATATATATATATATATATATATTCCAATATCTGTTCATGTAATTTTTCCCGTGGGTTTTATATTTCACTCAGAATTAAATATTGTGGAACAATGCATGATTTTTTTTCTTTGTTGGGATCATCAGTTGCTTAACGAGTAACTGTTTCGGGGATTTAAAAACAAAATAGTAATATCATCATGTCCCCTCTATCAGTGTTGATCAAACACCAACCCTCTTCAAGCTATGCTTTTATTCTATTTTTAAAGGCTGTATCATAATACAAGTAGTTATCTTATTCAGGGGTAGTACCATAGGGTATTTCGCATGGATGTTGTTCCACTCTACACCTTTTTTTAATTCTTCTGAAACAAAGGGATTACTTTGAAATGAAAGAAACTCAAGAGTAAAAATGCATGGACACTTTATTTGTTAATTATATATATATATATATATATATATATATATATATATATATATATATATATATGTATATATATATATAAATTTATAGATAGATAGATAGATAGATAGATAGACAGACAGACAGACGGATTTGTTTATATAGAAATGTATTCGTAGATGTGTACAAAAATGCATAAGAGAATGTATTGAGACGCAGGTCCATCAGTAAATTCGTAACCCTATGATGAAGAACTGCATGAAGTTTACTAAACGTATCTCTATTTTTCGATTTCCTCTCTCAGTGATCTGAACAAAACATTAATAAAATATTCCAAACGTCACACAGGGAAAACTTCAAGTCAAAAATTCAACTAATAACTGTGCCAGGCTACGGACTTATCGATCACCCCATATATATATATATATATATATATATATATATATATATATATATATATATATATATATATGTGTGTATGTGTGTGTGTGTGTGTGTGTGTGTATGTATATAAATAAGTGCATTTTATATATGTATGAACTTACTTCCAACAACTTTCATTTGTACTGTTTATTTTAGGCTGTGCTTCAATTCAAGACGATTCTCTCCCTTGCTTCTTCCCGCTATCTCTGTTTGTATCTCTGTTTCCCTCTTTCTTTTACGCACTCACGAAAAGAAAAAAATGGTTTGCCTACGACGTAATCAGATCCTTACATACACAAAAGTGCATTGGCAAACTCTAGTGTCTAGATGTGCAAATAATTGGTGAGATACGTACGAATATATGTAAACTGCTATCTCTTCATTTCACGTAAAAATACGCGTACACCTACTACATACAGTACTGCTCGTAAGTGTTCGAACAAGCACGGTATTTTTTTCTATTATGCTAAAATTGTGTTCAAAATCGATCTTGGAGATTGAAAGGGCTAATTTGCTATTTGGAAGAGTTGCCAAATAAATATTCAATAATTTTCAACTTGACCAATATACATTTTGGAAAGAATACAATCCTGGGCAAGTAACACAGTATTTGTTCAAAAACATATGCACAGCTATTTACCATGAACATTATAGTATACATGTGTTACATAGATAGAGAGTAGGTATTTGGTTCATATGTAAGTGTTGTATATTGATACAAAGCATTTATTCTGTATGTTATATTGATACAGAATATTTATTCTATGCGTTATATTGATGTGAAATAGTTTATTGGTTCATAATTATATACGCTCAAGTAGTATTTTGATAAAAAACAAACAAACCATCGTTTATATATAGAGTACTGTTCTGAACAAGTATGAATTCTGTGTTTTTGGCCTATGATTAAACTTTTTCCGCACAAGTAGTGATCTAATTAAAAAACTTTTTAATTAACTAGTTTGGCAACTCATCCAAATAATGATGTTAGTCCGCCTCTCCAATCTCCCTGCTGATTGATTCTGAACAAAATTTTGGCTGGGTAGTTAAAGTCCATTATTTAAATCCTTTATTTAAATTCTTAAAAAGATATTTTGATGATATTCAGCATTGAGAGTCACAAAACATGCGTAAATGTTTGCTTTGATCTCTTGATTGCAATAAAATTTAGTTGTTCTTTGTTCTGCACAAAGTCTCTGTTTTTATTTTCTTGTGTAAAGTTCCTGTTTTTAACTCTCAAAACCAAGCCTTGAATTCAAAATTTCTTTTGTTCAAATATTTCTAAGCAGTAATGTACGTCTGGTGGTGTCTTGGTTGGTGATCGCTTTGCTAATAGGTTTTTAGACGTCATGAAGCCTGAAATGAAGAAATCTCAACAACGTCGCTTGTGATCAATCGGAAAGTTGAAAAAAGGGCGAAAAAATAAAGGAACTTCTCTCACTTTTGACAGTGATCACTAACAGAGTCTGATTTTCATGAAAACAAGCCTAAATGCAGCTGAACTACAAACTAAGCATAAATTACATTGCAAATTGAATTGCTATCCCCGCTTGAAGCCTATTTGGAAAAATGAATAAAAAATAACGTTTCTTCAAGACACACAAAGGTGTAAATGTTTTTATTTTCATTTTCGGTCTTTTAACTCCATTAGAGTGTCTTTTTTTTCACGATAGATAGCAAAATAAAATCTGGAAAAAATATCCATGTTAACAGTTTTGCTTGATGGTTTCTGATTCATTATTATTGGAGGTCTTCAGCGATGGTGTCTGACCAAAGAGTTAGATGGATTTTCAAGTACGTTTTTAAAAATGTACATAATGTCAGTCAAGTTGCTGAGAACGTTAACAAAGCATTTGGAGTGAACACTCATCATCAGTTTTTTATCATCTGTCGTTCCAACGACCTTCCCCAGGATCTGCCAAAATTCTCTATCGTGGGCGTTGCAGAGCCAGTATTTTCTAAATTTGTCTAGCTCATCTCCCCATCTTATATTTTGTCGGCCTCAATTTCGCATGTGATCCCTGAGGATCCATGTTGTGAGTCGGTTGTCTGCCACTCTTGCAACATGACCTGCCCATAGCCATTTATGTTTTAGTGCAAAACTTTCTGCATTGGTTCAACAAGTTCAAGCCTGGATACATAGTAACCAATAATCAAGCTCTTAGGAAGGCCATGCGCATTCTTATTAATGAATAACTATCTGGAGTAGTGATACGAGCCCCATGACAGTGGCACACAAATACCTTTATTGAATCAAGTTTGAAAATTGGAAAGTTATTTCAAAAAGGAATCAGAAATCCATCCAAATTCTCTCAATTTTGAAGTTTGTATCAAAATGAAAATGAACTTTTTTTGAAATGCATTGGATACTTTTTTTTGCGCTCGCTATATATATATATATATATATATATATATATATATATATATATATATATATATATATATATATATATATATATATTAGGTTGTTCGGTAAGTAAATACGTATTTTCAAATCAAAATCGCCGTTTTAAAATCTTTCGAATCACTACTTGCATTTACGAGCCTTCACTGCATCAAGATACACTTCACAAATGTTCTTCATTATTTGTGTGAATCTAATACCCTTCCAGAATTCATACAGTTAAGCAATGGCAAATACATTGCTCCTCAAATCCCTATCCTCCATGTGGTCTAACTAATCTATAATCGATACACTGCCGGATTGAAGAGTTAATTGACTAAATCCAGACGTTGTTTCGTACCTTTTAACCGCGGTCTTGTTCGTTGGCTTATAAAATATAGCAGTGAAATACGTAATTACTTTCCAAACATAAAAATACGTCATCACATTCCGAACAACCATATATATATATATATATATATATATATATATATATATATATATATATATATATATACTCTTTCTCTCTCCCTCTCTCTCTCACACACACACACATACACACACATACATATATATATATATATTATATATATATATATATATATATATATATATATATATATATATATATATATATATATATATATATATATATATAAAGAATATATAAATATAGATAAATTTTTTGTATTGGCAAAGAACGGAGGGAATCAGACTCATACTTTGATGGACACAGATATACTTCGCGCTACTTATTTCTTTATACAGATGAGTGAGCACACTAGTATGAAGAAACAAAAAGACAAAATTAAAAAAGATACACACACATAAATAGACCAACAGATAAAATCAAATGTCTTTCCACGACTTGAGTTTATATCTATATTCGCACTTGTGCACCCCAGCACAAATCATATATATGTAATAAGAGCTGCGTTTGTTGCACTTATAGTATCAGTAGCAGAGATCAGCCCCCCCCATTTCCACTGTCTTACTAAACTGACTTTCTCTTCTCCTCTCCTGTCCCGCTCCGCTTGTCACTCTTATGGTACCCGTAGCAGCCATCTTCTGCTCACCCTTCCTACCCTCTTATTAATGTACTTGACTTATTTACCCATTTTCACTCTCTTATAAAATTAACTCACCCTTCATCCCTCTCTCTTCCAAACCTCTGACTAAGTAATATTTTCTTTCTCCTTCTCCATTCTCACGTGTCTGCCACACTTATTATATAAATTGCCTATCCTCTTATTGACCTACCTAACTTCAGTTTCTTTCTCCCTTCTCAATCTCTAATAAAAAATACCCAACTAACTCTTCTCCTTTTTCTTTCTTACCCTTCAATAAAACTAACAAACTCTCTCTTCTCATCTCTCATTTCTCATCGTGTCTGTCACACATAGTATCCATCGAACCCTCTTCCTGCACACCATCTTAATCAATGTATTTACTTCATTTTCTCTCATCTCCCTTCTTACTTTTTACTTTCTCATAAAACTACCTAACTCCCCTTCTCCCCTCTTCCTCCCTAACCTCTTAGAAAACTAACCAACTTTCTCTTCTCGTCACTCCTTTCGTATTGCGTATGTCTCACAACCATCAGCCGACACAGTTGCTGTACTCTCGTGATAACTTCAACGGGCTGATGGGGCCATGGACTAGTATTTATAATCACACGCTTGCAACTTTTCAAGTATTTCAAACATCGTTCTTCACATGCAGTGTTCTGCTTTGAATACATTTCCAGAACCTTGCACTTTTCTAGACACATAACTTGAACCCCTTACGCTCTGGTGAAGAATAGAGCAAACTGAATTAAAGTGAACAAGTCCTTTTGTTGAAAAAAAAAAGGAAAAAAAGAAATGGTCTCTTTTAGTAGTAGAAATGGTTATTTTTGTACGTCCCAGATTATTATTAAGTAGATGTAACCGTCCGTTGTGTACCCAAAGGATAACGGAATATTACGCTATTTGAAAAATATTTTCACATTTTTAGATGCGTTAACATCTACAGTACCGATGACCGTAACTAACTGACCGGTAAGGTGACATACCGAAACACACCAACTACCTATAGTTTCCTCCACCTTCTATGTTTGTCTGAAAGTGCCAAGGAAAGAATTCGTCTTTCCTACAGCCTCCCATATATGATCTTCGGAGTTGTTTTTTGGAAGGGAATAAAGCTTAAATTCAAATATTTATGTATGAATAGACACTAATGAGCCTAAAGTTATTTAATTGGGTACTTTTTTTTTTACTGATTTAAGTATCCTAATATCAATTCTGTTTTTCAAGTTTCAACTCTTCTCCAGTTGTTTTAATGTGTGTGATCAGACCTGAGGCTTCTACGACGTAATTTCTGTTGTTATGTCATAATGGGACGGCAAATTATCTGATAAGGCCATCCTATGTGAAACTTTGAAATTTGCATATGTGCTCATTACATGTATGGATTATTGTTTGCAACTTCAAGAAGTTATGATGAAACTAATTCATTGTTGTGGTGATATAGGACTCTGGCAGGAAAATCAATACCAACATGAAAACTACTTATTAACCATGTGCTGCTTCGTCGAATGAAAGACGAGGACTTTCGTTAAAAATGTCCAGATTTGATCTACAGAAAATGTTTCATTTTTCAGAATGACAATCAAAGCCCATAGTCTAAACCAAGGTTCTTCAAGGGTGGGTCACGATCCATTACTAGGTCTCAATCTAGCATAAATGTACATTGTAAATTGAATCTTCCTAAAAACCTATTGTGGGGGAATTTTCAAGAAAACAAATTTTTTTTTATAGTCATAAAAAGACTTGAAGTGTCAGCTCTATAGCACCATTGGTGCAGTCTGTACTCATGACATTTACACACGTGAATCAATAACTAATCAGCCTCTTAGAATCACTTAAAAACTAAAAATACCTTTGTTGATATGTTGACAGTTTTGGTTGGCGGTTTGTAATAGGAAGACGGTTAGATATAGATTGAGAAATAAAAAAAGACTGATTTATCACTCAACCAGAGTAGTATTAGTTACATTTGAAGAAAGAAACATCTTAACATTTTACACAGATGGAAAAAAATAAGAGACAAGTCTGGTTGCTGCTTGGTCGAACCCACTCTTGATTTTATTCCACTGAACATGATCATTGAAACTTGCATATAAACGTACATATAATAAATAAAGACATACGAAACTTGTCAGTTTCGCCCAGGGACGGGGTAGACAGACAGAGAATGGTTCACTACCCCGAATTTAGCGAGGATTGTTCTTATTCTTGTTCATACAGAGGAGGGGAAAGCAAACTGGGACTGGAGTTTGCCATAAATAA
Source organism: Thysanoteuthis rhombus (assembly GCA_963457665.1). Lineage (NCBI taxonomy): Eukaryota > Metazoa > Mollusca > Cephalopoda > Oegopsida > Thysanoteuthidae > Thysanoteuthis > Thysanoteuthis major. The sequence goes on along the minus strand of OY735212.1, from coordinate 12,337,797 downwards.
AAACCAATATATGTTTGGGGTGACTTATTTCCGGCTTTGACATGGATAAGTTCAGGGCTTGTGCAAGTCAATATTTGCGCGAAGGTTTCGATCAACCTCGAGAAGAATCGAAATCTGTACCCCAGTGTTTACTCAAACGACATTTTTTCTGTAAAGAGTGCGCCTTATGGAGTAAGACCATCTCACCCTGGGCGACTGCCTTGATTCATTTAGTGAACGGGTCGGCCTTGGCCCAATTTAATCAATTCATTTATATTCCACTTATATTCCACTTAGTATTACACTAACAAAGGAATTGTAATGACCAATTACTAGTTTTAATCCACTCACCCTTTTCATCTCGTCCGTTCTTTTCAACGGACCAGTCGACTGAATTCCGGCCGTAGTAAATATCCCCAACGTAAACGATTGACATTATCTATTTGCGGCCCTCATCCAGGCCCGCCCAACGGGTGATGGCAGTTTTCCTTCTATTTTTTTCTTTTTGTATTTAACGTGCGCAATAATCTTTTGTCAAAATTATATGTGCAATGTAACAGTTTCGATTATTTTGTTAAGCAATTCAACTTCAAACAAGCTCTTTTGGGCGCACATTAATTTTCTTTCGGCCTACACTTGTTTCCTTTATGAGTTTCGGGCCTATAACCAACCCTGCCTGGCCACACCCACATGTTACTAATTCAACAGCAATCAATTTTATTAATTATTCATTAAAGCTGCAACGTGAACATTTCTGATATGATCTATCAATGCTGTTTTCGTTTCTGCTAGGATGTTGGAAAGTTTCCAAATCGACCTGATAACAATGCGATAAGTGAGCCAACCCTATGGAATGTCTGAATTGAATACTCCTAGTACTCCAGAAATACTTATATCGATATAGCTGATGTTTTGGGCATTGTTATCATTTTTAGATGCGCGAGCATCTCTACTATCGATTGCTCTCACTGACTTACTGACTGACTGACCGTTGACTGACATACCAAAAAAAAAACAAAAAAAAAACAAGAAAAAAAAACACTGCTCCTCATTTCCTCACTCCTATTTCCTTTGTATGTGCCTGAAAGTGCAGGGAATAGAACTTTCGTAACTATGGCCTGACTTAATATTAGCAATCTGGACGCATATAATCGGCCAACTAAGTTTGATTATGGATTCTCCAGTGCCTATCTGTCTGTTTGTCGGCACAATATCTCTAACATTTTTCCATGATTTTCTATCAAATTTTGTGAGTGCATCAACCGTAAGCCAAGAAACAATGATTATAATTAGTGGTGGATTCAGTAACTCTTGTAAACATTGCGAGATAGTTGTACTTAGCAGATGATTTAAACATAGGATTAGAATAAACAAAAGGCAAAGATAAGTACACTGCCAGGAGAGAGCGACCATTTTGAATGAATAAAGTGGCTTGATTTTCACTTTCCAGCTAACTTTATGGCTAAAAATGTTAGGAATACAGTAGCACGAGAATGGCTTCAAGAATGGCTACAATTGTCGAGAGATGTTTTATTACCTTGATATCAGATGAATACGTTTAATAGAACTACCATATCTTATATCTGTAAGCCTAACATTGGTTTGCAATGAAATAAAGGTAAAAAAAAAACAAACAAAACAAAAACAAACAACTTAATAGCATTTATTTTTTTGGCTATCCGGGTGTAATAACGCAGTAATGACCAAGTTGGTCAGTCTAAAGGGAATAATCCGGTGTTGAAATGAATCAAGGTTGAAAGGGATGAGCCTGATGAATTATGACAAATATTACAAGTTTTTGGTACGACATAATCTGGGATCTGTAACCGTGTTGTTCAGTTTTAGTGACAATGTCGTTAGAGGAAGTATGATATATATATATATATATATATATATATATATATGTATATATATAGTATTAAGAAAATGGAATAATGATCCCACGCAATGATTATAAATTGCGTTATGTTACGTAGAAACTCTATTTGAAATGATCTCCTGTACCATATTCACTTTGTCTGCTTTATTCACATGTATCAACGGGTGACTACTTAATGTAAAGTATCAATATAATATAACGCAATTTATAATCACATACACATACTTATATATATATATATATATATATATATATATATATATATATATATGCATATATATACATACATATATATATATATATATATATATATATATATATATATATATATATATATATAATAAGTTTAGAGTCCTGCTGATGCCTCCAGAACTTGTCAATGTCCGGAAAAGAGCAAGTTTTTTGGACATTTTCCCAATATCGTTCGATTTCATATCAAAACGATCATTTTGACAACGCTTAGCACGCCTCAGTTGCCTGGAGGGTGCATATGAACTCATATGGCGATGACCTGAACACCTCTGAAAAAGCTGACTGAAAAGGCAAAAGACAGGTAATGGTCAAACCGTACTCGAAAGTTACCAGCAAATGTTTGATGGCCATGATGAAAGATGGCTATATTGATGAATTTGAGTCAGTTGATGATCACAGAAATAGTAAGATAATTTTCAATCTTGATGCTAATCATCAATTCTCGTTTTTATTCGTGAGCGAAAAAGAAAAAAAAATGAACAAATGGTTTGCTTCTCACCAGACACTTTGACTTTTAGCATTGACCACTTCCAAAGGCATCAACAGTATACTATACACATTGTAAATTTTAATCTGTAGCTCTGTGTCAAAACATGTTTATAACTTGTGATTAAACATCTACAAGGGATAAAATCTGTTTTCTATTCCTTTCCTTCTCCAATTTCGCAAATTAAAGATGTGTTATTAAATATACATACATACATATATATATATATATATATATATATATATGTATATATATTTATTTATATATTATTGTGTCATCCACAGACAGCTGTTTCGTAGCATTACAACTCTTCAGTGTGGCTATAGACTATCCATTATCCCATCCAGTACCACGAGGCAAGATCGAAACCCTAGCTCAAGACCCGGAACTCCACGGAACTGGACGGTCAGTGAGGTTGAATTCAAGCGATATATCTATTCCTCATCCACCAGAGTGCTCCATTCCATGTTGGAATATATATATATATATATATATGATAAGCCTACATTGCAAACTCTACGTTGAATCATGTATTGACCATATTTCCAAATTTCTTTGATCTATGAATATCTACATAAACATCATATGTCTACGCATATATATATATATATATATATATATATATATATATATATATATATATATATATATATATATATATATATATAATCATGTAAACTCTCTATTTTTTACCACTGAAAAGGAAATTTCATTAATCAACATTCATATAGTCCCAAAGAATCCATAACTACGTATTTTGCAAGTCATTTTTAATTCGCTCGGTTATTTCAACATGTTTCCTCATAATAATTTTTTGATTAATTCTAGGATATTGGTGAATTTGATTTAGCTACATTTTTATTTATATTTGTAATATTGTTCTTTTTCACATGTACCATAATGCATATTAATTCCTTAAGAGATGCACATGTCTACTAAAAGACATTGCAATGTCTAAAAATACATTAAATAATGCATATATTATTTGGACTGAAAAAATACTGAATATGCCATCTTATTATCTCACTTTATATATATATATATATATATATATATATATATATATATATATATATATGTTTGTATATGTATGAATACATACATGTGTGTATACATATATATATGAATAGAATATGGCTTATCTTATTATTTTATCAAAGAACAAATATTGAGACAGTTGTAAAATCAAAAGATCATTTTACAAGAACAGTCTTGTCCGTATCCGGCATATTTAGAAGAAATAGATGAATAAATAAATAGGTCTGGTGACTCATTAAATAGAAACTGTCTGATGACCAACGCCAGCGCGATAGCCTATTGTGTTGAGCGTGATCAATCAAAAATTTTGAAAAAGGAGTGAATGATGAATAAGTTACGTTTCTCCCGCCTTTTGATTGGCGTTGATCACACACACACACAAAAAAAAAAAATGCCCGAATCGAAAAACAAAACAAAACAAAACAAACAAATTTAAAAAAAACAGTTGTGAGCTTACATTGTGAGCCCCACCCCTAAAAACCTATTTGGAGGAGAGAAATATAAAAGAGACAAAAATATTTTTTTTCTAAATAGGAGTAAATGTTTAAAATTCCAGTCCTCTCGTTCAATTGGTGTGGCCTAAATGCACCACATACACATTGCTAACCAGGTAGAATCACTTAAAAATTAGAAACTTCGGGTTTTTTCAATCATGATGTTGACAGTATTAGTTGACGGTTTCTAGCTGGTAAAGCTGGTAATTACAACCACTTTAACAATAATTTCACCTCCTCTCCCCAGGGCCGGATCATCCTAGATTCGGCTTGTAGCATATGTTTTAAAGGGGTCCTACATTAAGGAAATGTACATAAATATTAGAACACGTAACTTCCAGTGCGGAAATAGTTTTTTCATTTACTACAGGCTTAATGCTATATAGCCCACATGTGAGTACACCCTTCCCACGTGTTTATAGAAAGTCAATTTTGTTCTATACGAAATATAGCTGGGTTTTGTTATTTGTTGTGATACATAACACATTCAAAACAAATATTATCAGGTGTCATTTATGACCAAACTCTAAAGCATTGAAATTCTGTTGCTAAAATATGAATACGTTGCCATCCAAAAATAAGTACACCTCATGGAAAATACTTCTTAGCATCAGCATCTAGAAATAATAAAATCCTGCTATGTTTGGTTTAGCTCAAAAGTAACTATCTATTAAAAAAAGTGATGGATGTGTACTCATTTATGCGTGGCACTCTATATCTGAAATAGCAGCATTAACAGTGCTTTGTTTTCGCTTTGATATTTGTGCTGTGGCTATGACTTCAGTTTCCAATACCCTTGTATTTGTCAGTTGTACATGATTTAATTTAGTTACTGTATTAAAATAATTACTCTAAAACACCCAGTCGTTCATAAGAGTTAAGGGCAGTATAGTACTATAGAGAAAGAACCAAGTACAGAATCACTATATCGAAATTGATAGCTTGGAAGTATTTAGCGAGCGGCCCTTGAAATTGCAGAGCCCGTAGAAAATGCTTCTTTTGCAACATAGTTAATCCGTCACTGCTCTGTTACTATCGACTAACTCATCTTATCTCGTGAAATTTAGAGCCGCATGAGAAATACAGGTAATTATGAAAGGTATTCCTTGCTATCGGATGTCATTATGAATCTGTGCTCAGCTATGAATATCATAAGATATCATTACTTAGTTATGTAGACTTACTAACACACCTGTGCATGAATATCTATGTATTTATAAATATTGGAGAGGCAACCCCATATAGATTTAATTTGTTTTATTTGGTACGTTCCCAGATTTTGGATATTTTAAGGGCTGTTAAAAACAAACTTGAATGTCAGGCCATAGATACACTAGTTCGACCCTGTGGATCTCTTTAGAAGTTCCCTCTTTCAAAACCCCATCCCTTTGAAAACGCCCATCCTTACCATAGCTTTCCTCTTAAAAAAACTGTCCTTTAAGATCATCTTCATTTAACAACTGCTTCCTTTAAAATACTCCTTCGATTTCGGTATGTCAGTCATGTATGAGCTACATACACCAAAAAGGAGCTAAATCTAGCTCCAAAAGAACTGAATCGGCAAATTTTGCTCCGGTATCTCTGCCCGTCAATCAGTAAAAATTATAGGTACAAGTGATGCTAGCGCATCTGATATCAGCAGGGTGAGTTTATCTGTCCAAGTTACGAACTGTAACGTAATTCCATAATACGTATGACCTCGCACGTTGAATCAGGTGTTGAGTCGCACAGAACCAGTCCCGATCTAGGACCGGAAGTCTTCGCTGGTTTTAGGATGGAATCATAAATACCTTAACTAACCGTTCCCGTCAAAAATCTGAATTTTAAATCATCTGAAACCTGTTCTCATGAGTTTTCCTGAGACAGCACCACTAAGAATTCGTTAATTCTTCGATTATTCCCAACGTCAACTTTCTCAAAGCCTTGGTTAGAAAATTTCCCCCAAGTATATGAAACTAAATGTTCCAGATTTTCTCAACTAGATGAAGTATCAAGATGAGGTACGTATTGGAACGGAACTTATGACGTGCAAGATATGAATCCAGCCTCATCTTAAATCATCCTGAATGGTATTTGATACCTGTTTTAAATGCCTGGTCATACATGGATCCTTTTAAGAGAAACAGAAGATTCAATTATCAATGAATAATCCGGATTACAGAAACAGTTAAAGAAAATAAACTGATCAGATACTATGAGAACAGTTAAATACTATCCAGAATGAATCGGGTCCTTAACATAAATAAATAGATTTTTTTACTGGAAAATAGCTGTAAATGACTCAGGATTGTTGTCAATTAAGGCATATTCAGCTTGATGAAACAATATATTTATATATACAAATTTACAAGGATATTGAAATCTCAAGCCACCGACATCAACAAGAAAAAAGACTGAGCGAATAAACCATTCAAAAGGTACGAAGATACACATCAGCAATCATTGAAAGCATTCCCGAAAAAGGTTACGGCTTCAAGATATTTTTGAAAAGTTTCAGGAAAAATGCACATAACTAGTATGTTCGAAAATAATGGAGACCTAACAACAGATAGAGACAGAACGGCTAAACACACCCTTTAATTCTACAAAAGCCTTTGTTTGTTCCAAACATGGGAAAAATAACAATTAGGATATCAAAGTTACGAGGAACCCACATGTTATTCCGTGGGAGGTGAAAAAAAGACATTAAAACAAACGCAAAACGGAACAGCCCTACAATCAGATCATATCACCATCGACCTACCCAAAGGAATTGTTAAATTCATTATGAAGATACTAGCCATCCTATTCAGCTTATGTCTTAGACACAGTGAAGCCCTGGGAGATTGGAACACTGCAATCATAATGCTACAACCTAAGAAAGGGATCCAAAAGATCTAAACAACAACAAACTAATGAGCCTATCCAACTGCATCTACAAACTTTTTACCGAAGTGATCTCAAACCAAATCACCAAAACGCTAGATGGAAACCAACTACGAGAATAAGATGAAAAAACTTACTTAACCATCGACCATTTCCATTCAGTAAACCAACTAAAAAAGGAAGTAGCAGAATATAAAATGCCACTCGTTGTAGCATCTGTGGACATTAAAAAGACCTTTGACTCAGTGGAAATCCCCATTGTCATCGATATTACCATACAAGGCGTATATCTTGTATATGATGAGGTCTTGTAACATTCATTAGCCTGTCCTTTCAGCTCGGAAAGGAAGTAGAACAAGGTGATACCTGCTCACCCAAACTTTTTACTGTTTGCCTCGTGATGATCTTCCAAAACTAGACTGAGAAAATAAAGTCCTTTTTGTAAAAAAACCTTCACGATCATCAAGTAATGCTAGACAAACTGAACGAAGAGAGCAATAAAGTTGGTCTTTACATAGATATCAAAAATCCAAATCGAAATTGTCGACCTGAAAATGTAAACTGTTACATCTACCTAGGATAACAATGAAATCTCATAATGAAAAGAAGGGTCTACAACAAATACATCCTCCCAGTAGTTACCCATAGAACTGGAACCTGGCACCAATCAAAAGAGTTACCCTCAAACTGAAAACCATGCAACTTGCACAGGAGAGAATCATGCTCAACATCACATGGAGAGATCACAAAACAACGCTGTATATGTGAGAAAAGACAGGGTTCAGAGATATAGAATTCATTATAATATTAAAATGGCAATAGGCTGGTCATGTTGCAAGAATGGCAGACAACCGATGAACATCATGACTGTCTTCATGGATCTCCAGAGATCATATGCAAAAATGTGGCCGATAAAATATAATATGGTGTGATAAACTAAACAAGTTCAGAAAGTATTTGGCTTCACAACCACAACGATAGAGAGGTCTGGCAGATCCTGGGGAAGGTCTATATCCAACGACGGACGCTAAAAAAAATTACGGTGATAATATTGATGACAATGATACCTGGTAAATTTTAACATTTTGTGCCTAACGCATTCCTCAGCAACCAGAAATCGTGAACAATGTCATTAAACATCACCAACAACGGATAAAATCTGTTTTCTGTTTCTTTCCTTGAATTCTTACGAATTGAAAAATACATTAATATATATATATATATATATATATATATATATATATATATATATATATGTATATGTGTGTGTGTGTGTGTGTGTGTGTATGTGTGTGTGTGTATGTGTGCCTTGTCTAGGCCAAGTCATATATTTTCCGTGTAATAACGGAATTTTATTTCAAATACAAGTTTCAGTATGATATAATGAAATTTTTAATCATTCTGTCAGATCAATTATCCATTACTTGATGACACACACACACACTCACACGCACACACACACACACACACACATATATATATATATATATATATATATATATATATATATATATATATATATATATATATAAGATAGATATAGATATAGATATAGATATAGATATAGATATAGATTTTTCCATGTCAGAAATAAAATTGTTCCCCACTGTGTTTATAGCAATTTGGTGTCTGATGCGTTCTTAAAAGTTTGTGCATTTTGGGGATATCTTGATACATTACCTCTGGCTACAATACACAATTTCGGAAGAAGAAATGGGCAGGTCCACACTTCTTTTTTCTCCAATACATATTAGATTTTATCGCGATCGGGTTGAATGAGCAGTATTCATTTTGCCGATTTTTCCTTCATCCAATCCAACAAAAATATCAATAAATTTAAAAAACAATTCTTCTTCGTGGAAATCTATTATACTGTATTTATTTATTTTATTAAAAGGGGTCGTGTCATCAATGTATTTCTGGTATATTGGCGTACTACCGTTTTTAGGTTTTCCAACAAATGCATAAAAATGACTATATGTCAAGTCTAATGGGTTTTCAATAGTTATGACGTCTACTTGTCTGTGTTGTTAATCAGTTGGTGGCATTTCTGAGATACAGGGGTCCGTAAGTATTAAGCTTACATTTTATAGTAATGGAAACCATGTACATAGTTAATGCGATGAGTTAGGTGGGAGACAGTGGGGAAAACTTGCTTTTGCTGAATTTGCTAATTTTTCTCTACGTTATGTTACTAATCTTTTTTCCTTTGTTCTTTTGTTTGTTTGTTTTTTGTATCTCACTTTATTGGTTTGTTTGTTTCTCTCTTCTCTGTTTTCCCCTCTTACCTTTACATTCTGACTTTCTTTCTTCTCTTCTTTTCCTTTCTTTGTTTCTATCTTTATTTGTTTCTTTCTTGTTTTCTCTCTTTCTTCTCCCTTTTTTGTTTATGTTCCTTTCCTTTCTTTCTCTCTTTCTTCTTTTTGCATTCTTTCTTTCTTACTTTCGTGTCCTTCTTTTTGACTCTCTCTCCTTGTTTGTATTCTTGCTGCCTTTCTATCTTTTCCCATTTTCTTAGTTTCTTTCTTTCTCCTCTCTTCTTCTTCCTTCACTTTTTTCCTCTCTTTCTTCCACTTGTTCCTTCTTTCTTCTTCTTCTTTGTTTCTGCTCTTTCTATTTACCTTCTCTCTTTAATTTCTTTTTTTTTCCCTTCCTTTTCTTTTTTCCTCTCTTTCTTCCAATCTTTTTCTTTCTTTCTCTCTTTCTTTCTTTCAAAGTTTTTTTTATTTCCATTATTACAAGAATGAACACATCGATTTGTCTGGTAGGGACTTTTCCACCTAACAATTTTGCTAATAATACTTCTATCCACCATTTTCAACAATGGACTCTTCCTCTACAACGAATTCTCTTTCATTTTTTTCTGAAAAAAAAAAGAAAATACAATGCAATTCAAGTACAGGTTGTCCCCACTTTTCGAAAGTTCGCATTACGCTGCTTATTCACTTTTTCGAAAAAAAAAGGCGAAAAGCGAAAAAAATGTTCAGCTTTTGTTTTGCAGCAATCCATTATAGATGCACCACATACCCTCTAGCTCTCTCTCTTCTGCGCCCCAGTCAGCCGTACTTCGTGACACCACGGCTGCCAATAACTCAGCCTGAAATACCATCGTCACAATTATTGTAGGTCTGGAGACACTCTAAACTTTTTACTATTCAAATTGGTGGTAATTTCCTACCCGCTTTACGCCATTTCGGTTTATTAAATACAATTACAGAAACGCTCTACTTTTGGGGAGAAAGGGAAAACTGTATGATCGTGAATTTTTCCACATGGATCGACCAAGGATAATATAACCTTTCTCACGTACCCATACATACACACATTTGTACGTCTATAGTACTAAAGTATCTATTTTGTGTGTTTTTGTCTATCTGTCTGTCTGCTTGTCTAAGCATCATGGCCAAAAAGAAGGTCCCAGGACTTTTTCCCAGGATTTCCTTTTGCATGGATATTGTCTTAACCCCGGGAGCAAACATAGGCTATTTTCTTTTTAAAATTCCAACAATATCGAGTTTTTAGCGAGGAGTCCAATTCGCATTGCGATTATTATGTTAAAATAAACACATATTAATATATGCAGTAGCTTTGACAAAAAAAAAAATCGTAGTGTTCATAAGTGTTGCAAACTGTTTGTGTTTTTGATAAAAAAATGTTGTATGAGAGAGAAAGAGAGAGAGAGAGAGAGAGAGAGAAAGAGAGAGAGAGAGAGTAAATGTCTCAGCAGAGAAAGAAGTATCCACGTTAAGAGTCAAAAATGGAGAAACTTTTTCTCTTTCAGGGGTCAATACAGGAGGTTTAACGCATCTGGATTTTCCTGATGTAAAATTATTACATAATATTATCTATCATCGATTAAACATGACATTAATCTTCAACATTCATTTCACCAGAATATTGATAAATTCATTAAAAATTGTTTTACTATCATAAATTGAGTACTAATATTATTAGAATTATCGAAAATCACCTAAATAAGAATTCCTGACATCTAGACGCAATTTAAAACGTCTAGATTTAGATGAGTATCTAAATTGCCAACAGAGAGCAAGGGATGTTACTCTCATTTTGACAAGTCAGCTCGTCAGTCAGTGACAACAGTCGATACTAATGATACTAGCGCAACTAAAAACATGAGATGAAATTCAGTTTAACCCTTATATGTGTTGATAAAATGCAGGTTAACTGGGCGAGAAAAAACAAAAACAAAAGAGTTTTATGACAGATAAGATATTTACTAGAATAATTCTCTCTTTGGGACTTGAACATTTTTGAAAAACTCACAAAAATTATTTTTCATCAAACCAAATCAAGTTTTTGCTAATTATCCGACCTTTGTCGGAAATGACCTCTGGGCCTGAGTTAAGACAATGGTCATTTATTCGGCAACGAACAAATGCCATGAAAGATTCAAAGACCTTTCACCTGATTAGCACAACAATGGAGGATAGATCCCACCTACTTTATTACGTATGATCGTCGTTTCAACTACAGAATGATAAGTGCTGATGACCAACTAACACTAAAACTAACCCTAAAAATAGGGGTTAAAATATTAACCCTAACCCTAACCCTAACACTGAAAATACTGACTCCAACCCTAGAGATGATAACCCTAAAATGCTAACCTAAATATCAACCCTCTGGAACCTCGGGCATTTTGAAATGAGAATAGTAACGATTGTCGGTCAATTATTTTTTTGAATAATCAAAAACAGCCCGTCGAAGCCTTTCTTCGGATCCTCATGAGAGTTTTATCAGGCCCCAGGGCCCCGCATCAAACAGGGATACCGCTAAAAGAAGAAGACTGGAGTTCATCTATAATTATTTCAGTCGATGACCTCCTCCAAATATGCCTAGGCTCCACAGAAAGAATCACGTTTTCATTGGTTATTTACAGACAAAGCCCCCTTTTATTTTGACGTTTTCATTGAATCGCTTTTTCCGATTTCACCAAAACCATTTGTTATAAGAAAGAAAAGAGATAATAGGTTTGGTTAGTCACTCGATATAAACCGTCAGGTGACCAACGTCGTGTTGGGGTTGATCAATCCAAAACTAAGATCATGTCGCGTTGTGGGTGATCAATCTAAAATTGGAAAAGGGGGTGAACAATGAATAAGTTACTTCTTCGGCCTTCCGTTCGGTCACCGAAGACGTAGCTGGGCACAAACTTAGGACCAATTCAGCATAAACCTTCATTGTACACTAGACATCTCTCCCCATCACTAAAATCCTATTTAGGGAGTGGAATTTTAAAAAAACACAATATTTTGTTGACACAAATTTATTTTTTTAAAATTTCCAGCCCTCTAACTCCACTGGCCTGTACGCGTGGTACATACATACATACATACATACGTACGAACATACATACATACATACACACATGCATACATACAAACAAGCAAGCAAGTCTGACCAACTTAAAAACTGGAGAAATCTATGTTGACAGTTTTTGTTGACGGTTTCTAGTAACATGTACGATTGGTCGTTCAGTAGAAACCGTTAATTGATCAACGCTTTCTAACAAGAGATTGAATGAAAAGAAAGAAGATAACGTTTGAAGTGTTAGTTCAATTACGATCTTCTGAATCAGATAAACGGATTTCATATCCTAAGACTCCATAAAAGATAACGCAAAAGCATGACCTTCAGTTTTCAGGAATCGGTGAAGTCCATTCCGTGTCTTTGGCGCCAAGATTACTTCGGGGTAGCGTCTTTGATCTTTAGATTTTGTCCGTTTTTTTTTTTTTTTTGCCTGTGAGGCAAAATAATTTGATAATTCGTTCAAGAAGATATCCGAAGGCGAATTCTTCAGTGTATGAAGTGTGAGAAGTTCATTTGCTTCGGAAACTTTTTGAACGCTTGCCTTGAACTTATATAGAACAGTTATCTCAGTGTGATAAAGGCGTACAAATTGTAAATACAAGCCCACATCATGACACTCATATTAACATAAGATCAAGGACCTTTAACATCTTTTGGTGTTGTGAAAAAACATCGTGATTCTTCTTGATATGATTTACATCTATTGCTTGCACTACATAGTCCGGTGATTTATTCCATCGTCCCATCATTCTATTGCAGAAAAAAAAAAAAGATTATAATTTCCTGATATTCATTCTACTTCTATTTACTTCTATCGTATATACATGGTCTATCAGTCCCTGGTACTCCCTTCTGATAAAATACTACACACACACACACACACACACACACACACACACACACACACACACACACACACACACACATATATATATATATATATATATATTCACATATGCTTTTGTACGTATAATTTGCACGTTAAGTACGCATGTATATACATACACACACACACACATATGTATATATATAAAGATGGATTGATAGATAGATTGATAGATAGGTAGATGGAGAGAGAGAGGGAAATGAATACGTTCTTGAAGGTATGTGCACTCAGATATATATTCATGCAGCATACATATACTTAATATATATATATATATATATATATATATATATATATATATATATATATATATATATTCATACACACACACACACACACATATATATATACATATATATATATATATATATATATATATATATATTCATACACACACACACACACACACATATATATATATACACATATATATATATATATATATATATATATATATATATATATATATATGAATACGAGTGAATATGTATAGATATGTGTGTGTGTGTATATATGATTCCAAACTGTTGTATTATATTCAAACTCATTCCGAAATGATCCATTATTTGACCGAGACAATATAAATAGAATAAGCAATTAATGTGATTAGGATTGCACAGGAATCGAACATGCATCCGATAGGGTAGCTGCTTTAACGTAGCGTTGCTCTGAACCCTTCCACTTAAAGTAACTGTCAGTTTCGTAGGTAAATCATAAGATATATGTATTCAGAAAATCATGAGCTGCATTTTATAAGCAAGTCGACTTGGTAAACGGAGAAGATATTAATTGACATTAACCCCTCAACTCTGGTAGGAGCAAGTCATATACCGTGTTATAAATGAGGCTATAACTTGGATTATACAGGGTGGCGCAAATTAGCAGATGAATTTGTTTTTTCTGTAAGCAATCAACATTTCCACACAAAGTAACGGTCAGAGAAGCATAGAAACAAGCAGAAAAAATCCGTCCGTAACTTAAAGTGGAAGGGTCCATTTTGTGACTGATGGAGATTTCCGCCATTTTCACGAGCCGTAGAATCAGAATGATTGAAATTTAAGTCATCTGCAGTGAATGGGTTTATTGCAAATGGATGAAGGCAGTTTTATACGATGCGAAAATCAAGTAGATCCCCGCAGGCGTCCTGCTATCATTAGAATCTTGTGTTGACAGCGCTCCGTTTTGATGCCGTCAGAGATACGTCACTTTGTCGTCGGGGTGCGGACATCACAGATCCAGGCCGAGTCAATCCAGAAAATATATGTGGGGTGGGGGAACTCCACTTTGCTCATTTCTGATGCATGCCGAAGAGATCTTTGCCAAGTATCTTTACGGTAGTTGGGACTTCAGCGCAACGCACTTCAAGAGATTATAGCACGAGATAAAAGAATTATGTCGTTGGTGATTAGTTAGGGGGATTTGGGTAACGTGTAGGGACCAAATGTGGTATGGACTTTTGCCGCTACTCTTTATGAGCTGAACCCTTTGTAAGCAAATAGGATTATTTCGAAGGTGCCGGGGAAAAGTAGGTGTTCCGGTAATAATTTTTTTTTCCATGGGCAAATTATTCAAAATTTGGGTAGAATCTTGTACATATATGTGTGTGGGTGCATGTGTGTGTGTGCATGCATGTGTGTGCGTGCATGTGTGTGTATATATCACGTTGCTCTTCACTGTAATATTCCATTGCACATGTCTTTGAGCTATTCACTTATTGTCCTGAGAAGACGTGGGAAACCCTCCCAGATCTGTTTTTGCCGAGCCAAACCATCCATCATATATATATATATATATATATATATATATATATATATATATATATATATAGTAGGTTATGGATTTGCTACACAAACTAGCTCATGTTCCTGTCCTCTTTGAGTCTCATCAGAGGGCGGAAACATGAGCTAGTTTGTGGAGCGAATCCACATTCTACTATTTATTTGCAGCTCTACCCCAAAACAACTTAACTTCATGAGTAAAATGTGGTATACGTCGAGCACTCTATGAAATAAATCCATTGCATTTCAGAAGTGGCTTTATATTATTGATAGATCATTATATTATGATATACTGCTAGCCTGATTTGTACCACACACACACACACACACACACACACACACACACATATATATATATATATATATATATATATATATATATATATATATATGTATATGAGACTATTACAACACTGCTGTTGACCCAAATCTCAGATCTAATTAACGCCATCTTCAGGAAATCTTTCTAATGTTCTTACCTACCAAAAGTAAAGATTTGATAACTAGCAGCTGTAATGTCATTCAATGGCCTTGCAGCTTGATGTTAGCAAATAAATCGGTGAAATGGTGGAACTCAACTAACCTACCATCGTAGAGAAACTTCCGGAGGACCTTCACATTTCAGCGAAAAAAAAAAGAAATGGACAAAAGTTGATGATAATGAGATTATGATAAAGGATGATGAATCTGAGATGAATGAATTGGTTAAACTGTGGGTTCTCCTTAGATGCGCAGGTATCTCGAGTACCGATGACCGTAATTGACTGAATGACAGGCTGGGCCATTCCTCATTATATTAATACACGTTCTTGTACCATCCGAGTGATCGAATATCTTTCAGAGCAGAGTTCTCCAAACTGTATTTCGTGCCACATTTGTATGTTGCCAATCATCTCTAGTTGTGTCGCGAGATCAAGAATAATTCTGTACATCTTTCAAAAGATACTCTTCCTGAATCAGTTGAACTGGTGGGATGACATTACATATTTGGCTTGGCCAACAAAACTAGAGTCATGTGTCGCCGAATGTTTTATTCATAAAAAAAAAGTGTGTCAATGATATGAAAAACTTGGAAAGCTCTGTCATCGAGTCATTCGACTGGGAAAAGAAATATTTTCTGACTTTTGACTATCATGTTTAGGTGTATGCTAAACAATTTCGTTGGACAAAGACCCCCTTTCAGAGGTCAAGTGATTAAAGAACATTTTGTCTTGAAGTTCAGGTCATAATCGAAGGAATTTTACAAACCATGCGTCGTTGAAAAATTGAATAAGGTTATAGAAAGCGAAGTGGGGTACATTACTTTAGCTGTGTTTCAAAATAACATAAAACATCGGAAAAAAACTTTCGTTACAACCTGATGCTTTTTTGAAACCGACTTCTTTAACATTCATCTAATACATAAAAAAGAAGGCATCTAAATCATCTAATTAACAATTTCTGACATCTACACACGACCAAAACATCTAGATATAAATGAAAAGCATCGTAATTGGTAACACAAGGACGTAACTCACATTTCAGAACATATTTCCGATGCTTTGCTGTTTTAATAGCTCATGTTCTTCTTTTTAGATGCACAAGCATCTTTAGTAGCAATGACCGTCACTGACTGGCTGACAGACACATCGAAAAACTCCACCCTCGTTTTACCCACTCTCTAGGTGAAAATTGACCTCCTATTAGAGATTATGGCCTGTTCGAAGCCCTGGCATTACGCCCTGTGACTCTTTTCTGTAGGAGTGGACGGGAGGGGATGTGTACCGGACCAAACTGCAAACTCTGGATCAATTGGTGGAGCGCATTCGACAAGTTATAGCCAACATGTCGTCCGACTTTCAGCGAAGGTCAATGGAGAATATACGGTAATTTGTGGACAACGCCAGTACTTATTTTGAATTCCAACACAGCAGGCAAATCTTACCTTCGAATAGTCCAAAGTAGAACTAGTTTGACTACAATATGATAGATAATAATTTATAACCAAATTACTAAAAGGGGTGTTTCTTTGCACCCTATGAATATCTGGAAGTTCAAGGAGATTTGTTCTAGTGGTAGTGGTGGTGCTGGTGGATGGGGGGTTCTATTGCGCATCTATGGTCTGACGTCCAGGCTTGTTCCGCCTATTTATTCATCTGTATGTTAATTATGTTTTCATGGGATATTTCGTCGGTGAAGAAAACAGCAATGCCGGTTTACGAGGTGCCAAGTGGCGTGGCGGGGTCTGGTGAGAGCAAGATAAGCTGTCATTTCGGGTTGTTGAGAGATAGTCGTTAACATTGGTCGACCTCCTACGTTTTTTTTTCTCCAAAAGACGTTCCTTCCGTGACGCCATAGAGGCGAGAAACAAATAAGATGTCCATCGTTAAAAAGGGGTCACGTGATGATGTCACGGCTTTCGGTGAGAACAGTGTAACATTTATTAATCAACTGTTGATGGATCCTAACCTTCATTCTCCCACGTTGTTTCTTTTTTTTTTTCAATTTTTCCTTTTTTTTTTCCTTCTTTTTTCCCCCGTAAACGTGCGTGTAAGTATCCCCCGTACAGATGTAAGTGTATGTATGTGTGTGCATATGAGCGCGTATATGTAGACCTGTCTTTCTCTTTCTTTCTGTATAAAAACATGTGTGCGTGAGAAAGATAAATAGACAGACAGATAGATGGATGAGCAATTGATGTAGCAGCATCAGCGCAGACGATGGAATTGACGACCCGAGTTCAAACTTAGGTCGGAGCCGTTTGTGTTCACATTGCACTGATGTCCACCTATCTATGGGTGAAAGGGCAGATCTGGCTATGTAGTTTTGAGAAGGCAACCAGTCTAGAATAAGAACAACCCTGATTCCAAACCAGGGTGTAGGGTCCCCTGATTTCGGTTTGACGTCCAATCCAATGTATATCTGGTAGATGCTAGATGTATTGCTTTCCGCAGGACTACATCAGCAAGGCCAAGAGAGGGGTTCACCCAGGCATGCACCCTTCATTCCTTTATCTTTACACGGTGAATATGCCATTTGATCTAGATAGCGGAAATCGAATAAACAAATGTCGGTGTTGAGAAAAATAAAGAGCAGGTATGGACAATGACTGAAAGAGACAAAATTTGGGTTATGAATCAGTTATTCGGGCCTTCGACTTGCCAACTAGTTGTTTAAGTCAAATGGTAAGAGTGGCATTGCGTTGAAACAGCCTCCTTGCTACACGCAGCCCATTTCTTGTTTTGTTTATTCGATTTAAGCTGTCTAGGCCATCGGGCATATTCACAGTGTAAAAATAGGATGACAGTTCGAATTGAGTTGTATATATTTATGAATTATTATAGTTTTATAGGGTTGAGTTATTTATGAATGGAGAGTGCTCAATATTGTGGATAGAGCATATGTAAATAGGTGTTCAAAGAAAACTCAGTGTTCCGCGGTGACTGAGTTTTACGTCAGACTGACTACTACTGCTAATATATATATATATATATATATATATATATATATATATATATATATATATAGAGAGAGAGAGAGAGAGAGAGAGAGAGAGAGAGAGAGAGGAGGTGAGAGTAGGAGAGTAGATAATAATAGATAAATAGAATATGGAGGAGAAAAAGTCATAATTGAGAGAATTAATGAGTTTGAAGGGAAAAGAAAATGGGAGAAGACAAAGGAAGATCAAATGTCTTTGGAATTATCAACATCTATGTACGAGCATTTTACTGACCAAAAACAATATTTACGAAGATGTGTGCGTATATGTTTGACGAGTTGTGTATGTAAGTGTGCCCTTGTGTTCTTATTTATGTGTGCAGAAGAAAGAAAGAAAGAGAGAAAGAAAGAATTGAAGAAAGGTTTGGAGAACGAGAAGAAAGAAAATGGGCATAAGAAAGAAAGAAAGAAAGAAAGAAAGAAAAAAGAAAAGAAGGAAAGAAAGAAAGGGTAGAAAAACTGATGAAAAAGAAAGAAATTAAGAAATTAAGAAAGAAAGAAAGTAAATAAGTAAAAATATATGGATTGGAAAGAAAGAAAAAGCAGAAAGTAAAAAAGTGATAAATGAAGAATATAAAGACCGATGAGAAAGAAAGAATGAAAAAAGAAGGAAGAAAGAAAGAATGATAGGACTGACAAGAAAGAAAAAAGAAAGTGAGAGAAAAAAAGAACCAAACGAGTAACGAGAAAGAAAGGAAGTAAGAAAGAAAATACTGACTAATTCAAAAGAAAGAAAGAAAGAGAGAGAGAAAGAATGTGACCTTTGAGAGAAATAGGTTATTAATATATTTATGCGTGTGGGTGCATGATTAAACACACTTGATTATTTGTTTATTTCCCCCCGGGGCAGAGAATATTAACTTTTAAAATCGTTAAGCGACAAAATTGCCATTAATATATTGATAAATGTATTTGGGTGAACCTCATTGATGCATATGTTTAACTGCATCTTTGTGTATGTGTCATGTTGGAGATAGATTCATTATTATTATTATTATCATTGTTGTTGTTGTTGTTGTTGTTGTTATTATTATTATTATCATCATCATCATTATTATTATTATCATTATTGTTATTATCATTATTATTATTCGGAGTCATTCAAACGTATTAGAGACAAACGTTGGCTTAAAAATGTCTGTTTGCTAGTATATGCGCGTGCGTGATGTCATGTTAGTTTTCAACACATTTTTGACATTCTTCCACACACTATACGACATTCTGTGCGTGTTGTTTGATAGATTTTTGAGATTTTCTACGTGAATGAAGTTGATTTCGTGATGTTGAGTCGGCGACAGGGGAAATGGCAAATATTATATCGGCCTTTTCAAAGTCAGTCTTTTGACATATACCTTCCCCGAGATTCGCTGGACCTCTACCTGGGTCATTGCAGAGCCAATATTTTCTGAACTGTTCTCAGATTGTGGACCTATCTTTCGATTAGATTCTATATTTCAGCTCTATGGGTGACTATCTTTAAAAAAAACGAGAGAAATCAGTCCTTATACTGCCAACGGCCAGGGGCCAGCTGCTTGTAGACCGTCCGACCCTTTCTCCCGTCTGGTCTAATACTCTACTAATAGAAGGTTGCCAACTGTTGGTCTCTTTCTTTGAGACATGGGTCTTTTTTCTTTCGCTCTCTATCTTACTGGAATAATTCACCCTTCTTCTTTCGCCTTAAACTGGAATTAAATGATCATCTAACCCTTTCTCTTCATTTTTCTTTCTTCTTTCTTTCGTCTCTCGTACAACTAAACTTACCCCCTATCTTTCTTACTCCCGCCGTTAGAATCCTTATACACCGTCCCTTTTTATCGCCCCCTCTTCACCATCTTTCTCCTAATGTCTTTTTAATTAAGGGGCTGTGGCTGACTATTTATTTGCTGGAGTGTCGCGCGACCACGCTTTATCTCGTCAATAAATCTCATCAAGATGTTTCAATCGTTTGGGGGGGGGCGCCTGAAAAGGGTTATTCTGTCACTTATCTCATCTTTGACCAAGTATATAAGTATACTTCATGTATACCTACGCAAAATGCATCTTGAGTAAAAAAAATTCCATTTAAAAAATAAAATAAAATATAAAATAGAATAAAATGAAATATCCAATTCAAGAATCCCATCAGCTCTCATAATGTAATAGCAGTTCACGATTCGATTTGACTGATGTTTGAACTCACAACCTACCAAGGGCTGGATCCAGGTTTTGAGAATGGGATACGAATGCAAGTATTCATTCTTCACGAATAAATGTATGGAAAAATCAACACATTTCAAACATCAAAAACAAGAAAGTAAGATGATATGTTGGCATTTGTCAGTAACATCTGAATCACAGTTTTTTAGCGCTAGAACTGACGAAAGAGTAGAATTGAATGGGCTTTTCAAAGAAATCTACCGCAGAACAAATACATAAAAAAATGTTTCAGGAATGACACAGATCTCAGCATCAAAATGAGTTCAAGAGTAAAACTGCGCAGTATATTCGAGAAAAAAAACTATTAGCTCCTCGATGCCCATGATAGAAAGATCTGGCGAATCCTTGGGGAAGTCTTTGTCTAACTACGGACGCTATAAGGCTGCTGCTGCCGCTGATGATGATGGTGATTATTCGTAGTAGACTTTTATATTCTATTCAAGCATTTTCTTTTTCAGCAAAGGAACTGTCTGAAATCGAATCAATATTGCATAGATTTATAAGAGAATAAACATTAAAAACATAAGAAAGCATCGAAAAAGCCGAACGTTTTATAATTACAGAGCTGGCGGCCAGGAAGTTCATATTCTCCAATGAAAAATTACTCTGAAAAAGGTCCATTGGACCAGCTTGAAAGAATTACTTGGGTGAAAAAGAAAAAAAAAATGTTAGCCAAAATTTACGAGTTTATCTCAAAGTAAATTTATGATTAAAAGTGATAAATATTACTTTGAGATAAATTGATAA
The DNA here is from genome assembly GCA_963457665.1 of Thysanoteuthis rhombus. NCBI lineage: Eukaryota > Metazoa > Mollusca > Cephalopoda > Oegopsida > Thysanoteuthidae > Thysanoteuthis > Thysanoteuthis major. Next base: position 12,316,388 of record OY735212.1, on the reverse strand, counting down.
ATTTACGTGAAACAAATTGGAGTAATTTTTTAAAAAGTTTTACTACGTAACACTTTTTTCAGAGTTCGGCAAATTACCAAAACTGCCTCTATCTCCAATTTTCGTGTATCTCAACAACTAAAATTCATCGCACACACCACACAACTGGAACATTCTTCATTGCAAAAACTACTGCCTTTTAGAACGGATGTAAAAGATATTTTCGAGGCTTATAGAGGGAATACGAAAAGCAAACATCACTGTCGACTAAACAACTCCAACCAGAGATGCAAAATAGATCCGAGGTCAAGCCTCCTATGGCCAAAATATATGGACTCTGGGAGACACTCTCCAAATACCAAGAATTCAAAATACTTACTTAGTTTAAATGATAAGCAAAATCATGAATACTTGATTTTAATTGAAAATATTAATAAAAAAATCTATATATCAGGACATTTAAAATATTATGTTTAGCTGTGCAGCAGTTGGGGGATCCGATATTCTGGGGCCCTGCTTATTTCGATAAATTTACATCCAAGCAGTCATTCACATCTAAGCTGGTTGAGATACTTATGCATGCAGAAAATTACTTTCTGTACATATACATATACAATGATACATAATTCATATGTTTATGTAGAATTATTCAATTGATCGAACGTTAAAGGAATTTTCCCATCCTTTTGGGAGTCAGAAGTGAAGGGAGACTTTCCCCCTTTGGGGAGACAAATACTCCCATACTCCCATCTGAAAATACTGAAAAGTGGAGGGATACTTCTCAACCTTTAAGGGGTCAAAGGTGAAGAAACACCCCCTTTAAGGGGTTAAAATTAAGAAAAAGAAAGCCTTTCCCTTTTCAGGCGTCAAAAATTAAGGGAGACTATTAAGAATTCAATTGTAAACGGAGACCCCCTGCGCCCTGAATAGAAGGGTTCAAAGGGTAAAAAGTGAGGGGAAACTTTCAATTTACCTGGCGTAGACGCGTCCTTCAGCTAGTACTTATATGTTTCCAGTCACGGATAACCAGAAATCCCCAGCTGTACATTGGAAGTATAGCAGAAAGCAGTAACTAGGGTAACGTCAGAATATGTTTCAAGATATCTAAACAATCTGACATTGACTAAGTTTAGCTGGGATGCCTTATGCAACATTTGGCTCTAGTCGGATTTCTCGGAAAATTCTCTGTTTATCATAAAACGTTATCTCTTATAGCGCTTTGATAAGGGATAGTTTTCTTTATACGCCACAGTTATGCACTATTCAAATGTTGACAGAACACACGAGTATATTTTACATATAGCCATTTAAGTATCTGTTATAAATGAGTATTGTTCTCACCGGTTTTGTTTGGACGCCGAAGATGAATTCCCTGTGAAATATTTCTTTATAGAAATTAGATAGTTTGCGGTTACCATTCAAATTAAGTGTTACTTGTAGAGAAATTTATATTCAATCTGATATGTTCATCTGGTTCTCGAAATAATTGATGTAATAACGTCTCTTGATATGTATGTGTGTATCTTTTTAGTACATTTTTGTATATGACCTCAGCCAAATATCATAGTAGAATACATGCATAAGCAATACAAGCAAGACAGATATCTTTTTAGAAGAATACAAACATCTTATTATGAACACAAAAAAGTATTTCATGAATGACAGGAAATGTATGCATGCTACAAAACATTGGTAATGCAAAATGATACATTGCAAATATGATAATAGATAAATGTGAAAAAGAATGCCAACAGAGAAGAGAAAGATTAATGTGTGCACAATATAATAAATTGCTTTGAAGCATTTGCAAAATATATTTTGCCTCTGTTGAAAAAGAGACGGACTGCCCTTCATGCAAGACCCTTTTATTGGTTGTTGTAGTAAACACTTGGACATAGTTGTAAGCAAGAAAAGTCGTTAAGAGGCTCTGGGCTAAAATGGTTGGCTATCTTGAGAATTTATGGTTTTTTTTAGAAAAGATATCGTAGTGTACGTTTAGTTTAAGAGCTATTTCGTTCTAATTTTGTGGAAAGATATGTCGACGTTCATTTTAAGTGTATTGTAAATTTCGTATTTCTAAAATCAATGGGAATTATATAAAATCTTATTTCTGTGCAATTTGGACACAGTAAATTTTTTTTCACTAGTGAATAGCATTGTTACATATTGCATAGGTATGTATACAAATTTGTTTCATGTGACATTAATTAATCATTTAACGGTGCTTTAAATCTTTTTGCTTTCATTTTATTTGATATTGATGGATTTGTGGGTTTTTTGTGTACTTTCATAATATTATATGGCATTAGCAACTTGTTGTGGTGAGAAATGATTGATGATTAAACATTGTTTACCTCTGACAACGAAGTTATAAGAGGTATATTCGTTCACACATGTTTGTCGATCTTTCTGTCCACACAATATATCTAAAAAGCAATCAGTGCTCTGCGTTCACAAAATTTGTTGGGCCAACGCAGGAAAAAACGAGAGAACTCAACAAAAACAACCGTTTATTTCCAGCTTGAACGCAGCAGTGGTGGAAATAGGTTTCGATAACAAGGAAACAGTAAGGGTAGGTCTTGGGGAACTATCAATAGACTATGGACGCCGGTGATGAAATTACGGTTTCTGTTGCATGCATCGGCTGAGTGATCCTTGCAAGTCTCAAGTCTTGTTGTGGACTTTGTTCCCACAAGTTCCTTTATGACCATCCCCTTGGTAGGATACAAATCCTTCGAATCGATAACTCCACGCTAATCACACAGCTTAAAGTGTACTCAATTTGTCCGAATGGTGAGTCTACCGATCTCTTCGCCTATACTAAGAATCGAACCAAACACATTCTCTCTGTGCAGCGGGCGAGCTATCCATTACAGTAGAGCGGACTTAAGGGAATTAAGTATATAGTAATATATCCATTTGTACACATTGAACATATAAAAAAAAAACCTGGGAATTTAGAAGTAGGTAATCGTCGTATCTCCACGTACCCCTTACTGTGCTTATACGTCAGACAAAAAAAATGTGCGTGGTGGTCCAGCGGGTAATGGCTCAGAGCACAGACCCGATGGACCGAGTTCAAATTCCACCGTCTGTTCACTTCGCACTTTGCTCTTGGGAAAGGTATGAATCTATTAGCCTCCCCCTCCAGCTCTAGGTGAAATAGCCCAGGGTGAAGTGAGTAAAGCCACTTCGGTTGCTTATTCCCTCTGAGTCTGTTTCTCATATCGGAAACGGGGATTGAGTAGCCATGTGGCATGTAAAACCTACGCTAGGACGGCTGACACCGTAGCCAGCACTACTAAGTTTACATCTGTACAAAGGTCTATTAACAGAGTAGATCGGAATATTCTGGGTTCAGTTGTTATAATTTCATGTAGATAGCTTATCAAGTAGTAAGTGGCGTTCAGTTAGGGCTGTTCGTCAGCTTGTTGGTACATCCTGAGTGGAACGTACGTAACGTTTACAATTTACACGGAGGCTTACAGATTGGTCAATCGATGTATTTGTGTGCTTAACGAAACTAAAACATGTGTTCTTCACTCCAGAATTTTTAGCTAGGGTTGGGGATGTCCAAATGGAAAAATTCGAGTTGGGATGGTCGGTTGATAAATTTTTATTTTCACAACAAACATGCAAAAAAGGAAACGTTTCTAACATTAAAAAGCTAAATGGTTAACAAGTGATCTGGCATTTTTCGCATAAAATTGAATTGTAACTTTTTTATTACTACAATTGACGAAAGGGTCAATTGAAAGAAAATAACCAAAAGAAATCTACCACAGAACCAATAAATAGGACATTTACGATAATAAAACAGAGACATCTTACTTATATTAGATGGAAAAAAAAATTTTTCGCCTTAGAGATCAATTTATTATTATTTCTTTTTCATTCACTATATTACTGTATTTAAATATCTAATACATTTTAATTGTACTTGACCCAAACAAGGAAGGGTTTGACTTGGACGCCTTTCCCCGAATATACGCTTACTATGTAAGGAATTGCAGAAGTGATGAACCATTCCTATTCAAGGTGCATGTTGAACGGTTAAAACCGAAAAGAGACATCAAGACGTTAATCATTAAAATGTATTCTCTTCATCTAATCAGTCTTTGGCAAACGTCTTACTAATTCAGGTATCTCTGTACCAACCTTTATACGAATGAACCATTAGTAACTTCTTAAAGGGTCCAGTGTTATTAGTAAATAATAGTGTTACACTACCAAATGTCTTTCTTCAATGTAGAACATTTTTTGTAGCTTTTTCCTTCTCTATCTTCATCTCTGTTTTTCCTTCTTTCCTCCTTTCATTCCTTCCTTTTTTCCTTACTTTCTTCTTTTCTTCCTTTCTGTGCCCTCTCCATCTATCTATCTATCTATCTATCTATCTATCTATCTATCTATCTCTTTTTAGCATTTCTTGATAAATTTCTCTCTCTACATATTCTTCCTTTTCATTACTCTTCTATACATTGCTCTCTGTCTGTCAATCTGTCTATCTGTCTCCCTCTTTCTGTCTGCCTGTCTTTCTCTGTCTCTCTCTCCCGCATTTTCCCTCTTTCTCAACTCTTCCTATCATTCTCTGGCAATCTGTCTGTATCTCTCTCTAACGCACTCTCTTTCTCATCCACGCTATCTTCCAATCCACCTACCTCTCACCACTCTTGAACCGTCCTCGAGCAAGTCTGGCAGTAGTTCAATACCAATTAAGGACCCCGCCCACTCTGGTAACATTTACTCAACCCGATAACAAGATGGACAAGAAAATATCTTGAGGTTGCAATGGGGTGTGTAGAAGTTCGGTTTCCCGTCATGCAAGGCCAAGAAGGTGCTGATAAAGGGGCAGTCTTGGAATAGGAGGGAGGGGGCAAAAAAGGCGAAAAATTGGATCGACCCGGTCAAATACCCGCCCCACACACAAGAACCTCTTCATCTATACCCCGCGGTTTCCATAAGTGTTTCATGATGTTACCCACCCTAATTTTGTTTCTTCGGTTTCCCTTTGACTTTCTCTATAAAATTATGCATATATATGTATGAAATTATATATATATATATATATATATATATATATATATATATATATATATATATATATACATTCATATATATATATACTTTGTATAGGAAATTAAGGTCCGATTAGGGGGTAGTATACAGTATAAGTGCTTATCTGGCAATAACTCAAAATTTTGACGTAAGCAAATATATATGCAGCCTCTTTGTATCTATATCTTTGTACATATGTACACACACACAGAGACATATATATATATATATATATATATATATATATATATATATATATATATATATATATATATATATATATATATATATATATATATATATATATATATACATCAGTCCATTACTTTTTTTCAACTATATATTTTGTTTAAAATTAGGTGCCCAACGATTTCCGGGATATCACCTTAGCTTTATGTATGAAGCAAAATTATACAACACTATATCTATCCAAACACTGTTCGCTACATACATTCATGCATAAATACTTACTTACTTATTGATACATACATACCTCAGATACACTTATAGAAGTCAATTTTTCGATTATATTTTTCGGTTGAATGTGGGGGACCGACAATTTCAGGGATATCACTCCCGAGGGTAAAAAATTACGCATAAATCAGAATTATATAACAATTAGAGAAATATGGACGCCTCCCCAGGGGGAATAGTGTAGGGATGCATATATCCGATCCCCAAAACAGGCCCTCTCAGCAAATTGAAACCTTACAGTCTATAAATGATTATGATGCTTTCCCATTGTTTCATGTAACTGTAATTATCAAGTACCGATATAAACAAATAGTTATTTGTTGGTGGTAACAGAGTTACCGCTAAGATATGTTCCGAATGTAATCCCCACCTACCGGAAAAGTGGTAGCTGATGCCCCCGAACAGAAGGACCCAGCCTTGCCCAGGTTTATGACTATGTAAAATGAATACCATCGCATGAGTTCACTTTACTATATATCATTTACTTCGAAAAGATAATGGTAGCTATCAGTTGATCTAAGAATGTTGATTTCAAACAAATAAGAAAATCACAAAAAAACCAAGAACATATATACTACAATTCTGTCTGTCAAGATTTATGACCATAGCACAATGATTGGTCACGTTTTCAAAACTTGACCAATAACAAGAGTTTTTTTACGAGTGAACTTGAGTAAAGCAAATGGCAACTGAGGCATGGAACAGGTTTCTTTTGTTCGTTTCGTCGTTACGTTACAGAATGACGCTGCAGAAGTTCGTGAAAAATCTGGATTATTGTACGTTTTAGCAATTGTTTCGAGAACAGTCAACGAAAATTGGAAAGGATAAGGGAGAGAATGAGAGGACACAAACAAACATGTGTTGGTACGTGCTATGCGCAGGCAATGATTAAAAAAATGAAAATAGCAAATAACATGCACAGACATACATATAGACATACACTCACACACATACACACACATACACACACACATACACACACACACACATATATATATATATATATATATATATATATATATATATATATATATATATATATATAACGCTCCTCTATTCAGGGTTGAGCACTCTTTCAGTGAGGTAACTCGTTCATTGTAAGAATTATGCAATGCTCTTCCACAGGAATAGAGCACTCCGGTGGATAGGGAATAAAAGCAAAAATAAATATATCGCTTAAATTCAGCCTTACTGACCGTCCAGTTCCGAGTTTACTGTGAGATCCTACAGCTATGATTCGTGAAATCTCTGTGGATCTTGTGAAATTCTTGAGCATTTCAATTATTTAATGGAATCCCTAATTCATCAATCTATGTAATAATTGTTAATTAGCTTGTGATGCCAACTGTTACTATTGTAATGAATTGGTGCAGTCCCTACAGAACCCGTGTCAAACTGAACAGAGTATACATGGTATTTATTAAGTTTGACACGAGGCCACATTAGTGGGGTATCCAGTGGAGATTGGACTCATCAACCAATCACATTATCGGATGTTTTCACGTCTTCTATGGCAACGATAAACTGTACAATCAGCAAAGCATACCTGGAAAAGCTAGAAGTACTTCCTGAAAATTGAGATACTATTTGACAATTCTAACCATATCTCCACTGTGCTCCGTGGCAACAAAATATGACAACTGAAATCTAGCTAGAAGAAACTGAAACGTAAATGCCTTAGGCAAATATTGAGCTTCAAGTGGAATGATTATGTAACAAAAAAAGTTGAGAAACAATACAGTCTATTTCCCATTTGGGATGAAATCTGCGCTTGATCATGCGACAAGGCTCTCATCTATTCGCATTCAAAGTACTGTGGCGGATTCCTGATGAAAAATAATTGCGAAGCCAGCCAGAACATTCTTGCAACCAACCATCGGAGAGGACCTCCGGCGGGTGAACAAGAGCTGGAATGATGTTAGGTTTGTTGACTGCTGTCCGGTAAAAATAGACAGCGTTGACTACATGAAGCGGAGTTTTTATCTTATTCATTTATGGCCAAATTAGATAAATCTGGCTTTTTTTGGTAAAACATTTGGCCATGAATTTTTTAGTATGGCCATTTGAAAATTTTGGAACATTTCGACTTTGTTGCAGTAGTATTTTTTATAAATACTTTTTTGGTGTGTACTGAAGTATCACAATGTTTGATTAACAGTTATTAATATTTTTTAAAATTCTACTATTTACCTTCATCTTAATTTTCCAGTTGCTCTTCATCGCAATTTTACTAAGGCTGTTATGTCTTCTCCTTGGCATAAATCAATTTGTGATTTACAATGCTTCCTCTAATGATGATCTGTAATATCTGTACATCGCATTAAAGAATGACCGTAGCCTACGCGTGCTCAGGAACTAATTATCTATAGGATTATCTAAAAAAAAATGGAACTTTCATCAAAAAGTATCCTTCATCTAAAATCATCTAAAGAATATCAGCACAAAGATTTTTTGGGGCATTGTGGTCCACAATGAGCATAGAGACCCATAAGACGTCTCAGATGGTGCCGAGTGATGCAAGTGCTCAAGGTAGAAGTTCCCAAAATGTAACCAAGAGCGCCCAGAGAAACACACACACACACACACACACACACACTGACACTCAGAGAGAGAAGAATCTGTAGATCACTTGGCAGGTTGATCAGGTCACCCATTTGTGGGGCTACAATGATTCGATAAATAATTACTCTTATAAAACAATTTGGGTATTCAGCCATATTGGGCTTTTTGGCCAGAAACGTCTCCAGCTATCTGGCAACCCTGGCCTCAATCATTAGACGACACGGAAATGTTGTTAGATTTATTGATTGATTCGCTTATGACAACGGAAATGACATTTCCATGATAACGTCGTTTGATAATCTAAGTTGCTGTTTGGAACTAATGACTGATCAGAACTAGGGTTGAAAAGTAGCTGGACACGTTTCTGGCCAAAAACACACTGTGATGGCCAAAACTACCAAATTGTGTATAAAAGTAATTTCATTATGTTTTTTTTTTATTAGATGAGGTGTAAATCATCATTATTAATTTTTAATTTCCTCAAATTGAACAATCATACCGACCAAAGGTGGTGAAATTATATTTATTCTGAACATATTTATCCTTCGATGGAATTTTTTACATAACTTCAAACTTTGACGCTATGTTTGTTCAACGATTGATTGTAATCGCAAGTTTACCTTCATGTTGATTTTTCAGTTCCTTTATTTATTGCTACTTCACGATAGCAACCTATGTGAAGTTGCGATAAAATGTAATTGAAAAATCGAGATTAAGAAAAATAGCAATATCAAAAAATTTGAAAAATAACGATTGTTTATTGCATATTGCAGTACAGTTATAAACACTAAAATGAAAAGCATTTATAAAGAATAGCAATGCAACAAAGTCAAAATGTCCAATTGTCAAAGAATGGGGAAACCAAAATGCTCATTGCCAAAAGCTTTTCAAAAAAGCCCGATCTGTCAAATTTGGCCATAAAATGGCCAAAATAGCGACCCCAGTCGGAACTAGAATAGTCTGACTCAGGTTCGTGGATTGAAGACATGTATTGGGAGGAGAGTTCAGAAGATTAGAATTACGATAATAATCCGTAGACATGAACGTCAGATGACCGTTCATTTCAGAATTAGTGATATTTTAGCCGTGAAAAGAATGTGATTGCATTGTGATCACGCTGTGCTCATACTGTGATCAAGTTGTGATCATGCTGTATTCACGTTGTGATCCCGTTGTGGTCACGTCGCGCTATAGATGAGCTACTGAGATTAACCAAGGACAACATTGAAGTTCATGTGACAAAAACTACCACCGTCACCAACAATAATACTATTGGAAAATGTAAAAAGTTCATACGGTTTAACAAGTAACAAACCTGAACGACAAGCAATAGATGCGCTGGTTCGATCTTAGGATTAGTGCACTTACAACCCCCCCCCCGAAAATTTGGACATAACGAAAGAAAAGATTTTAACTCTTACATACATGTACACAAATACAAACACACATGTACACACACAGATACACACACTTATATTTAAATCACAGTTTTCAAACGTTACCCATCGTGGCCCTTTCCGCTTTCGGTTCAAGAATCTTTTGCGTTCGATGTTATTGTTAAGGTATTCACTTTTTATGACCCATCAACCGAAAATACGGTTAAATTTTTGTCCGGCTTAACTTATATGAAGTGACTTCCACCTAAGTTAAGCTGGACAAGGAAGCAGCTAAAATAACCAAGATGATGCAAACGATTTTTAACGCTTCGATAATGCTAATCATAAGATCGAAATAGAACAATTGTTGCTTGTCTTTCAGTCTTGTTACTTATTAAACCGAATGAACTTTTCACGTTCGAATTTCGAATATGTTGGCCATCTGCTGTATTGTATAATGCTAATTATATTCTCAAGTCATATCTTCTTCTGATCATTCCTCAAAATTTATCAACCATAACCGGACTACCAGACTATTGAACTTTGTTCAACAAGTAATTAGAAAATAAATACATGTATTATTCAGGGTTGCAGCCCTTATTATTAAAAATTTACTGTGTGTATCTAAAAAAATGACAATTTGCTCTTTTCCTTTTGGCTTTGATTCTTTTAACAACGGAAATACAATTCTGGACCATGGGCGTCCGCTGAGAGGAGTGGACAAATTGCCCCCTTGGATCAGACCTTCTCACTTGGAGTGAGGTTTATTTCGAAAGTGAGAACCTTATAGTCAAAAAATGATAATGGCGCTGTACAGTTGTTTTATATAACCCCTACTTTGTGTATCCATATGAAGAATTGCATTATTCTTCGCTGGTAACAGGGTTGTCTCTAATATATATTCCGAATATATCGTTTTGACTACCTATGAAAATATATCCTTTCGTACCCACTTGGGGTAATCAATTAATAAGTTACTTCTTACGCCTTTTTTTGGGATAGTGATCATAGCGATTTAAAGAAATAATTCGATAAACAAGGGTGACCCTGACAGACACAAAGTAAGGGAATAAATTAGGATAAAATTACATTGTAAAATTGATCTCCCATGCATTCTGGGTGTGTGTGTGTGGGGGGGGGGGTTCATTGAACAAGAACGGTTTTTTTTGCAGAAAAAATGGGGGATGAATGTTTAAATCTACAGCTCTCTTGTTACGTTGGTGCGACTCATACACTTGACAGATGGACAAATAGTTAGATAGACAGATAGATAGATTGGCTGCCACCTAGACTGAATCACTTAAAGATATAAGAAACCTTGATGTTTGTTTGGCCATAGTACCACAAATGTCCCACTCGACCACCCAGTTAAGTTGGCTAGATTTCTTCCCTCTTTGCTCGTCCGTACGTCTGTGTGTGTGTGTGTGTGTGTGTGTGTGTGTGTGTGTGTGTGTGTGTGTGTGTGTGTGTGTGTGTGTGTGTGTGTGTGTGTGTGTGTGTGTCTCCTGACATTCCTGGTCACATTTTTGGGCTACAATCCTGGCATGAATACACCACTAAGCACCATCAAAAAATGTTTTTTCTAAGTCTCTATGTTCATTTTGGACCAATAAAGCTCCAAATAATTTTAGATCAAATATCTTTAAAAAAAAAAAAATAAATTTTGATAATTTTTTTGATAATTAGTTCTGGTACACACAGGCTATGGTAATTCGTATTTCAGTTGTTTTATACGACTTCCAATTCCAGCTATTGATTTTATGGCAACGAATAATAGGACAGTCGAGAATGAATAGTAAGCCTTCGGTGAGAATCAAGCTCACAAGCTTCATTGCGAGAGGGAGTCCAGTGTACGCCCTTATCAATCAACAATAAGACAGTTTTATTGAGATATCCTCGAATGAATAATGAACAGCGCAGAGATCGAACCCTGGTTTCTTGAACTCTCACATCACTGCTGCTTGGTTTCAGTAAGTTTTCGTACATTTGAGGAAAAAAAAAGTACTGGCCCCGTTCAAAACCCACGGCGTTGTTTACACATCTTTTGACATCAAGTTCTGACATCATTGACAGGATTTCATCGAAATTACAATATTTCATCAGAAATAAAAATGCCTTGTCATCATCATCATCATCATCATCATCAGTCTTTTAGCGTCCGTCGTTGGACATAGACCTTCCCCAGGATTTGCCACACTTCTCTATCATGGGCGTCACGGAGCCAGTACTTCCTGAACTTGTGTAGTTCATCTCTCCATCTAATATTTTGCCGGCCTCAGTTGCGCATATGGTCTCGGGGAATCCATGTTGTGAGTCGTGATGTCCATCGATTGTCAGCCATTCTTGCAACATGGCCAGCCCACCGCCATTTGAGATTTTTTATGGATTCTATGATGTCTCTAACTCTTGTCTTTTCCCGGATGTGTTGTGCTGTTTTGTGGTCTCTCCATGTGAGGCCCAGCATTGTGCACCAATTCCGTATATTCCAAAATGACTTATAATGCATTTTAGATATGAAAGAGCCCTGTTCTGTCAGTAACACATGCCTTGATTACTGACCATGGACAATCTCTTCCTTCCTGATTTCTACTGCATTTATAGAATAAAATCATTTACAATGCACGATATTATGATATTTCCCTAACTTTTGAACTTAAAGTTGACCCTCACTTTTGACCAAAAAAAGATGATAAAGAAAATAGAATTCCACCGTTCCACAGAATGCAATTAATAACAGACTGACAGATAAGTAATATAATTTATTAAAAAAAAAATTATGTTTTCTTGATTACACGATACGGTTCTCTTTTCTTTCAGTATGAAAAAAAATATAATTGCAGTTTCTTGAATACACAGAAGAACCTCTTCAGAATGGTAACGTGATGCCTGTCATGATAACTGAACAAATAAAAAAAAACTAGAAACACACTGTTTAAAACCTGCAACGTTGTTTACACGATTTCTGACATTTGTTTCTGACATTCTTGAAAAAAATTACAGAATTTTATTTCCTCTACCCAACCTTTCTCTTCGTCTCGCTTTGCAGCTTCTTTCTTTTCCCACTCTCTCATTAAAATACCCTATCTGTCTTTGCAAGAGCACGTAGCTATCAAACTTTTTTCAATTTTAGTCTAAAAAAAGTTAAATTGGCTCTCGAAGTCCTCCTCTCCCTCTTTCTGCACATACTTCTAATCTTTTTAAATTTGGTCTGAGAGAAACTAAATTTGTCACACATTGACCCCTCTATCTCTATCTTGCTTACCCCTCCGTCTCTGCAGATTCTTCCAACCTATTTTAATTTTTGTCTGAAACAAAATTTGGCTCTCATAGACCTAGACACGTTTGTCACGAGCAAGAAGTACAATTTTATTTTAACATCCCAGTACGGTTCATGGACCACACAGCAATCGAACCCAGGTTTCTTGCATACTATCACCCTGTAGCATGATCCCTGCAAGCTTTCATGCATTTAAGGAAAAAAAAGAAATGAAAATTCTTCAGTCGATCTTTCAAATAGATTTCACAGTCGCTGCTTTTTGCTGAAGTGTTATCGTGCGTAAAAGTTCCCGGGCCAGTTATAAGAAGAGGTGTGGTTTTGCAGGTCACTACCTGAGGCAGAACAGATGTCATCCTGATAGGCAATGTTTGTTTATCGGGCATTTCATTAGAAAAGAAAAAAAAACAACCTTCAATTGGATCGTAAAAACCTGGAATATCAAATTATTTCTGTTACGTGCATAGTTATTGCTCGGAGATAAATTGATAAAAATGCCGTTGCGTTAATAAAGTAATAGCTCGTTTTACAGGGACAAGCCCAGTCATCAAAAGCCTGAAAAGGTGGGAATTAGGGAGTGAAAGACAGAAGACGAAGAGAAAGAGGAAATGAAGGTAGAGAAGGAATCATAAAAAAGAGAAAGACAAACAGAAGGAAAAACTGGATAAGCGAGGAAAGAGAGGGAGAGACAAAGAGAGAGAAAAAAGATAAAAGTATGAAAAAAAAAAAAGAACAGACTTTGTTCAAAACATGAAACGTTGTTCACACAATTTTTTTCATTTGTTCCTGACATTGTTGACAAAATCACAGAATTTATTAGTTTCAATACTTCATCAAAAAAAAATAAATTTCATAACAATTTCATCACATATTTGAGAGTTAGAGCGAATAATATTCGTTGTTCACATGAAATGTAAAAGCAGATATATTGTAAAATCTTTTGTAATACATTTTGTATTTAGCCTTATTCTGTCAGTAACACATGCCCTAATTCCTAACCACTGACAATTCCTTTATTCCTAATTATTAATGCATTTCTTTAGTAAAACCATTAGAAATGCATTTACTCTATAATATTCCTCTCAATTTTGATCCGTAAAAGGAGAAAAAATGTTTCCCCTCAATCCTGGCCCAAACTTTCAATAAAAAGTGTTATCAGAATTTCAAGTCAGGTAAAAAAAATACTCAGCATAAAAAAAAAACTGTGATCAGAATAAGTTTTCTTATGACATCACAAAACTCTGTTAAGAATTCATAAAATAGATTAGAAATATGAACATGGTAAATCTGCCTGTCTGTTGCCTTTCAGTCAATGTCTTCTCTCCCTCTCTCTGTCTCTGTCTCTGTCTCTCTGTGGATGTTTTATCCTTTTTCAATTTTGGTCTGAAAGAAAGTGAATTTGTCTTTCATAGACATTCCAACGTTCGTCAGAAGTAAAAGGGTAAAAGTGGGAGGATGGGGAGAAAAAAGTTATCCAGTTGGTAAATGTGTTATGAAGGATGATATAAACAGAAAACGGTGGATGATATGACCCTTTTGAAGCAATAAATTTCTCTTTTTCTAATGATAATATACCGTCTCTATAAAACCCTTCAGGTCTAGTGGTCACAAATTATGTCATCCCTATTATTGAACCTTTCATTACGAATATAAAGTTCAAAATGCTCGGAAAGGGGATAATAGTTATCTTCCTGATTGTCACCTATGGAGCTGAAACATGGAATCTAACCAAAAGATTGACCCTCAAACTGACAACCATGCAACGTGCAACGTGCACATGAGAGAACCATGCTCAATATCACATGGAGAGATAACAAAAATGGACAGTATATTATAGAAAAAAACAGGAGATATCATAGCCTCCACCAGGAAGCTCAAATGGCAATGGGCTGATCATATTGCGAGGATATCAACTGCTGGACTCACAGTGTGGATCCCTGGAGATCACATTCGAAATCGTGTCCGGTAGAATATAAGATGGTCAGACGAAGTATGCAAGTTCAGAAAGTATTGGCTCCGCGACGCGCATAATAGAGAGATCTGGCAAATATGAGTCCGACGACAGATGCTAAAAGGATGATGATGATGAGGAGGAAAAGGTCTGAAATCTCAAAAGTTAAACCAGACACGAACTATGAAGCCAATTCAGCATAAACGTACATTGTAAGTTGAATCCCCTACTAAAAAAAACACATGAATTAAATTCACATACGCAGAGCTGAAGAGAGTTGACCATTACATCTACTCAGGACAACGAATCTCCATGAAATCCTCGAAAGGAGGAGAAGTCTTGCGAAGAATCAATCTAGCTTGGCAAGCTTCCAGTAAAGCAAGCTCAAGCTACGGGAACAAGGAGATCCAACTAGTTCCAAAAAGATAGGTTTACAACCAATGTATCCTCCCAGTAGTCACCTATGGAGATGGAAAATGGAATTTGAAACTGAAAGATTGACTCTCAAACTGAGAACCATGCAAGGTCTACGGAAGAGAATCATACTCAACCTCACCCTTTTCTGTAGTATCTGTTCCTCGGCAGAGACTGAGGCGCCGTTACTGACACTTGCCTGCCGAATGAGCCGGAGATCATGTTGTGGTTGGCATCAAAGACCGAGTGTGCCGGTGCAATGTGTTAGCCAATGAGGTTATACTGAGGCTGCGCATTGCTTCGCGCATTGGGAGCCTTTTGATTCGTCTTTGGGCTCTCGCACTATTACTCGGGCAAGCTGCAGGGGCTACGGCGCCCCGGGTAGCACTGTTCCATTGCACTTAAAGGAACAGGTCGGGCTCGTGCCTGACGTTGTTGTGACGGCGGTTGCTTTGGCTGCTTAGCAACCGAAGTCGCGTCTGCTGGAGCTATTTTTGATGGGTCGCTCGTTTTTCCCCCCACGTAAAGCCCCGACCTTGTACCACATTTTGCTCTGGTGGGAGAGTAAATAAAGAGTATGCTCAAACCTCTGATGGAGAGTTCACAATTCCCCTTATAGATGGATGATATCAGATCAACAACAAAGACGAAATTGTCAACCATCAAAACAGACGAATATTCATGTTTGCTAATTGCTGGTGTGACGTGCAGGAGAATCCGATTAAGGCGTGTGCACGTTTGTCGATACTGGTCGGTTCCGACAGGATCAGTATGCCCACCCCTTTCGGAGCGAAAAATTCAGCTGTCAAAGGGTCGGTTTTTAAATGCGCTGGCATTTCTATTAGCAACGACTGTCACTGTCTGACAGACAGGTATACACACCGAAACACTCCAGCCATCTCTTGTCTTATATTCAGATAGAAAGAACGAAAGTAAAATGAGGCTGGGAAACAGACCCTCAATGCGTGAGTTCACTCACTCACACTTCCGGGCAGATACACTGTGGGCGGAAACGAGTGACGGAGAGATTTTTTCGGAATGACAGCCTGTCAATCAGTCAATGAAGGCGATCAGTACGAGAGATCTGATAAAAAAAGGATCACTGGAGATTACCATCGCCATTCTTGTCATAACTTTTCGATGAAAACATCAGATAAGGATGACAGTCGAATAAATAATAGTAAGAGGAAATAGTCCAACCCACGCAATACAAGAGCATTTAGACATAGATTTTGTCGTTATAGTAAAATTGTGATTCCGTAAAACCCGTTAGAATTTACGTGAGATCCCTGAACATTACAGTTATTTCATGAAATCCTTAGTTTCACAATCATTGTAGTAATGGTTAACAAGTTTGTGAAGCTGAACATTACTTGTGTAATGTGCTAGATCCTCATTGGGAACTCAAGTATTGCGGCCTTGTGTCAAACTAAGCTGCATATGCACTGTATATACTGAAGTAGAATATACTGAATATTTACTTAGTTTAGCCGAGTTTAGCACAAGGCCACAGGAGTTGAGCATCCAGGGAGGATCGAACCCACAACAGTAATAATGGTCTACATTCCTTGTGAGATTAGGGATTCGATGAAATTACTGAAATGTTAAGAATTTCACAAAATCCCTAATCTTGCAATCTTAGAGATTTGACGAAATCGTCAGTTTCATAATCTTATTATAGCATAGATACATATACGAATGCCATCCTGCCAAATACCTGTCAAACACAAAAAACAAAACTCACTCCCAAGCTGAAAATAAATGAATGTTGCAAAGACATCCTTGGTCTGACCTCTGGAGATCGGTGGTGTCTCTTCCGACCATCTGACCCGATAAACCTTCTAACTACGTGAGAGGCTGGTGATTGAAGAGTCACTTGTCTGACTCTCGGAATCAAAAGGTTAGTAATTGAAGTAGATTCTATTGAACCCTGAAACCATTCGTCTTATTACAACTTTCCACACTGGAAAATTGAAAAAAAAAATCGATTCAGACAATTTGCCTTGGCTAAAAGTTTGGTCCACTGAGCTGTAATAACGAGTGGTGTGCGGCTGAGGGAATCTTTGGAGACGGCGTTCTCCCACTTTCTCGGGGTAAAGGGGAGACATTGTTCCCTCTCTATACTATTGAAATTCTCCGTTCGAACAATTCACTATGTCCAAATATTTCCCCCATAAGGTCTCAAAACGTCACTGAAATTTGCTCGATTTCAGAAATTTTTCTCCAGCTTTACCCCCAACTTTTCCCCCGATATCAGGCAGCTTTGACTCTCCACACTTCTTTCAAAGTACTACACCACCATTAAAAATGCTCACAACTTTGCCATCTTGCATCTTTTAATAATTTTATTTTATTTTTTCCAGAACTTCTTAGATGAGATTAAAGAAATAGTTATGGAAGCATATGGAATGTACGTAAACTGAAAGACACATGTGAAAAAAAGTAAACCAAAATATTTGCACCATATGAATCAATGTTCGAGAGAATTTAAGGACTAAATAATTAAAAAAAAAAGTGAATGTTAGGGGTTCGCACAGTTGACGCTGGAAAAAAAGTGGTGGTCATATTTCCCATAAATATTATCATACTACCTGGGATATTAACATAATGATAGGAACTTCTGCCAAGAATTAAGCATGCGTACTCCGTGCGTCTCTTTTTGGGACTTCTGCCAAGAATCAGAGTGTAGTATTAGTGCACTAATTCAAAATGTACATATGAATATACACTGCATTTTACAAAAATATTGTATGCACCGGCCATAATACTTCACTATAATCTGGATCCGTTAAATCTGATTAAAAGCATTTCATCGTCACCATTATTCAATATTTCGTCGTATAAAAGGCCTTGTCAATTTGTGGTTTGTGTGTTGATTAGTTTCTTGCATATCAAAACAAACCGAAAGAGAGTAAATGGGTAGAGCATGGCTCTGCGATGTTGATGTGTTCCACATTATTAATTATATTGCTGCTGTTGATGTCTCTGCAGTAGCACGGAAAATACTTCCATTAAATATTGGTAGGTCTGATTTTTCATGAAAAAACCACTGTTTTTTCATTAAAATATGTTTTTAATAAAATCTGTTCCCTTATTGTTTTAAAATTATTTGTTCTAAGTTATAGAAAATCGAGAGAAGAATGGATTTTTTGTTTGCGATAAACAAGCTTCAACTTAAATACATAAATGGATAATCTATTCATGCATAAGCAATCCAGTCATTTTGATCGGAAGTATGCTAGTAAATATATTAAACGGGTCTGGTTAGTCATTCAATGGAAATCGTCCCATGATCAACGTTTTTTGGCAGCACGTTGTCTCAGAGGTTTTCAATAAAAAAATTGTGGAAAAGGGGGAAGGGTCAATGAATAAGTTCCTTTTCTTGCCTTTTGATGGTCACTGATCACTAAAAAGTCTGGATTAGGAAAAAAAAAAGCGTTAAAGTACCGGACACAAACTAAGGGACCAATTTAGCATAAATACAAATAGAAAACTGAACACCCCATAAAAACCTATTTAGTGGGATTTTAAACAATGAACTTTTTTTTGTTAGATATATCAAGGAGTAATTAAATGTCAAACCCCTTTGATGCAGCCTGTATGCATGATGAATACATCCATAGCCAGCCAGGCAGATAACCTTATAACTGAAGAAACATATGTTGACAGTTTCAAACAGTAGGTCCTCACTTATCGTTGCTGATAGGTTATGGGTTTCTACCGTTGATCTGAACCAGTGCTTTCAGTGAGACTTGTCTTTAAGCCATGATGTGCGTCCTATATACAGACAAGTTTGCCTATTTTCCTGGCTAATTAAGCGTAATATAAAGTGAGTGAATACATATGTTACGCATGAAAAAAATGAACATATTTTTTAGGGACAGAATGGTCTTATTATTCAGTGACACGTTAACGTATTTATGAGCGGCAGTATATTCAATGAAGGCCTTCATAGAAGAAGGCGTTAAATTAGTCGTTTAGAGAACCTCATACCAAAGTATGCTCTATTAGCATACATTTACCACGAATAATATCTTGTGTTCAAGCTTCGTTGAAGTTGGGGCATTTTCTTAGTGTTTAATGGATGGACATCGCAGCCATATTGTTTCGTGTCAGATCCCAGAAGTCAAGGAAAAGTAAGAGAAGTATTCAAATAGAAATATTCCGGAAGTTGCTGAAGTCCATTAAGGCTGATTAGCCATGTTATTTCATGCTTTTTCGCCTGCACTTCCTGTTTGAGGCGTTCTGCAAGTTTTTCTGTCGGTAGTGAGGAAGTATATGCAAGGATAGAAAATCATGATACTGGATGGAAAGAGAAAGAGAAAAAAAGAGGCACAAGAGATTGTTTATAAGAGACAGGGTTAAGAGAGAGAGAGAGTGGAGTTGATCCTGAGAAAATGAGGAAGAAGGAAAAACAGAAAAATCAAAGGAATGTGGAGCAAGAGGAAGTTTAAAAGAACGCTGGAATCGAAAAAAAAAGAGTGCGAGAACTATAAAGAGAATTGGGGATCATTGGCATCTCAGAAAGAGACTCTTGGTAATAATGGAGTGAGCATCCTCACAAACCTGGGTGTAATAAAGAGTAAGACCAATGATTTTTAAAAGTGAATGGAAGAAAGGCAAGAAGTGTTTGAAGATAATGAAAGAAAAGAAAGGGATGATAAAGAGAAAGAACGGCAATAAAAAAAAAAGAAAAATCGAATGAAATAAAGAGTTGATAAGAAAAAAAAGAGAAGAAAAGATAAAAGAAAGACAGAAAGGAAGACAGGGACAAGGGGAGAAAGAAAGAACGAAAGAAAAAGAAAAAAAGATGAGAGTTGCTGGGAAAAGCGAAATAAGACAAGGAAGATATAAATGAATAAAGAAGGAAAGAAAGAAGGGAAGAAAGAACGAGAAAAACGAGGATAGAGAAAGGTTGTTGAATCAAGCAAGGAAGGTAGAAAAAGAAAGAAATGAGGAAAAAGAAAGAAAGAAAGGAAGAAAGAAAGAAGGGATGACGAGGAAGAAGAGATACTGGGTTTGGCGAAAGAGATAAAGATTGTTGGAGAAAGCAAAATTAGAAAGAAATACAGGAAAAGAGAAGGAAAGAAAGAAAGAAAGTCGAGATTAAGAAAATGAGAGAAAAATTAGAATAACTGGTAGATTGTTATAGAATCACACGTGCAAAAACAGTTTCTCTTTTTTATTACAATAAATCCAAAAGTGTCTTTTGTATCGAGACATATACGTCTTATCCCCTTCATTTATTGATGCAATCGAGAAATAACATTGATCGAAAGAACAGGTCAGCTGTAAAGGTTTTGAATTGATATCACGAATGGTCCTCGGATGCTCGTATGGACATAAGTCATTGGGGTCAGATGATGTGTCTGCGTTCATATAAGTTTTTTTTTCACTCTGTAAGCGAAGTAAAAGAAGGGTTTTTTCATGTGCGAAACAGGGTGTGACCATGGGTGTCCACTGCCACTTTTCTTGGTTGGATGTATTTTAGAAGAGATGGGGACATAAAAGATAGATCTTTTCTGTTTGCTAGGTAAAGAACTGGAGAGTGTCACTGTACAAGTCACGCTCTCCAGTTATTGTTCATAGAGACCGCTTGATCCGTGGGCTCTATAAGGTTCTTATTTTCGAATCCATCGCACACGGTGAGAAGGCCTAATCTGTATAGGTGGAAATGTACCACCCCTCCAGGTGCAGCTATTGTAAGTTATCGGTATTTATTAGCTTCCTGCCTTACAAATTAATCCGTTTTGGAGCACTTTCCGTAGTAAGATATTTGACAAGTTCGTTCTGTCAACCCATATGCTGATGCTGCGAATAAAAAAATCATCGGCGCCATATTGATGTAGCCTTTACCGACAGACTAAGTATCTCCCGCTGTCCGAAAATAGAGCGTTTCTTTCAAAGTTTTCATAAACCGGAATGGCGATATATATGTATATATACATATATATGATCAAAATAAAATCCCTTTCTTCTCTTCTCTGATCGCTTGCTGGTTTTGTTCAAGTGTTGCTGTCGACATAGGAACAATCATATATACGTAGAAATACGAATATTTCTGCAGTTCTGAGACTAACGTAACGCGTATGCAAAAAGGAGCCAGCCATCGCTGAAGAGAAGGAATGGGTTTAGAGTGTAATTGCAAATTCTGTCTACCGTCTGAGTTCCAGTGACTCAATTTGTTAGCGCAGGCCTGGGCTACGTTGTAGCTCCCATGGTTAGCGGGATCAAATCCCACCGGGATATAAATAATTCGGTTCAAACAAAATTTAGTTCCCCGAGTTGTATTTCCTTGATCACATTGTAGGATACTAATATCCCAGATATATATATATATATATATATATATATATATATATATATATATATATATATATATATATATGTATATGCTAAAACATTTAATGACCCTACAATAAAGTTAAGCGTAAATAAGGATCCAAAATCAAATAATGATAATAATGAAAGCATAAAAATGAAAACCAACAACAATTAAGATGAAGGTAAATAGTAAGAAAAATTAAATCCTATATAAAACACGGAACATTCTGAACTCAGCGATCGGAAAATAACTAACTCGCACGAAATAGCACCATAGAATGATTTGGGACTGAATGAAATTTTCAAAAGGTTAATTTCTTTCCAGCGAACTCTATGCACTGTTTGGTTCCTTTTCAGTCATTATTGCACTTCTCAAGTTGAAATTGTGGTCTTTTTATTGCATTCACCGTGTCATTTATTTCTCTTTATTTAGAGCTCTCTTTTATCTCTCTCTCTCTCTGTCCCCTCTCTCTCTCTCTCTCTCTCTCTCTCTCTCTCTCTCTCTATATATATATATATATATATATATATATATATTGATACAGATTAAGATTCAAAGCATTTAGAAATATCTTCATTAAGACAAAACATCCTCGATAACTATCATCTAGCATCTCCATGACAACAACAACAAACTTCCCGTTAAATTGTATTTTCATTTTGAATACGATCAGAAGAATCTGATATAGCAAAACGTGTTATCGATGTTGAAATAAATTGGTATTTCAATTTTTTCCAATATATATACATATATATACATATATGTATACATTGTTTTGCAAATGTTGCTTCAGCCTTACAAGCCTAGAAAAGATTATTTTAGGATCTATGTGTTGCCAGCTATCACAAAAGTAACATTTTTCTTTTAGGGAAGGTGCCCAAAGTTCAGCGCAAGCGATTTCTTGTGAACTTTACGATATAAGATTCTCCAATAAGAAGCAACCTATCACAAAAATGTGAATCAATCATTTACACCTGTTTCCGTAATCTATTGATCATTTGAACTTGAGCATGTGAACGATATCCGAGACACAGTGGACTTTTTCCCTGAATAGGATTTCATGATTGATTGGCACTTCCATTGATAATGCCCCGACTAATGTGAATATCCTGTCTTAGCAAAAAATACTATCCTTTTGTTATATCTTATAACAGTGATTCCCAAAGTGTGTGCTCCGTGGAGCCCAATACTAATAGGTCAATAGTACACAATTGAAAGGTAATTTAGATTTAGTATATTACTATAAATTAAAGCAATCTCTTCATGTGTTCACTGCAGTTATTCGACAACTGACAATTGTACAAAATTGAAATTCGCCACATGTATTTGCCTGCACAATAAGCATAGCAGTGTCGAATTAAGAGTTGTTTGGGGCAGCGGTTCTCAATAAATAAAATACATCGTGAATACTCAAGGAGTGACCATTGTACGACGTTGACTTTCGTCAGATATATGAGTCATCATACAAAGCAATACAGTGCCGAGTTTAAAGTTTTGTACATCAGTCGTTTTCGAGAAATCTTATGATTTTCAATAAAAAAGATATACATATTATAGATATTTTATTCAAGAGTATAGATCTACATTTAGATATAAAATATCTAAATTGGCAATACTAAAGAGTAGTACCCGATATACTTCCAAGCCATAGTTTTGTACGATGGACAGAAATCTATTTTAAAGGACTATTATAGCAGGCGACTCAAAACACCATAAAGTCTGCTCCTTTCTAGATATATACCTTTACACGGACACTGCCCTTGTTTTCGAAGCTGCAAACTTCATCTCCGTACAAATCCTTTTTTCAAACCGCAACGAGTTTTGTGAAAGAGACGATACAACATAAACCAGGGGCAGAGGGAAATGTAAATGCAATTGTTCAGAGTATTCTGACTTAGGGTACTGTGAAAAAATTTTTATACATTAAGTGCGCTGTGATTTGAGAATGATTGGAATCTACTGTTTCACAGGGGTAATTCAATAATTTTCATTTATAATAAGTATGATTTTTTAAATCTTTAAGTAGCTAAAACTGTGAACTGCAGCAAAAAATATCGATTTAAAGTGCCGCTAGGATGCACTGTGTGATTTGCAACTTAATAATAATAGTGTAGGGTCTGCATTCGCACTCATGCACACAAATAAAAAAAAGTCCGCTTTCATTCTGTTTACATCAGATTGCATTAATTCTTTCTCAAAATCTGACCGAACGGGCTAAAGCGTTGTCTAGTTAAAAGCATATATTTGTTTCTCATTTTATCTCCTGAAAAACAATAGTGATCCTACCAAAACAAGGCTATAAGCCTTTTTGTATACAGTATCGATAATAAATGAGTACGTACTTGCCACATTTTTAATAAAAAGTCAATTTCTCTTAAAAACAAACATAGCAGGACTTTATTATTCCACGCGGAACATTACAAAATTAAAAACGGATAGCATTGAAACTCTCTTGGCAAAAATATGAACATGGTGCCGCCCAAAAATGTATACACCCTACTAAAATATTTTGGGTGAGAGTTTCAAGGCCGTAAAATTTGGTCATAAACTATATCTAATAATATGTTTTGATTGCGTAATGTCCCAATAGAAATAATCTTGCTGAGTTTAGTTAAGGAAAAAAATAATTTTCTATTAAAAAAAAGTCGTAGAGTGTACTCATTTATGGGCATACACAATGTACAAGAATCTAGAGAGTCTCCATTCTGCTAAGGTTTTCCTTTTGAACCTTGTTTGATCTTGATTCCGGCACAAACGCTGCATTTGTATCGTGTCCTTTACAAAGTACTATTACAACATTCATTCATTCAGATCGTTTGCTTTGTGATACCAGTCAGATCAAGTAATCTTGATTTATTCTTATTATCTGATTGTAATGGAAATATGTATACAATAGACCGTTAAACTCGGTTTCAAGTTCGTTGAATGTAAATGAAGTTCGTTCATTTGAATCCTAGTTCCATAAGAAATAATGAATTTTACCATTGATTATTCCTTAACAAACACATTTATTATGATCACACTCTCCTTATCTCCACCCCTCTCTCTCTTTATATATATATATATATATATATATATATAAATATATATATATATATATATATATATATATATATATATATATATATATATATATATATATATATATATATATATATATATATATATATATATATATATATATATATATATATATATATATGGTGAATGAAAACAACTCACTATTTGAAATTGGTATTAGCTTCATTTATTGGTCGTTTGTAGTAAAACTAGCTTTCGACCATACAAAAGTAGATTTTGTCCGCTCTGTTGTAATTCAATGAAGGCATCGGTGTTGTCCACCAATTTCTGTAAACGTCTCAGTATAGCCACAATAGACCTTTATAGGAAGTCCGAATGCACTTGTCAAGTTGATCCTGGGTTTGTAGTTTAGTGCAGTACACTGCTCCTTTGCTCATCCCCACAGGAAGAAGTCTCTGGACATAAGGTTAGGGCTTTGAACAGGCCATTCGTGCAAATATAATTTTTAACAGGGAGTCAATTCTCACCGATTGTGTAGGTAGGTAGATTGCCTCTCGATGTAGAATAGTTGTTCTTCAAGCTACCTTAAAAAAGAAAACATTATTATAAAAGTGAAATCGATCCTCACTGGGTACATCACACTTGTGACCTAGTACTAGTTTAATCGGCTTAATATAATGTTCTCCATAGTGGAGCAATGGGTTAACAAGCTAAATTAATGCTTCAATATTTTGTGTGCATGTAAAGCTTTGTTTGGCACTGTTGTGGTTCTCCTAGTAAGGATCGAACTCATCACAGCAGTAATAGTCAGCATTAAAAGCTTGTGAAAATAGACTTTCTGACGATACTGAAATATCAAGGGATTTCACGAAATCACTAATTTCGCAATCTTACTGCAACAATATATATATATATATATATATATATATATATATATATATATATATATATATATATATATATATATATATATATATATATATATATATTAACATTCCTGTCTACAAACAGTGCCTAACATTTTGTTAACTTCACCAAAACAACCGAAAACATCTGCCACAAATCTCAAACCCATTTCTGCCCTTAATTACGGGTTGTCTGCAAAATTATTCATCTCTCTCCTTTTATCTAAAGCCAGAACCCTTTATAGGTATCCCCAAACAAGTAAGGGGAGCTGCATACCATTCCAAACAAAGGAAATAAATCTCTAAAAGTAATCATAAAAGCCCTGTGCACTCCAACCATGAAATAGATGCCGGATCAAACAGTAATGGGTTATACGATAGCAAGATATATTGCTATTCGAAGTTCTTTGATGAAGCATTGTCGATTATGAATAAGATTTTACTAGTAATTTTTACTTCTGTTTCTCAATATGGTATTAATGTTGACTACTTTTTACTTTCACATTAATTCTCAAACTCTAGTATCGAGTCGGGAGTTGATTTTACTTTTCTACTGTAACAAGAACAACAAGACCAATCCTCACCAAAATGATCGTCATAAACCAATATGTAAAATCCATAATCCCCTATCGTGATTTGAACACACGACCAACCAACCGATTGCTAGGAGGCTGTATTACTGACTGATCTCAATTGACAAGTCTTAGTAAGAAATTCGGAGTCACAACCAACTGATTGCCAGGATGCTGTATTACTGACTGGTCTAAATTGATAAGTCTTAGTAAGAAGGCTGACTGATCTAAATAGACAAGAACTTTGGAGTCATAACCACCTGATTGCCAGGAGGCTATATTACTGATTGATCTAAATTGACAAGTCTTGGATATTAGCAAAAAAAAAAAACAAAAAAAAAAACATTCAGACACGCATGGACTTTTATTCTGATGTATGAATTCCTCTAAATGAAGAAAAAATACTTTTATGATTTCTTATTTGCTCTCTGTACAATGCAGAAGTTGCGGTAATCATATTCAATCCGAATAGAAGTAGGAGTGGAGTTGGGTCCTGCAATATCCAGTCTTGCTTTCCGTTGTTTTTATCTCAACTTTGACCCGAGCTGTCATTCAGCGGCTACAAGTAAACAGAGTGGTCAGCCCGAGTCAAAGTTTGGATAAAAGCAAGATGAAGGTGAAATCAAGTCAAAATTGATAGAAAATATTGTATTACAATACTTCATCCAATAATCAGTATAGATAATGGAGAAAATGTTTTATTAAGACTGCTTGTTATCAGACGCAAACAAAAAAAGCATAGGGCAGGTATGGAGCTGCGGGTTCGATTCTTACCAGGGGTTTAATCCTTCGTCGTCATTCCATGTAATTGTTATTAATGATCATTGATGATGTTTCATTTGAGAAATTCGGATGATATTACATCTAATAGATCAAGTACATGTAAGCAAGATGACAGTGTATCAGTAATCGGAGAAAATGAGGAACATAACCATATGGCAAGAATAGAGTGACTTTTGACATCTAGTGTTCGTAGGCTAATTGGTAAGGCAGCTGACACGGGAAAGGAGGCTTCCGAAGAAATTAAAGAATTTCAAATTCTTGTTACCGTCTCTTGGCTCGCTGCTCTATTTCTGTTGAATATCTCACTACATTAGGGGAAATATGTGTGTGTGTGTGTGTGTGTGTGTGTGTGTGTGTGTGCGTGTGTGCACTGCAATTACTAGACAACTAGCTTTTGTACGAAGTTGATAGTCCCTAGATGCATTAGTTAACTTTGAAAGCATAGCAGTTTCGGGGGTAGAAATTTAATATGAATAATAAAAAAAAATTCTTCATAGTTTCTGTATATGATCTCCCTTGTCTTCCGCTCTTTAGAGTGATCCAAGTTGAGTTATAAAAATTCTCAATTGGCAACATTGAAGCGATCAAACCGAAATACTTCGAAGCCGTAATTTCGTATATCAGTTATAGTAGTCTGCTCCACAAACCACAAAGCCCAGTCCTTCCAAACATGCACCTTTGGAACAAGCTCTAAATTGCGTAGATGATTGTTTACAATGCAATCAATGAAGCCAATAGCTTTAATTTGATTGCTTTCACGGGGACTTAATTCTTCTGTGTTTGTCAGTTTTCCGGTTCTTTCTATTTTTATAGCTGTAAAGTCAATGCTCTGGCTATCGACTTCTTTAAAGGGCTAATTCCCCTGTTACCATTTCTATTAGAACAATGACATGAGTGATCTTCCCTTCTCTCAAACGAAAATGCCGGTCATTATGAAGCTATTGTGTCTAACGAAGATGCTTCTAATGTCTCTAATATATCCTCAGCCGTCATAGCACCAACATCAGACAACTACAGATTTTTGACGCCAATTACGACCAACAACAGCGTTTGAAACCAAAAGTTAATCCTGCACGAAATTAGACAGTGGAACACACACGTTCTTGGCAATTGCCGAGACGACCCACCGCCTTGATGGTCAAAAAATACACTGGAAGATGGCTGTAACGTACAACTGCCGAAACTTTGAGTTCATGAAATGAACCAAGATAAGGACTATACGAATAGAACTGTACATTGTGGTCTGTTGATTTCCAATATGACATCGTATTTCCTCTGTGACACTTCACTGGTTGGATAAGCACATACATTCCAAGGCAAACGTGCATAGGCAAACGCGCAACCATGGGCAAACTGGTATGAGCACTGAGTGAACGAGATATTCCCATCAATGGTCATTCATAATGAATGGAAATTAAGTTTGCAGTTAAGTATTGTAGCTATAATGTAAATAGAATCTCCTCTCATCAAAACATGAAATATTTCCTATCTCAAAACTACCGAATTTCCCGAAGTCTAATAAATTGAAAGCACAGGAAATTTAAAGAAAAAGTATTAAAATTTAGCACTTATGAAAATATACTGACACACCCCAAAATTAATTTGGCACTGAGAGAGAGAAAGTGGGGGGAAAAACTCTCTCTGAGATTCAACTCTAGCCGGAAATTTTTTTTTCAGTTTTTTTTTTCTCTCGGCTACTGAACCGACACGTTTTCAAAATACTGAATTATAGCCCAAAAATAAAATTAAGAAAAAAAAAAATACAAGTGTACGCACTTGTTTTCTGAGACCCCATAGAAAGTGCCGAACGTGTTTTTGTAAAATTCACCCTCAAAATGTGTGCTGCAGGCAAATTATGATCTGCTGATTTCGGATATGCTCATTTTCCGAGGATTAAACCTCTCGACTATTGCACCGACATGACTTTGAAAAGACGAATTACTGCCCCTCCTCCATTTTTTTCGAAAAGCATTGAACCCTGTCACATGTGAGTACGTTCAAATAAATTACCGAAAAAAAAAAATGAAAAAAAAAACTTCCCAAATGATGCTGATTCGAAATATACGTAGATTTTGGTTCCTTAGATCTGACTAATAGTTCTTGAGGAAATTGTGGATGAAAAAACACTCAAAATTTTTTTCGACAAACTTGTTTCCACAGAGCGCGAACGCAGACCTCATAGAAACCAACGAAGCAGTTTTTGTGAAATTCAACCTTGAAATGTGTGCTGAAGGCAAAGTGTGCGCTGTTGATTTCGGGCATGCATAAAACAAGGATCCAGTTTAGCATTATAATTACATTTTGATAGAACACCCTCTAAAACCTGAAACATTATTTTATCAAAACTATCAAATTTCCGTGAGGATCAAAGGTCAAATTGTTTGAAAGAATATAAAACTGAAAGGAAAACTTTCATGTTGGTATTTGAACTTAGTCTGTCAATTCTATTTTGCAAGGCTCTAACCATTCGGCAATTGTACCGCCATATCTTTGAGAATAGAATTTCTGATCAAAAACAGAGTTTAAAAAATAGTATTGAACCCTTTCACATGTGAGTAGGTTCAAATAAAGGATGAAAAAATCATCCTGGATGTTACTGATTTAAAATCATTCTGGATGATGCTGATTCAAAATATATCTATAGTTTGATTTCATAGATATAACTTTCATAGTTTTTTTTCTGAAAATCCTAGATGAGTAAACTCAAAGAAAAAAAAATCCGACCGACTTGTTTTCCGAGAGCGCGAATGGAAAACCCTCAAAAATAATTATTTAATATTTTCTTGTGCAAAATTCGGCCATAAGATGTATACTATAGTTAATTATAGATTTGCTGATTTCAGACATGCCTTTGTGTCTAGACTGTGATGCATAATTCTCGACATCTTGGATTACAAACGCAAACAAATACGTCAGTACTTTCTAATACAGATATCACAAAGAGGCAGTATTAATGTGATATCTGACACCTTCTCAAGGACAATGAAAGTCGTAGCCAACGTAAAGGCATAAAATTAAAAAGTATTACAGAGATTAAAACTTCCTGAGATATACAGTTTTCTTTAATTTGTTTACTTACGCTCTTCGTTGGGGGCAATCACAAAATAAGTCCGAATTACAAAAAACAAAACAAAAACAAAACAAAAGAAAAAAAAATACGCGCCACATACATGCATAGCCAATCAGCCAGCCATCTGGACCAATTTGAAAACTGAAAAAAACCCAGGTAGACAATTATAGTTTTTGATTAACCTGTAAGTTTCGTCATCAACTTATATGAAAGGTATCCCTCATTTTTCGGAAGTTCATTTTACGCCACTTGTTTACTTTTACGAGCCGTTATAGAGGCAACGTGCACCCAACTTCCCTCTCTCTCTCTCTTATACCCGAATCTCCCCCACCACCCGAAACTCCGACGACCTCGCCTGATATACCATCATAACTGTTTTTTTTAAGTTTGGGAACCCACAAATGTTTAACCCAAAAAAATCGATTGTAATTATTTCTTCGAATTATGCTATTTCGACGTAGAAAAGTTGTTTTTTTTTAACGAATACTCTACTTTTGGATAGTGGGGTAAATCTCTATTTAAAGTGCTAAGCTTAATTTCAACACGAGGCCACAAATGTAGGATATCAAGTAAGGCTCGAACTCATGTTCTTCAAAAGCAGCTGGTGGTCTTCAAGATCAACTTACTCCCCAACGAGGCGCCCTCGTTTGTTAATAATAAATACCTTTTTTTTTGCTCTTGGTTCATATGTAAAAGCGTTTCGTCCATGCTTTACCGATAAGTCACGCTTGATGACTCTCTTCGCTGAAAGCTAGTCATCTAGAAACCACTCTTTCTGATATTTCCAGACAGAGCCAGTCCTCAAGTCCCTGGTGCCATGAACTTCGGCGCCTTTTAAAATATACTTCCATATTATTTATTTGTTTATTTATGATTTACAGTGAAATATATAAATGTACAGAAACACACACACACACACACACACACACCTACACACACACACATACACACACATGTATAGTTACTATGCTATAATGATTGATACTTAATATCACAAATTTGAATCAGATGGCAGCAAACCTTTTTGATGGGCCTAAATTATAAATGTTTACATGTCGTACGGGCCAAGGCCAATTAAAGTTTAAGCAATAAACACGCCTGTCTATGTAAACTACTTGTTAATTAATTATCCATCCATTATAGGAGTATTTACCATATAAACTTCTTCGTACAACTGATCAACGATAACTGTAACTTTTTTGTTACAAAATTGTCAAAAAAGGCAAAAATTTGTCTCGTCAAATTGTGGTTTGAATTTAGCCAAGTTTATTGATGGAATAGCAAGATGGTAGTGTATTGAGGTATTTCACAGCTTTAAAGTATTTGAGACGATTGTGGGAATGAGACTTGCTGTAGCTTTTCGATACTGAATTTTATTTCTCGCTAATTAAAGATAGATACATTTTTTAAAAAGCTGCTGACCGTAGTTCACCGACTCATTATTTAAATTACAATACAATGGAGTTAGTTCTTCAACAGACTATTAGATTGTGAGATATTCCTGAGAAATCTGACTTCACATGCGTGAATTTTTCTATTTTCTGTTTTTTTATTCTATTTGATACAGTCATTTTCCCATTTGTGTTTGATATCCCCCCTCTCTCTCTTTCTCTCTCTCTCTCTCTCTCTCTCTCTCTCTCTCTCTATATATATATATATATATATATATATATATATGTATATATAAGTGTAACTGTTTCAATGAACACACAGCTACTACACTCTTATGCGTAGTCCGTTTATATCTATCTATCTTTCTATCTACGAGAGGAGATAATTTAAATCAATGTCTGAATTATTTCTCAGGCAAATGAAAGGTACCCCCTAGCACTTGGCGTCCTGGGGGTTTCTGGTACCTAAGGTGGGCCCCGTTTCCACAGAGATAAAACACTCTTTAATAAGTGTTTAGGTATATCAACGGTACAATGAGTACTAAGATTGCAGGTGGCTTCGAATGTATCATCTACAGTAGAAAACCTGCGA
Organism: Thysanoteuthis rhombus; assembly: GCA_963457665.1. Classification (NCBI taxonomy): domain Eukaryota; kingdom Metazoa; phylum Mollusca; class Cephalopoda; order Oegopsida; family Thysanoteuthidae; genus Thysanoteuthis; species Thysanoteuthis major. The sequence goes on along the minus strand of OY735212.1, from coordinate 12,284,644 downwards.
CGAAGTGCTTTGTATCAATTCGTTAAGACCAGGGGCCCCTAACCTTTTTTTTATCACGAGCCGATTCAAATATTGACGATATTCTTGTGGACTGGTTGATGAGGAGCAAGGGACAGGAGTGTTAATCTCGACCACGGTCATCCCTGCTATTCAAGCACTAAAAAGACTTGTGTGAATATTGGGAAAAGTTGCCTCCTTTCATGGCTAAAGATGGCTAGATTTTTTTCATTTCCAGCTAACTTTATAGCTAAATACATAAACACTATCATTATTATGACCTTTACGTAATACATCGATTAAAACAAATTTTAAACATAAATTGATTATCAGTCTTCGCATGATTTTTCGAGCGTATATAACATTGATCAGAAATTAACACTATAATGAAAATGAATAAAAAGAATATAAGAATATTAACACAATGATTGAACAGCCAAGGCGAAGTGTTATTTTTTTTATATGTTGAAGTATTTGTCTGTTTATGTGTTTATTCAATGATTATCAGCGCTCCTGGCCATGTCGTTTTGTCTACAGATTTGAAAATTGGCATACGTACTCCACTAGACACATTCAAAAAATCAACTTTGATTTTTAGAAAAAAGAAAGCTTCTTTGATATTTTAGATATTTTGCTGACGGGTCTATCAAGAACATCTAGATGTATCTAGATTTTTTTCAAAGTTCTTTTTCATATGTTTTCTAGTGGTCTGTGATGTCATCGATAGAATTTATTCTGACCATATTTTTCTTCGATTGGATTTTTTTTCATGACTTCAAAATTTGACATCACGATTGTTCAATTATTGACTGTGATGACGAATGAAAATAAAAGCCAGTAATTTCTTCTTTTTTTCAACTTTCATTCTCAAACAACGTGCTGATTAGGTATTATAGCTATTATAATACAAAATTTCATATATCTGTTTTTTTTTTTTTTGTCAGAGTATCCCAGACTACAAACTCATTCAGCCAAGATGGAAACAGTTCATTTGATGTTCTGAACTGTATTTTCAGATATTGTTAAGGACCCATTCAGAAATTTTTGATGCTCAAAATGTGCATTTCTTCTTCAATGGATTTTTAGATAATATATTCATGAAAAAATGATTTTTAGATAATATGTTTATCAAAATAAAATTAAAGCATCAATTAATAGGGTGGTTAACATTTCAGGAGCCTTTGTATCATCTTTCGAGCGTATTTGACATTTTTAGATATAGAGTTAGCAGGAAATTTGAAATGGAGGAATCAAGTCACTTTCAGCCATTTAGAGTCTTTAAGAGAGACAATTTTTCCCCGATATTTACACCAGTCTTTTTAGTGCCTGACTAGCTAGGATAACCCTCGACTGATAATATGTAATAAGTTAAGTATGAGTCATTTATAAGTGGCTAATATATTCGATTCCGTTTCTGATTTTATCGAATGAAATTAATCTCAACACCCTAAGAAAGAGTCAGGCGGTAGGGGTAATTTACTTTGCACATTTTCCCAACTCTTGTCTCTCATGTTTCTTCACTTATTTACGTCCAGATGGATAAAAAAACAAGTTGTTGCCAACTTTGAAAATGACTTTTTCACACCATCTCAGAAGAATTGGAGAAACCCTTGAATGGGTCCATGCGCAATAATTTATTCATAATTGGAAGAAATATACATTCACAGTCATCCAATCTGAATTCCAAAATTGCCGCCCTCAAACTTCATAGAGAAACTGGCAGTATTTTTTTTCTTCATCTGGATGTTCTCTTTCTTTTAGATATGATTCAACCTTGTTGCCACAAATTCACTCCCCAAAACGAAAACTTCCATTATCCGATAGCCTAATACGTCATTTTGGTATGTTTTCGTGCTATTACTGTGTAAGCCTCTAGAGCTTCGATATTAGAGGAGAAACCAAAGTATAGATGAGGCGACAAGCTGAATTCAGTGAACTATCATGTAAAGATCAAAATAAAATTGAGAAACCAGACTGCAACCTGATTGAAATAAAATGAATTTGTTATTGTTTTACAAAGAAATATCGTCTAATTGGATCGTTTCCTTGCGACCCGGTAGCACATTCTTTGCGTTCCTATACCAGTCCACAACCCATTGTTTGGGAACTGCTCGTTCAGATACAATATTTATTTTTTATTTGTTATCATCTGATTAAATACCCTGTGATAATCATTAAAACAAATAGTAAGTTAGTACCACCCTTTCGCTGGCTACGGCTTAACAATCCCTTCTTAGGGTCCACGGATCACATCATTTTTTACTCGACGCATTAGATGCGTGAAAATACACTAGAAAGCTAAACTCACCCAAAGTGGCGTCAATCCGCTCTGTGCTATTTTATCAATTGCAGGGTTGGATGGGGGATAGACGCATGTCTTTCCCAAGGATATTAGTGCAAGAGACCGGAAAGTTAGTGCTCGTGCACAGCCGTCTCCTCTAAAAAAAAAAAAAACCTTATGAAATCTCCATGAAACTATCCAAATTTCTATTCCGTTTGCAAGGGTTGTCTCGTATATATAAAAAAATATAAAAAAATTCTGTAAATATCTAAAACGTCTTAATTTATCATTTCCTTTCCTGTCTTGATGAATTTCTGGTTTTTCCTCCAGACAACGCCGGATATCCCTTCTGGTACAAACACACACACGCACACATATGTACACATGTAAGTGTGTGTGAATGAGTGTATTTTGAAAAAGATGAATGAACCTCAACTGTAGCCAGTATTTGCTCGCTTAAATTCAAGTGACCTTAAAGAATAAGTTGCTGACATATATCTATATCTATACAATGGCCCCATTTAATTTTTTCTTTCCTTTCTAACAAAAGGCCTCTTCAAAACCTGTATTTCCTTCCGTCTGACCTTTCAGATTTGTCTTCAACATTGCAGCCTTGTATTTTATTGTAGAGCTTATTATGGGAAGTATCTCATTCTCAGGTCACATGATCTATCTATCTATTTATCTATCCAGTTTGTTCATACATATCTCACCGTTCATTATCTATCTTTCTATCTTGGTCTCCTCATATCAATTTATCTATCAAGCCGTATTTATCACCCTGTCAGTCGGTATCTATCTATCTCTCTATCTATCTATCTATCTATCTATCTATCTATCTATCTATCTATCTATATATGTATATATAAATCCAGTGCCTCAATCGATCAACCAGTCAGTTACTATCTATGTCTTTATTTATCTAACTATTTAGACCAATATGTTTCTATGTCAGTCTCTCCCATCTCTCTCTCTCTCTCTCTCTCTCTCTATATATATATATATATATATATATGTATATTTATCAGTAAGATCATAAGTGCCAAAGAAAGAAAGAGATGTTGTCTCACTTTTTATGCCTTTTTCTCTATTGTCTTTCCAGCCATTTCCTGTTGTTCTAGAACAGAACCAGTCCTTTAAGAGAAAAAAAGGAGTCTACACTGCAACACAATAAATAAAAGTGTTGACACACAAAAGGTAGCAAACAGATGTTATAAAAACACAAGCGTTACTTTCTTTTGAAAAAAAGATTTTATAGACGTTTTTTATCCCCTCTCAGACATGCATTGTTGAAGGAATTAACCTTTGATACGTAAATATACACGAATATAAATATATATATATATATATATATATATATATATATATATATATATATATATATATATATATATATATATTGTAAGCCTATGTTAAAATAAGCTTCTTTGCGTTGTGTCTGATACTCTTGACATTTATTCCAACATAAGATTAAAAAATGCTGGATTTCGACCGAAGAATGATATCAAATATTCAAGTAATTAATTAAATAACTAACGAATATTGATTAAGGATATTGAATCAAAATTGAACATTAGAAAATAATCTACTGAAAACATTAGTCTTCAGCCCAAGTTATGTCAATTTGATAGCTTGATTTCAAATTAACTTTTTTGTGATGTTTCGGATACTTCTGCTCTCATTATGTAAGTATGTGTGTGTGTGTGTGTGTGTATACCTGTGCGTGTATGTTCATTTGTTTGGGGAAAATAATGGAATTGCTATTCTTTACCCTTATCAACAGATATGTTGACTAAGTGTCTTGTCACTGGCATGCCATTTGATCGCCCATAACTATCTTACATTCCCAGACAATAGTAACAAGAAGTTATTGCCACCTTAGTCAACCTTCGTGGAATTCGATCTGCGATACAGACAGCACGATATCTACGAATACCTACATAATGAAGACATCTTACTGCATACACACATGCAAACAAAATACGCAAAAATGTAATTGCTATAACCAATTAGTGTTGTAGTACTAGCGAAAAGAAAAAAAAAAGCTCGATTTCTTTCAAGTTATTAATTTTTAAGTGAATTTGAGGCAAGCATCAATGGGGAGACAATGATTATGAACTTAAGTAAAATAGAATTTATGTACAAAAAACGTATAGTGGATATAGGCACAACGATCAGAATCGAAAACGCAGAGCTGAAGAAAGTGGACCATTATGTCTACCTTAGACAACGGATCTCCATGAAATCCTCAAAAGAAGAAATCAAGCGAAGAATCACTCTAGGCTTTCAAGCTTTCGGTAGAGCAACTCCAACCCCCAAGAACAAAAAAACCATTAGTCCTGAAAAGAAGCAATGCATTCTCCCAATAGCCACCTATGGAGCTAGAACATGGAACCTAACCAAAAGATTGACCCTCAAACTGAGAACAATGCAGCGTACACAGGAGATACACATGACATCACAATATATCAGAGGAAAAAAACAGGAATCAAAGATATCATAAAAAACATTAGAAAACTTAAACGGCAATTGGTTGGTTATGTTTCTAAAATGTCAGATAATCGCTGGATATCCTGATTCGCAACGTGGATACCAAAAAATTGGATACGAAATTATGGCCAGCAAAAAAAAAAAAAGAAGTTTGACAAATTCAGAAAGTATTGGCTCCGCGTCGCCCATGATAGTAACGTCTGGCGAATCCTGGGGATGGTCCACGTCCATCAACGGACGCTAAAAGACTGATGGCGATAATGATGATGACGATGATGATGAATGACCCTTTCTATCTATATGGTTGGTTCGAGACGCAGTACTCGAAAACAACTCATTAAAATATCAGATTACAGTAAACATCGCGCAGTGAATGCTCAAGTCAGCGACTGGCGTTTTTTTGGTTAATTGTATATTTAAATGGGTGGGACATGAGAAGCACCCATGCAAAGGCGGCTGCTGTATGGGAGAGACGGTATGTGTTGAAAGGCACAGAGGCCATCCCTCCAAATAGACTCCATCAAAACCTACCTCCAATGGTGCAAGGCTAAACCAAACGTTCTGGAGGAGTATGTCAGAAATCGCTCACGCTGGCGTGTCATAGTCCATCAAGCCTCAGCAGTGATCCCAACTGCCAACTCCCAGCGGCGGCACCCACGCTGCTCCAGACTCTGCACTTCCAAGGTCGGGTTGCAGAGCCATCTGACAATCATAGATGAATATATAATCAAAATCTTCTCCGACGAGGAGGACAACCATTCTGATGTATTCAGGATGTGTCTTCGGGTCCCCAAAAGTAAGTTGTGAAACGCAAAAAGAAGAAGAAGAAGAAGAAGAAGAAGAAGAAGAAGAAGAAGAAGAAGAAGAAGAAGAAGAAGAAGAAGAAGAAGAAGAAGGAGGAGGAGAAGAAGAAGAAGAAGAAGAAGAAGAAGAAGAAGAAAAAGAAGAAGAAGAAGAAAAAGAAGAAGAAGAAGAAGAAGAAGCCGTTTTCTTCTTTAACCCTTTCAAGACAATTATTATGAGAAATATTTCATTTTCCAAAAGGGTAGGAAAAAGTCAAAATATCATTTATTTAATGGTTGAAGAAAACTATACTTGTAATAAATCGAATTTTTCCCATATTTTGAAGTCCAAATAATGATGGGATACATTTGTCCCATCGAACAAATATCCCGGGATAGATAAAAAACATGGAATGCTTTCCCTGTTCAGTCATGTAATGCAGACTGATTTCTGCGTGGGTTTCATACCATGATGACGTCATTGTCTGCTGTTGTAAAAGCCGGGAATATCTCATTTAATCTATTTTCGTAACATCAAAGTCCCAATAGACTACTAAAAGAGATCAACAAGACTTATATTATATATATATATATATATATATATATATATATATATATATATATATATATATATCTCCAAGGAGTCTCGAAAGAGTTAACAGAAACGCAAAACAAAAAGAAAAACAGGTCTTGTTATTCACTCAATAGAAACTGTTTTATGACCAATGTCTTTTTGCTGCATGCCGTGTTGGGGATGATCGATTGAAAAATTTGAAAAGGAGATGACCAATGAATAAGTTACCTCTATAGCCCTTTGCTGAGCTGTGATTACCAAAAAGCATTATTAAAAAAACAAAAACAAGTAAAAACAGGCGGAAAAAACTAAAGGATCCATGTAATTTAATTTTACGTTATAAATTGGACCCCCACTGAAAACTCATTCGGGGAGGGGGCATTTTGAGAAACGGAAAAAAGTTTTCCTAGATTTAATAAGGAGTGAATGTTTGAACTTTCAGCCCTCTAGTTTCATTTGTGTGACCTGTACGCGTGATATATACATAGCCAGCCAACCAGACCAGCTTGAAAACTGGAGAGACCTATGTTGGCAGTTTCAGTTGACGCTTTCTAACAGTATTTTTCTTTACGGAGAGTTTTCTTTTGCCCTTCCCCGCGCCTAAAGTCCTTAGAAACCCTTCTTGGAACCCTTTTTTCTTTCCCATAAAAACCAACGTTTGCTTTTTAGGGATTTGTTAAAATTCAGGATAACGATGATAAATTGCTTTAACTGTCAGACCAGAGAAAGAAAGTGAGCGAGAAAAAAGGAAAGTCCGTGGGGAAAGTGAATGATATAAATTGCTTGCCTATGCAAATATCTGTGTTTTCCATTATCCCAGTAACGTGATAACGTTTTGGGAAATCTTGTCGCTTCTATGCACCACTGATGAAAATGATTGGGAGTCTCAATAACTGACCCTAACTTAGGAAAAACTACATTTGGTAGGACTTGAAAGTTTCACTCGTACAGGTTCTGTTCAGAAATTATCCAGCCATTCTGAATATCTCGAGAACCGCTTGCGTGGCCTTGACATAACCTGGCAACTAATCAGAGTCGGGGGACATTACTGCACATGCATGGGCAGACATTCTCCCTTGGTTCTAAGCCAGCAGCTAGACGCTACCCAGCGAGCTTGCTTACTGTGCGACCGTTGAATTAGTACTGACCGAGCCTGCCTATTTATTCTTCATTGCTTGTGTAGGTTTTCTTTTGGCAAAGCATCGTGTCAACCAAATTCCTCAGATCCTCACCCACTACAGTCCAGATTTGACTGCATCTGGCTCCTCTAAAATGAATTTCACATCGTGGGCGAGATTAAAGAGAAAGCAACAAGGTAGCTGATTGCGATCTTGAAAGAGGACTTTGTAATTGGCTCCCAAGAAGAAATGACTCTTGGAACTTTTTTGAGGACCAAAGGGAGGTATTCTAAAGGACATTAAAGCATCATTGTGCCAGGTAGGTTAGTTTTCTTTCCGTTAATATTAAAAAGCTGTATTCTTTCTTACAATAGAATCAAGGGCTTTATGCTCTTCATGCACAAAACTACCCTCCCGTCCGCAAGACCAAACCATTCATACCACGATTTAAAAAATTCTGCTTAGTACAAAACAAGTCTTATGAGGCTTGATTATGAAGACTGCATTATGCCGATCTTCCTAGAGTCTGTGGGCCGCCCCATTATATCTATACTCCAAGGTTGACTTGAATGTCGAATTCGTTCAAAATTCTTGTCTTTCTAAGTCTGTCTATCATTAGCAAAATATGAGATATCCATAATCAACAAAAGAAATAGATTATGTATATCTCAAAAAGATAATTGGCACCGTTGATTTTTTGTGTAACCTGTATCAATATCTTCAGGAGATATCCTGACCAGCGCTGTGTGTTCTTCGTAAGTATCAATGATAGGAGAGAGTACGCAAAATTTGAAATATGATGGTTTTAATGTTGACTAAAGTAAATTCTGGATCGATATGCCAACCGAAGTACTTCAATAACAAATTACACCATGATACATATGAATAATGGATTTCCATTATTCACATATATCACAATGTCGACGTAAGAGCAGTATAAATAATGCGTAGAAATACATAAAAATGCAAGTAGTTCTGAGGCTGCGAGACAATAGATAAAGGGCGACGATTGGAGAAAGATGAGTCAAGGATGTTATTTGAAATTCTGTTTGCCAGGAGAGTATCGGTTGCTCCGTCAGTTTGAGCAGGCCTTGCTTGGCTTGGCTTAAAAGCGCTTTCATAAAAGGTGTAGGTTCGAATCCCACTAGTGGCGTTTTCCCGATCAATCCCGTTCACTCGCAAACATAAGTAATTCCGTCCGAGCAAAAATTAAGTTCCCAAATCATCATTATTGTTCTGAGTTATAAGTGTAATTTTCTAATTATTTTATCGAAACAGCATTGAAAGTGACAATCATTCCCATTAAACTTCGCTTTTTCCACCAGAACTGTGATATTTATTGCTATATTTATTGGACATCGGACTAAAAAGTACCTTTTTGATAATATAAGGAAAAAGAAAATAATGACATATGAGTATCTCTATCTGTGTTGGAAGGGAATACTAGCTATTTTTTTTTTATACATGAACACTTAAGAAATGGCACTCACTGCCCAGGAACAAAAATTTTGTTCCATTGAGATAATAATAGAAAAACAAAAGGACCGAATATTGATTAAGAATGATGGCTTTTTAAAATTGTCAAAATATTTTCTATAGTTACTTATATAGTTTTCAAGGGCTCTGGGCTATATTCATTTACCATCAACACAAAAGCAAACGTGATACATTGTCTTTTCTAGTGTGGTGTAACCCGTATACCCTTATGGACGGCACACAATCCAAAGGTTGCATTTTACAGCCAGGACAGAGGCTTCTCTGGAGGGACTCAAAGGCCAACTATACGGATCGAGCTGCACACTAAACCGATAGTCAGAAGCTGGAGGGGAGCTGGGCGCTGCTGAGCTGTCACAAGTCCACTGGAAGGATGAGTAGAAAAGGAAGCAAATCAACTCTTTGTTCCAGTCGCATACAGACCAGCATGGAGGAGGACTTTGGGTCCTCCCGGCTCCAGTCCCCATTCAAACGACGATAGCAGTCAATGGATGAATCGAACTGAACATCCAAGTCCAGTTCCATCGTTTATTACCATCAGTCTTTCATTTGGAGTGGCTGTCGAGAGATACAATAAGTATCCAAGCGGGTATGGGTTATTAAGCGCATTCAAAAAGAGGAAGCCGCTTATTACGATCACAGATTATGTCATAAACCTGTTGTTGATAAAATCAGTCGGTCCCAAACACTTTATTCAAAGATATTAGAAGAAGCAACTAATCGTTCGCTTAATGTTATCAGTCGATTATCGTTATCTAAAACACAACGTTCCAAAGTGGTAACAATAAGCGGCTTCTTCCATATTAGCAATTATTATAATTATTATTATTATTATTATTATTATTATCATTATTATTATTATTATAAAATACTGAAAATGCATCGACGTGTCAACATAAATTCACTTACATATGCACAAGGGTTTGAGACAGAAAACCTAATCAGTCCCAGGCAGAACTGGGTAACCTTGCTGGCGTCCTAATAAGACACGGACTTATGCAATGAAAAAAGCATTTATGAACATGCCACCATCCCTTTGAAGTACAGAGATGATTTGATAAAGTTGTCGCTTAACGCAAGATATTCAAGAAACAGGTGTAAAGAGCAAATCTCGCTATAAATGTCTTTGTGTACATGGTACCCGGATGAGGGTCGGGTGTATTTAGGACGTTGAGAAACCTGATACGCCATTCTGGGGTTCCGACAAACCCAGTTGCATTAACGCTTATATAAAAATATCACACATCTAATTATATAAGAGGCCTATAACAAGCGGGTACTAGGGGCCCGGCCCCAAAACCTTTTTGCCCATCCACAATCAGAATTAAACAATGTAAGAAATTAAGAATGAACCATTTTGAAATTATTGTATGTCTTCGAATGTAAGTCGATTTTTTTAACCAAAGAATTATCTAAAATTGACAACTCGACTAATAGTCGAGTCAGTAATAAAGAATCAGCAACACCATGGATGGAACAGTAGATGAAATCTTGTAGCAAGAACCTGCGTCAGAAACAGAGTGCTTACAATGAGAAGATGAGCCTCATGACGACGTAATGACAGAAGAAAGGGCTCAGCAGTAGTTTGATGATGTTGCCTGATGAAGAGGACCTTCATGACTTTGATTGAACTGTTCCTGAATCAGTTGGTCATTTTTCTTTGCTACTTTTTGAATAAATAAAAATTACATTTACAAGTTATTTACAAGTTATCATTTATTTATATCAAGTCAATGTTCAGTAAAATCTATGGAGCCAACTCTTGACTTTTGGTTATGGCTTTGGACTCGACTTATATTCGAGTTATCCAAATTGGATAATTTCAAAGACTTTGCCCAGAAAGCCAAATTAGCTGCATATGGTTTTAGTAGGCCCTTGCACCCGTCAGTACAGGCTTGTAGAATAAATAATGTGATTTTATTGTTTCTCTGTCCGTCACCACGGAATCTCCCACATGAAAGTAACAAGTTTGCTGATAAAAGTTTCTCCTACCTACCATTCGAAACAGTGGACTCTTCCACTGGAATTGCCAATTTAATTTTCTGCCTAAAAATATCTCTCTGATAAATTTGAAATACAGGTAGTAATTGTTTTTTTCAAGTTCGCTTCACGTCACTTTCTCGCCAGACAAGCGCAGAATAGATAACTCAATTAGTCAACGGGATATCAAATAGAATTAATATCTTTTTAGTAATAGATTGATTTAGCAGAGTTACCAAATGAAAATAAAGTACTATGCATTTTACATAATTTTTATTTTTGAAGTATCTAAAATACAATTACACACACGCACACACACACACACACACACACACATATATATATATATATATATATATATATTAAGAACTGCATCTGTCAAATATGAGTAGCATTCATCCCCTCTCCCTTCTTACTCTCTTATTGAATAACGTAACGTTCTTTTCTTTCCTCGCTCTTCCTACCCTCTTATTGAAATACTTATTTCCTCCCCCACCTTTCCCACTTTGTCTGTCACACTTATTGTATCAGCAGCAGTCATCAACCGAGATTCTTTCTGAACACAGAGTAACTGTCAGCAAAGAGACATTGTATGTTAGGCAGATTATGTTCAGAACACCCCAGTTTTCGACCAATCATTGCATTCGATCAGCCTCTTCGGCTGAAAGCTGTAAATTTGATTTTGAACTAAGTGACACCTTGAATTTCATCCGATCAGCCCCTTAGACTGAAAGTTGTTGCTTTGACTTTGAACCAAGTGACACCTTGCATTACATTCGATCAGCCTTTTTGGCTGAAAGCTGTTGCTTCAACTTTGAACTTAGTGACACCTTGCATTTCATCTGATCAGCCCATGTGAACTGAAATCCGTTGCAATTACACAAAGAATTCGGATATAGTATGGTTAGGAGGATTTCAAATGATGATTGTCTTCTTTGGAAGTACTGGCTCCTTAAGGAATGGATCAAAATTACATTAACTACCAGAAACATGCACTGAAGTCGGTCGACCATAGGATTTGAAGGGAGGAAATTCCATGAGCTTTATGGTCAGTTTGTGGTTAGAGTATCTTTAATTACAAAGCTTTGTAATTCAATTTTACCTGCTCCGTCTAAGACAGCTTGAAGAACAATCGGTTGGAAAGTTTTCAGTAAACAAAAAAAATAAATATTGAAAAGCACCTTGTCAATGCGCTTGAAATGTAAAGCGCACGGTGAATGTATAATATCTGCTAATGAGTGCGATTTGTAGAAACTAACCGTATCACTTGAAAACGAACTCGGAATCAAACGAAGAGCAACGGAAAGAGCAATTTTAGGAACAACACTAAAAGAGAGAAAAAAATCTATTTGGATCAGAGAACAGACTAAAGTAAAGCTTGTCAAGGAAATGATCAAGAGACATAAATGATGATGGGCTGGACAAATAGCAAAAAGAAAGAATGGTAGATTGTGCAAAAGATTTAATGGATTGGTGCCCGAGGGATAACAAACATAGTAGGAGAATACCCGATGTAAGATGCAGAGATGAAATAGACGCGTTTGCATGGAAGACATTACAGATGTTACCACAGTCACGGTCGGTATGGAAGGAGCTGGGAAAATTCTTTTCCTGCAGCGAACTGATGATGACAATGACGATGATGATAGCTAAATTAATATTTTATCATATAACTTGATTATTCAAAAACCTTCCATTGACTGATGGGGCAAAATTAGAAGATTTCTGTTTTGTTTTTTCTTGCTAATTCCCATCGACGCCATTGGAATGGAATTCGAGAAGTGTTCAACATTATAATACAATATTTAAAAAAGAATTATTTGTATTCTGGAAGGATGTCCATCATTTTATTAACCGACATAATTGTGGGGCGCTTCCAGATAATTACATTTTCTCCCAGTCTCTCTCTCTCTCTCTCTCTCTCCGTCTTACTCTAAATTACATGCACAAACACATGTTCACGCATGCGCGCAGACACACAAGGATACATACAAACACTCGCACACACATGCACAAAAAACCACATTCAACCTAAAGACACATAAAAATACACCAACATACACACACACACTCTCTCTCTCACACACACACACACACTTGCATACTCACACACACACACACACACACATGCATGCTGTCATCCACACACAATGGGTGAGAGAGAAAGGGGAGATAACTATCTTGACATATCTAGACAGCGTCAATCGAGAGAGTAGTACGGGTAAGAGGAAATAATGTTACAAGGATCATCGTATCAATCAACATTTCCTTGTTTCTACCAAGAAAGTTCATTTGCACTCGATTCTTTTTTGTTTTGTTTTTGCATACTACCTTATAAGCAAGGGCTCCAGCAAGGGATGCAAGATCGAGCCTTTGCACCCACAGGAAAGTACTACAACTCATTAAATCTCCTCATATACTATAATAAAGTGATATAAGTAATCTACTCAAAAGAAAGCATCTCTGAAGAATAAGAATTCCAAAATTTGCAAAATCTTGTACTATTCTTTTTTTTTACATTGTAGTACATCCCAAATTGGAAACTTTGTGTTTTGCATAACTTTCGATTCCATTGGGCAATTGAGAAAAGCAATTAAAAGTTTTCTGCTTTTCAGTGTGCGCTCTGACAGGAAATAAGGCCGCACAATGAATCGGTCGAAACATCGTGTGAACAACAAGAGCCACAGGGGTTTTCATTTTTCGAAAAACTGTCCGAATATTTGAAGGATATATCATTACTCCTGAACGACATGATCAGTGTAGTGGTGTAACAGCTCCCCAGAATTGTGGTATCTGTAATTTTGGCCAAGGATTTCAATGGTAATCTCAGCAGCAAACGTTCACAATTTAACGCTTTTCATGCTAAAATTTACCACGTGTGGTTTTGGCAGTGCAAAAATCTAACACTTGGACAGTTTTTTCTCGCTATTTCGGAGCTATTTTAGGTTATTCTAGCCATTTCTTGGACCAATCTTGGCCGATATTTTTTTTTTTGCTATTTCCCAGCTGTTTTAGTTTAATCTAACCATTTCCAGCTATCAAAGTTACCATAAAAACCCTAACAGTGCTGTTTTTTCCTAACATGTTTCAGCATTTTTTGTGCTTTTTCGAGGTTGATTCGCACAAAATTTCTTCTAATTTGAGTACACGACTGAGGGTCTTGAGGTTCCCAACAGAGTAATATGAATCATCAATTAAGTCCTGATATTTTATTATGAGAATGGCTGAGCACGCATCCGAAAAAAAAATGAATGTCCTTTAAAACATCAAAATGAAACAATTTCATTTTTAATAATTAAAAAAAAAATTATTCACTCTTATTTCTTATTAGAAGAAGCATTGTATAATTCAGAGGTTCAGAAGGTAATGTCGTTTTTATTAGAATAGAACAACAACAACAACAACACCAGCAGCAATAATTACAACAACAACAACAACAACAACAACAACAACAACAACAGCAACAAAAAGTTCAAGGTGTGTTCAATTTGATGGAACCAATTTGGACGAAATGGAAAACGAGCTGGGAATTTTCCTTGACCTAAACTTCATTAACGGAGTTTGCCTCCATTCTACTTCCACTCGAAATAGTTTTTGTGTGCATGCATGAGCGTATGTGCGTACGTGGGCGAGTGTGGAGTGTGTGTATCGTGTACGTATGTGTAAAAATAGATATTCCCTGAATTAGATCTTTGTCCTTACGTTTTCATTTCCTGTTCCTTGTTCCGTACACATACAATCTGATTTTTTCGACGATTAGAGAATTTAACCATCTGTCATCCATCCATCATAGACTGACAGTGTGCCGAGGGTACTTGATAATTTCAAACAAGAAAAGGGACGTCGTGACTCCAAAGAGGATTTCCTAGAATAAGAAGTTTACTTATGGAAACCAACGCGAGATTTGACATGCCATTTTGATTTCTAGGAAGCACCAACCACAAAAGTCAACATAGGTTAAAAAAAAGGTTTCTTCAGTTCTCAAGAGATGCTGCATCGATGACTGGCCGTGTATGTATCACGCGTACAGACCGTGAAAAATGTTGCTAAAGGGCTGAAAATTCCAACATTATTCCTCAATATATCTAGAATAAAAAACAACAACTTTTCATTTTATTTTTTGAAATTTCCCTACCCAAACAAGTTTTTCGGTGCAGGATTTAATTTGAAATATATGCTAAATTGATCCCTTAGTTTGTGCCCAGTAGTCTTAACGGATGTTTGGTTTTTAGATTTTTTCAGTAACCTTTTAATGATCACTTTCCAACAAAAGACGTGACATGTAACATTCATTGTTTTCCATTTTTAGCCAATTTCTAATTAATCAACATCTCCTAACAAGGCATAGCACCAAAAGACGTTGATCACGTGATGGTTTACTCTGAATGACAAACCAGACCTGTTTCTTTCATTCCTCGATTGAGGTGCAGGTTAGCTGAACGGATAATTTCCACGAAAGATGGACTCAGCGAACTGAATTCAAACTCCGACAGGGACAGTGTGTGTACACTTCGGACGAATTCCCTTGGTAAAGGCGCAATTCCATCTCTCCCTCCAGCTATGAGTAAAATGGCGTAAGGGCGAAGTGAGTGACTCCACTTTGGGGACCTGTCGCCTCTGAGTCAATTTCAAATATTGGAAACGGAATAAGTAAGTAATAATTGTATACGTGGAGTCTGAACAGGGGGGAGGCGTGACTGGAGCCATAGCCAGCGCATGGGAATTACTTACATCCTCGATAGGCTACATTTTCAGGAGTTTCCTTTTTATGAGAGGAATAAAATAAAAGTTTCCTGAAGAGTGTAACTCATAGCAATAGCCTAAAGACAATAATCGGAGAGATCTCGTAGATTCTGTTAAAAATCAGATATGAGTAGAATCGTCGTTTACATGCGCAAAATAGCGATAACTGTTGATAGACTTTTAACTCAGGGTTTCTGGATTATCTCCCCATGAAAGAAAAACAGAAGTAAATACACAATTCATGTTGTTACTGCTTTGTATAAATTAGATTGTGAAATTGTTTCTATTTGTGCACAGCTTTTAGAATCGACTGAGAAAGTGTGTGAAATCGTTAAAGATTCGTAGGGACATCAAGCTGTTTTTCTGTTGTCGTTCTAAAAGTATATATCACCAAATTACATGCAAAGATGATCCTTTAAGTCTTCGTTCATTTCAAGACTAACAGAAGTTATCACTATTTTACGCATGGAAACTAGAATTCTGCCCAGATTTGATTTATTTTTCCCAGTTATAAATTACTAAATATCAGATTTCTAAAAAAAAGGGCTATACATTTTAATTAATGTCTTTTTTGTGTTGAACAAGAAACGAAAGATAAGTGTTTAAATGTTGACAGATGTTCGTTTCCGTGAGTTCACGTGGAACCCATTTTCTTGTGAATTTTTTCTACGGTTTGTAAACGGCGTAGTGCAGTTAAGAAATACTAATTAATTAAATGAAGACATCTTACTTATCCTAGATGAAAAACGGAATAATATTTTTGTGTTTTTAACGTAAATTTATGATTACTTAGGGTTATTTGATTTATTTACGCAGGAAATCATTTTAACTGATGTCTAAAAATAAAATTTTAATTGTGCTTTGCCTGAGCCTTGCTTCGGTGTCTGGACCCCCCCGCCCCTGGATCGCACCTCTGGTTCAGTGTCAGTAGATGAATGAAGATGAAGGTAATTAAAAAAAGAACTCATCTATCTTATCGATTTTTGGATACTAGACTTGAATTGTGGTCAATTAACTTGAGATTTCGATGTTTATATACGTCGTTATCAAAACTTTAACAGGGTATAGTTTGCCAAAGATTGAGGCAACCGAAAGTTCGATCCCAAGGATAGGTGAGCTAAAAAATCACATATGCTGGTTCGGTGGTAGAGACAGACAAGTGACACTGCAAGGACGAATTTACAAAGAAAAATAACCGATACAATCTACCCCTTCGTGGATTGAATAAAGGGTTTGAAACATACCCGGAAAGCGACTCAAATGTTGTGGCGATAACACTTAAAATGTAAATCGGTGAATAATAATAATGTTAATTTCTCCTCTCAGAAATCCTGAACGAACTGAACTAAGAAAATAATAATATCGCATTTAACAGTAAAGTCCTTTAAGAATTAATTGATTTTTTTAAAATTCTGAGCCTTGTCACTGTACTTGGGTTGAGTGCAAGTCGATATATGCCTTCATAAACTCTCTCTCTCTCTCTCTCTCTCTCTCTCTCAAACGATAGCCATTGCACGTTCAGATCAAATTGGCGCTCTCATTGATTGTCAGTATATTCGCTGCAATAAGGATTTGATGGTTCAGTTCTGGAGGCTTTGTTTTTTGTTTTTTTTGGATGTTGAGTTGTACTATCTTCATCTATGTTATTTCCAATCTTGATGTGAATGCAAAGCTGTACCAAAAAAAAAAATGATGCTACACGGTGCAGCTGATAAACTCAATATATTTTCTGGATGTTTTTTTTTTCCAGTCCAAGAGAATTATCGCCCGAATGTAAGAAATACGTTCTTTGATGTCCGTTGGAACATTTTTCTTCCAATGATTTTGAAAAAGGGTTATCAACATTCAAAGATTTTTGGGGCAACATAAACAACACAGAGGAGTTCTATTGTCTGGAAAAAATCTCTTTGAATTTCTTCCTTTATTCTCGTTTTTAATTTGATTGCATCCAGCATAACTCTCTCTCTCTCTCTCTCTCTCTCTCCCTCTCCCTTTCCTTATAGTCAATAAAGGATAATGGCCCTGAACAATTGTTTTATATAACCCCAATTTATTGTTTCCATTAAAAAACAAACAAACAAAGAAACTGTATTATTTACTAGCGCTTGCTCTTTTGTGTCAACCCTAGATCAGTTCATGCCTTTTCGTTAACGGTCAAGTGCACCATTTCACATCTGGATCATACAGTGGGCCGTACTTGCTTACACTATAAAAGGCAGCGAGTGCTGCACGTTCTCTGTGGATGGAATGTCTATAGTGTAACAAAGTTGCCACAAACATATATTCCAAATATCTCTTTTTACCCCCACCCCCTGGTACCTGGTGAAGTGGCAGAGAATGCACCCCAACATTCATAAAGACCAGCAAGTTCTACACAGGTAAATGATAAGATTTCGACCCTAAATTCCAAAGAATCAAGGTAAACATTGTAATCAAAAAGCTATCTCAGGTTATTTATACCATATACATATATGTAATACATACCTCAGGCTACACGAGGGACTAAGAGAGTTTTACAGAGCGTTTCAGTGAAGCCATCAAGTAATGCCTGAATCAGGTTGCTGTATTCCTGTGACTCCTCTAACGGTTCATGCCTTACTGGCTTTGACAAGATAAGGAGTGTTATAGGTGTAGATTCTTGACTGAAAGATCTGTTTTTTTAATTTTTTATGGGTGGGGATGATTGTTGAATTTGCCTACCAGTGGAGTAAACCCGTAGATGTAATGATTTATAGAATCTTATCTTTCAGTTTTCACTTCTCTATCTGTCCGTCTCTACCTGTCTGTCTGTCTCTGCCTCTGTGTGTGTGTGTGCCTGCATGTCTGTCTGTCTGTCTGTTTGTCTTTATCTCTCTCTCCCTCTCTCTCTCTCTCTCTCTCTCTATATATATATATATATATATATATATATATATATATATATATATATATGTATATGTGTGTGTGTGTGTGTATACATATATAATTTTGGTTTGACAAATAAAACTTTCCTTATTGTAAAGATATAGATGCTTATCAAATCATTATTATCGGGGTGAGAGCAAACACAGACCCCACACTGTTTGTTTGTGGAAGGGGAGATCATAAGTGAATTTTTCAAACGTGTACAGTCTATTTGGGGCCAACTGGAATCGTTTTAGGCACTGGGTAAAGTAAAAAAAGAATTCAAAGTTGGAATGCTTCAACCAAAATCGACCACCATAAAATGATTTAGTAGATTAGCATGAAGCCAGAGTATTAGGTATCTGAATAGGTTCGAACCTATAACACTAGTATTGGTCTGCTACACCAAATCACTAACCATTAAAACTATGATGAGGCATTCGTTTCATTGCACACGTACGTACGCACGTACGTACATACGTATGTGTGTATGTATGTATGTATGTATGTATGTTTGTATGTATGTATGTATGTATGAAGTCCAGTTGTTCAGGTCCATTTTCATAAGAACTTTTCAACCAACATAATCAGCAATTAAGTAAATCCAGAATTACTATTACCCACGTAAAATAAAATTGATCACGTGATCATACACACCCATGCAAACACATATACACTAAAACTGCTATTATGTATTCACATTTGTTTGAATATACATACATACATACATACATACATACATACATATATATATACGTACATACATACATACATACATATATATATATATATATATATATATATATATATATATATATATATATATATATATATATATATATATAATCGCTAGATGAAAGAATAACCTTTAATAACTGTAATTTTTTGAGAAGTAAACTGTTGATAAATTCTTCTTCTTTTCTTTTTCTTCCTACCAAGCCTCCTACCTGACCAAAGCTCAAACTCTTAATTATAAGGGTCCCCGGAGACGATCGACTGGGAACCAATGATGTGTAATTAGTTGTGGATAATGCCAGTTTTTCGTGAAGGACTGCTACCATGATATTATATATGTCCTGGGAAAGTGTGAGTTGATTGTAACTGAACGAACATTATCACAGTACAATTCAAAGATACCGCTCAAACTTTCGGCTTAGTACTTGTAAAGTCAGCAATACCCCGAAGTCTGGGGCAGACCTTAGCCTTTATGGGCCCCAAAGCAGGATTTAAATTGGGAGCCCAAATCGTCCATTGGCTTCCCTCCATTGGGCACGGGGCTAATGCTTTGGAAAGCTCTGAACATGTCTCAATATCGATTGATTGAAGTTTCTCATTAGAAGGAATCGAGTAAACTGCTTACACCTGGCGGTAGAATAGTACCTGCTATTCTTGCAATACACCTTGGGAACGAGAAAGCACTCTGAGAGCAAAAACCTCCGCTGACGCAATTGTCCGTAAAAACTAAATTCATACACATATAACTACGATGTGAGGGAGGAAACTGTAACAATACCTCGGCCCATCCAACTATTTTAATTTATTTATTATATTAATTCTTCTTCCGTCAAAAGGTCGTTGGGATTCTTTGAGAACTTTTGGCAATACTGTGCGGACAAACATGGGCGAAAATAAATATATATATGAAAAAAATGTTTCTCAATCAAGGAAAGGAATCGCCTAAACCTGTTTTTTTTTTTATCCAAAGGCGTACCCCCAGCCCCCGATTATTTCATTGGGATTTATTGAGAACTTTTGGGTATATTGTGTGGACATATAGCTATGATGCAGGTGAGTTAACTATGAAAAAATTCCTTCTTTCTACAAAATTCAAGAGAAATGCATTAGAAACTTTTGGAAATATTGTTTGGGAAAACAGACGGTGGTTAATTACTTCGAAATTGAAGAGTGGCTCAAACACGAAGATTGGTATGTTTTTTCTCTTTTGGGCAGTAAAACGAAGTTTTTTTTAAATCCATGGGAGGCTGTGAGACGAATAAGGATAAACCATTGATTAATTTGATCAAAACAACAATGACGTTTTGACATGGTTGGCTCTGAGTTGTCTGCCCTTGGGAAAAAAAGGAACGTGTCAATTTTCCAAAAGAAACCACAAAGCTATAAAAACAATAAAACAACCAGATGAAATAAAGAGAATTTTTTCCCAGAGAAAGCCAGAATTTCGAATGCAGGTTTAGGAGATGGGCGTACAATAATGTTTCAAGTTTCCAAGCAGTTAGATGAAATTGTGTTTTCCAGACTTAATTAGATCAATCTTATGTGATAATGATAAAAAAATATCCATCAAGTCTGTAGACTGCTTGATCAGACTACTAATTTTTTTCGGAAATATCATACATGATTTCATTAGTAACTGCCAACCAAAACTGCCGACATGAAAAAAGGTTTCTTCAGTTTTCAAGTTGATCTCGCAAGCTAGCTATGCGTGTACATTTTGCGCATACAGGTTGCATTGATGGAGCTAGAGAACTGAAAATTCAAATATTTACCCTTTATACGGCCAATTGAGATTTATTTCACCTCTTTAAAACCGTCTACCCTGAATAAATTTTTAAAAGGAGGTTCATTTTGCAATGTAAGTTTATGGTAAATTGGTCCCTTATTTTGTTTCCAGTAGCTTTTGCATCTTTTTACCAATTGTTTAATTGATAACCCCCAACATAGCATACTGCCAAAAGACGTTGGTCACGTGACGGTCTCTACAGAGTGACTGACCAGGCCTGTTATGGTTTTTTCTTCGATTTAAAGGCCGATTACTTTATGCAACGCGCACTCGAGAGAATCGTGCTCAACCTAACATGGAGAGATCACAAGACAGCATAGTATATAAGGAAGAAAACAGGAGTTAGAAACCTCATAGAATCTATTAAAAAACTTAAATGGCAATGGGCTGTCTATGTTGCAAGAATGATGGACAACCGATGGACATCACAACTCAGAACATGGATCCCCAGAGATCACATGTAAAACCGAGGCCAGCAAAATACAAGATAGAGAGATGAACTGGACAAATTTAGAAAATACTGGCTCCGTGATGCCCACGATAGAGAAGTGTGGCGAATCCTGGAGAAGGTCTATGTCCAATGACGGACACTAAAAGACTGATGATAATGACTTTACTCACGTCGTTTTGTGTTCTATTTTGTGAAGTAAAGTCCTTTGTCCCATTAGGTTTCATATATGAAATAAAATGATAGTTGTTTGAGAAGATGGGGTACAGAAAGAAAGATAGAAATGGACAAATAAGAGAATCTGCCCCTTTGAATATTTCCATCAACAGTGTTTTCGATCAGAAAAAGGCGGAATAATAATAATAATAATAATAATAATAATAATAATAATAATAATAATAATAATAATAATAATAACAATAATAATAATGATGATAATAATAGGTGGTAAAGAAAAAAATTGAAAGGAGAAAACGTAAGAGAGAAAAATAAAATCATAGCCACATTTTACCTAATTCTATATTCTATTGACGTTGCTCACGCCAAATGATACATTCACCGTGTAATAACGGGACATAATTTCGAATAGAATTTTAATATAACGACGCAATTTATAATCTCTGGGATTGTATATTCATCCCGTAATGATAATGATAATATATATATATATATATATATATATATATATATTATTACGAAATCATATATATATATATATATGTATATATATGTGTGTGTGTGTATGTATGTGTGAACGTGTATGTTGTGCAGTTCTAAGGTAATTCAACAGAATGATAGTAGTAATTCCCAGTTTAGTACAGTATCTGGACATGTGAGAACTGCGTTTTCTTTATTGCAAAAGTGCTTCTGAATAATATATATATATTATAAGCCCTATCATAATGATAATAATTTTTTCTTGAATCTTTCAATTTCACATAGTCAAATTACTGCCTCTCTCTCTCTCTATATATATATTTATACATATATATATATGTGTGTGTGTGTGTGTGTGTGTGTGTGTGTGTGTGTGTGTGTGTGTGTGTGTGTTTGTATGGTTGTATATGCTAGCTGGGATCCAAAACGTCGCCTGGGAAAAAAAACTCCAAATTTAACCACACTGGAAATGAAATTATATTTTATAAAGATTTCATGAAACCAAACACGGGAATGCACACTCAATGGGAGAAACAGAGCTGCACATTCGCGGTGACGAATGGAAAGCGAGGTTGCAGTTTAGCATCACAGCTACATTGTAAATAGAAAAAAAATGGTAGGTAGGTAGGTCCATAGGGAGAGAAAAATGATTTATTAGCAGTCTGTATGCATGTTTGTGTGTGAGAAAAAAGTTAATGACTATATTGCGTTAACCGATCTGACAGAGAAAATAATGTAGAAATATCACCTTATTACTAACATCATCACAAAATCGCATTTATCTTTCTGAATAATGCCTGGTTACCATCAAACATAATTACTTCTCTCTGCCATTTATACATTAGCCGACTCTTGCTGGGAGGAAGCCAAGTATGCCCACAAAACATATTTGTTCAGCAACCATTGTGGCTGGAAGTTACTTTCATCAGTTTGCGAGATCACCACAGGGGTGTATCTAATGTTTTCATAGGGTGGCATAGGCCTCTAATTTGCCGGTAAAATGAGGGTAGAAATCAGTGACGTCCGTTATGGTTTGTTATTTATAGCTAAAAATGTCTTTTCATTGGCTAACTTTTGCATGTTTCAAATGTTATACATCGAATCATTTGCCTGAAGAAGCCCAAACAGAGCAGAAACATAAATCATAAATATGTTTGTGTAGTGAATCCTTTATTTCATCATATTTTGAGCTCTGCTGTAACCTAACTTAATGTTGAATGTATCGATCAGCTTATGAAATAAACCCATTACACATCGGATATTGTATTACTGATTTTTACTTTGATGTATATATATATATATATATATATATATATATGTGTGTGTGTGTGTGTGTGTGTGTGTGTACATATATATATATATATATATATATATATACATATATATATGTACACACACATACACACACATACACACATATATATATATATATATATACATATATATATGTACACACACACACACACACACACACACACACACACACACACACACACATATATATATATATATATATATATATATATATATATATATATATATATACTTTGGTGAACGTAGGCAAAACTTGATCCATTGTTATAAAATCGAGTATGTACGTAATGTTTCAATACCGTACGTTTTGCAATGCTGTATACTATCTTTATATTTTTATATCTTCAGAGACAAAATCAAACGTGGGATAAGTCTTTCTTTACCAACAAATCATGACCCCCCAAAATTGATAGAGGGATTCAAGAGTCGAAAGAACAAGTAAAACAGTACAATGCCATACATATTGATTCAGTATTCTTACAAAAATATTCATGGATTAAAAATCCTATACTGTAGAAATACAAGAAATGGATGCGTAATAACACAAGATAATGTAAACAAACCAGTATAGAATGTCCTAAAAAATATGCGTTGTAGTTACTGTATTTTTTATAACTGAAATCGTGGTTTCATCGTTCGAGCAAATTTTAATAACGTTTTAAAAATGGGATATCGAAGATTTTACAAGTTGCACAGTTAACTTTCTGCTACTACAACACAAAACTCCGGAGAATTCACAATAAAATGACGATAACAAATATTGTAGAATAAACACAGAAGACAGAAACATAAATCTTTAATATTGCAAATAAGAATTGTTTACAGTTCACACTGTTGATACGTACTGTGGTATTATAGATCTGACAGCATGATCGCTTTGTTTACGTTTTAAAAGCCACTACATACTACATCCGTTTACGTTGGCTAGGTCTGGTTATATATATATATATATATATATATATATATATATATATATATATATATATATATATATATATATATATATATATATATATATACATATATATGGCCCATTTATCAAATATATCTATTATGTATCAAGACTCCATAACAGAATATCTGTTGAAATTGATTTCTTATTTTAATTAAACTCAACAGATTTAAACAGCTATCGTAGATCCTTATCAGCTAAGTTAGAAAAAAAAATTAGCCAAATCCTGCAGAAAAATGGCTGATTTGACAACCCTGCAAGAAATCTTGTGTTAGAAAGTTCGCCATGATTTCACTGTACAGTAAGCAGATGTTCTTGTTAACATATATTCTCTCTATGAATTATTAGTACAAATCTTGATATTAAGAAAACACCATTTCATAGCAGTCCACTGTTTCCTTTTAAATACCAGCAGTACCCCATCTCCTATCGAATAGTAGCGGTTTATCGCCCCCTTTCCAAATACTAACACACCCAGAATGAAATTAAGCGATCTTATACAAAAACATCGCAGGTACCAGGATTTTGAAAGGTCTACCCACGGGCACCGAGTAATACTTTTTTGGACCGCCAGGGATCTGCGTCCCCAAGGTTGGGAAGCATTGCGCTAAATGTTTGAGGAGGAGGGGCAAGCCACCCCTACTTGGATTTGATCGATATTGTTCCTTCTCTGCATAACTTTAAATGGCGGGAACGCATTTCCGGCCGTTAAATGTACTCATTTCTATTTTCCTACATGCTTTCTCCTTAGTTGGTACGTAAAGTGACGGTTGACCCTCCCCCTTGACCCCCAATCCCTTCACCTCAAAGCTTTTTATTCTCAATAAGCCCTAACCTCTAAGCATCTGCAACCCTCTACCCTGGGGGAAAATATTTGCTGGATTCTTAGCATGTGCTAACAGCGTGATGGCCCCCGTTTTTACAACATACCAGACGCGATCCGCATATGCTGAGCTGCTAACAAGGACGATGAACATCACAGCTGAACACGGAAAAAGAGGGCTATTAAAATCTGTTGAACGCTTCTATCTTCCTGCGCAGAGCAATGAGGCTGGGCCAGCCGATTGTTTTAAATGTCAATCTACAAACCGTCCTGTGCAGAGCTAGTAATAGGCCCAAGCCTGATAGGGGAAATCTAGGCCCTCATTTCTAACTGCTTACTAAGTAATTTTGTTATCAATATCATTGCTAAATACTTTATATATCTCAGCGTACAAGTCGACAACCCACACTAAGGTGTTTATTTAGGTTCGGTCCAATATTCACCGGATGAGCAACCTCTTCGACGTAAGGGAGCATTGTATAAGATTGTCAAGTTCATAGGGTCTAAACTGACTGATATGAGAGGTAAAATACGTGATGCTAAAAAAAAAAGACTCAAACGGTAAATATGATTAATGCATGGGTACAAGTATGTACATGTTGCTTGTACTTACAAGTAACAGGACAGAATAAAAGAAATGAATTTTTTAAAAAATAAAAATCGTAATGACAAGCAATTTCATTCGTGTTCAGAGAACAATAGAATACGATAGAGAAAAATAAGAAGCCTTAAATACAATAGTTCCCTCTTGTTTATTCCGTACTCAGAATCTATCTGCATAAATCTCTAGAAATATTGATAAAGAGTCCCACCTTGACTGTAATTCCAATATCAACACTCTTTACCAAAGGGCCCCTTCTTTGCCTCAGCCTCAGTTTCCTCAGGATTGAAGGCCTATAAAAACTGGCTCACCTGCCTCCATTTGCTCCGGCCAGTCAAAAATGGAAACGACTTGCAAGGTAAACCGGAGTTGTCTGCATGGGATGAAGTAGCTTTTGTAAGTCATCAATTGTTTAACCCTCCAATTGCAACACGAACCGTTCATTTGCCGTGTTCTTAACACTGCTAATGGACCCTACCCCTTGAGACAATAAAAACAAAACGAAAAACAAAAACCAAAAAACAACAACATGGAAACACGTAAGAAAAGTCATCCGTAACTTGAAGTGGAAGGTTCCATGGTGCAACTGATGGGAAATTCCATAATTTTCAGTTGATCCTCAGAACTGCACTGACGGAAATTTCAGTCATCTGGAGTTAGTGGGTCAAGCCAATTGTTACCCGTGTATATATTCTCTTTTTTCGTGTTCTGCGATAGGCTTTATTGTTATGTGGACTCGAAGGAGACAATAGACATTTCCAATTATATGATCACTGACGAAGTCCAAGTTCCCTTTCCGTGACCTGTTTAGCAATCCTTGCAAGTGTCATGACTGGTCAAGACTAGAACTTAATTCCACCTTTTGGCAGGATATATGTCTACCGAAGGGATAACCCCGCCCTAATCACACAGGTAAGAGTGCACTCAATTAGCCACCGAGTGCACAGGGAAATCTGCCCTAGAGATTTCCTCTGTCTTCTCTTAAACCCGAAATTGAACCGAGGACCTTCTGCGTGTGTGGTAAGGGTGCTAACTATCACACTATCCGAGCGAACTTAGAGGAACTAAGTATATGATAATGTCTCAAAGGTGAAGAGCGAAGTACTGAAATCTCCGGGTGCTGTTGCTGCACTGTATTTTTGCGAGAGTACCAAAACAGACGTGCAATTAGAACGCATGTGTCATTGTATAGTGCTTTCAGGACGAGAGTTTACCGTCGTATATTGTTTTAATCAGCATCACCTTCTTTCTTTTTTCTGTCTTACATCGTGGCAAGGTTTGAGCAGGGCAACTGGTAATGGAATATGATGACTGACTGACTGACTTACAGGTTGATATACCGGGCACTTCCACTATCTCTCCTTTCCTCCATAACTTGTATACATGTTTAAAAGTTCGAGGGCGAGAACTCGGTCTATCTGTGTGGTACATTTCCTTGCTAGATCTTCACACGAGAAAAAATGTCCGAAAAACGAATGCTTTGACAATTTTTTTTTTTTGGACAGCCTTACAGGTTGGCAATCCATGATATCAAACTAGTGCATCCATAGTATTATTTTGAGGCTTGTTTAACCACTTAGCAGCAGCTGATGAAATGTCATACAAGAAATATCTTTGTTCCTGAAGCAGCTGACGAGATATCTCACGAGAATGCCCCTTGCTCGTTTTGACTCGGAGATCAAAACGTTTTTCAAACTAGGTAGACTGTATAAGTAGCAACAATAAAAAAGATTTATAATTTCAGTTCTACTTAAATAATGTTACATGGCTTTCTTTGATTGATAGCGAACGGTTACGCTACTTAGTAATGGCAAAACCGGTGTTGCTGATTTAGATGTTGTTTGTCTATATCTAGATGTTTTCGTCGCGTTTAGGTATCAGCAGAAATTGCTATTCAGATGATTTTTGATAAAATGAGAAATATTTTTCATTATGCATCTGGAGAACGTGCATGAAAATTTCAACTATCTCTTCCTTATTGTTAGAAAAAAATTCAAAAGGGACGGTTGAAATTTTGATACACACCGGGTGCACAGGAAGCAGAAAGAGCAAAAGTGGGAAGCGAGTAATCTACTTGAAGGGTTTGAGCAGGTAGATGAGAGATATAATACCGGGAGGCGTAGGTGAGTGGGAGTTACTGGGAGTGTCAAAGGAAAGGATTGCGTGTAAAGCAATGAACATCCACATCCTGAAAGGGGATGGCAGAGAGAGAGAGAGAGAGAGAGAGAGAGAGAGAGAGAGAGAGAGAGAGAGGGGGGGGGAGAATTTAGATGTTTTTAGATATTTTCTGATATTTTTTGACTCAATTTTAGATGTAAACTTGGAAGTAAAGTTGGCAAAACTGGGTAAAACCTGTTGGAATCGAATCAGGAATGTACGTGAAAAAAAAATGATCACATCCTTGGGAGCTAATCCTTTTTGAAGTTTTACGTTTCTGCTACCAACTGTTTTCCGATTGAAAGTATGGGAATCATTGAAATAGGCGTTTGCAGACACACACACACACACACACACAGATGCACAAACACATGTACACATGCACGCACACAGATGCACACACATATATAAGAGCATGCGCATGGGCGTGAGTATACATTTGAGCATTATTATATATATGTGTATTCATTTTTCTCTCGGTATATAAGCGTACGTGTGTGTGTATATGTATCTTTCTATTCCCCTCAGTCAGTCTGTCTGTCTGTCTGTCTGTCTGTCTCCCCCTTCTACACTTATGTATATATATATATATATATATGTGTGTGTGTGTGTAAGTGTGTGTATATATATATATATATATATATATATATGTATGTGTGTGTGTGTGTATATATATATTTGTATATATATATGTGTGTGTGTGTGTGTGTAGTCATAAACTTCATACTCTAGCTGTAAGATAATTTCTGTTGAGAGATTACGTAATTTTTTTCTATACAGATAGTCCTTCAAATCATCCTACATTGTCACGTTGTACAAGTCAGTTTATCTCCAATACCTATTAATGTACTGCGTTCAGATATTATGTGTTATACACAGAATATTACATTTCATTTCTGCTGTTTATATTTTGATTTTGATGTTTTACAGTAAATATCGTAGTGGGGACCATATATGTATATATATTTATGTATGCACGAATGTGTTTGTGTAAATGCAAATTAAACTTATATAGGTCCGCTTGGATGGTATCATGTTTATCACGTCTGCCTCACACAGAAAAACACGGGTTCGATTCCTGAGACTAGTGAAGAGCACTCTGCAGCTAAATGAGTACACTCTACAGAGGGTATGTATGGACTGTCAGGGTGGTTATGGGTTAAGCATGTAACATTTAGTCGACGGCAAGCGTTTATGAGCGTTTCCGGCTAAAAACAAGGGAAATAGAAAAGAAATGATTAAAAAAATTCTAGATTCAGGAGAATCAAGATATTGATAAACCCATCAACATAAGGCCCCCATAAAATGCAGAAGTGATCCTGTAGAGTACTGATGCCAATTTCAAGGCCCGTAGACAAGACGGGATGATCAGGGGAGCGTAAACACTCTCACATGAGATGAAACCCTTTGGTTGCTACGGTTAGTTCAATACCCACCTTGCCCAGAAATCGTCTAGTGGCCTCGAACTAGTAAAGTATACTCAGTGGTGAGGGATCACTTGTGCAAGCGCAGCACCCCCCCGTGGCTCTAAAAAGGTGTTAGGGGCATCGTACATGCCATGGCGCCTTTACGACAGTAAATGTAGGAACTGATCGATTTTAATCATTGTGAACACGTATGCGTGTGTGTCCGTACTTTAAACCGATTTTATGTCAGATTTGGCCTCATGTGGTGGGAAAAACCTCATTTCATCATCATCATCATCATCACCATCACCATCAGTCTATTAGCGTCCGTCGTTGGACATAGACCTTCCCCAAGATTCGTCAGACCCCTCCATCATAGGTATCGCAGAGACAGTAATTTCTGAATTTATCTAGCTTGTCACGTCATCTTACTTTCTGTCGGTCTCAGTTTCACGTATGATCTCTGGAGATCCACATTCTGAAACGTAATATCCAGTGGTTGACTGACATTCTTGCAACACGTCCAGCCCAATGCCATTTGAGTTTTCTTACAGCTTTTATAATGTATCAGACTCTTGTCTTCTCTCTGATATACCGTGATGTCTTATGATTTCTCGATGTGATGTCGATCATGGTTCTCTCACACGTTGCAATGTTCTCAGTTTGAGGGTCAATCTTTTGGTTAGGTTCCATATTTCAGCTCTTAAGATCACTATCAATAGGATACATTGGTTGTATACCCATACTTTTTTGGACAAGTGGGATTTTCTTGTTCTTGAAAGTCGAACTTACTTCACCAAAAGCTTGCCAAACTAGTGTGATTTTTCGTTTTATTTCTTCTTTTGATTGTCCTCGGTATATGTGGTGGTCTACTTTCTTCAACTCTGCATTTCTGATTTCGATCGTTATGTCTTTGCCATCAACATATTTGTTGTACATGACATTCATTCAGTGGAGGCTAACGTCACCTAGTACCGTATTTGCTTGTACAGAATGCGAAAAATTCAATATAAAAATCAAGGTCAAATTTTGACAGGCACATCATTATCATCACCAACAACCTTTTAACGTAGACATTACCCAAGATTTGGTAGACTTTTCGATCTTGGGCGTTGAGGTGCCAATATTTCCTGGGCTTCTCCAAATCACCACTCTACCTTATTTTTTACCTGTCACAATTTAACATATGATCTCTGGGGATCGTTGTTATGAGTCATGATGTCCAGCGGTTGTTTGGAATTCTTGCAAAATACCCTGTCCATTTCCATTTGAGTTTTCTAATGGATTTCATGATATTTCTGACTATGTATCTCTCCATGTGAGGTTGAGCATGACTCTTCAGCTTGTTCTTCAGTATAAAAAATAATAACTTATATACACATGATCACTGCTTTCCATCAACAAAAGTTTGGGGTCGCATTATATTCGAGATCGCATTATATTCGATAAAAGCTGTAAATCTTATACAGACACGTAAATGCACGGTGCTTATACCAGTCAGCCATCACATGACGTTCACATTGAAGTGTTTTGACTTTATTAGACTCTTTTAACTTATAGTTGGTTGGAGTCTTTACCCCTGAGTACCGACACATTGTGTTCGTTCTTCGCATTTACGGGTGCTTGAATTAAAGTGTTAAGATTCAAGTGTAAGAAGCTCGTGGAATGTAGCGTTTAGAGTTTTTTTAAGTGGGTAGATGTGACGGTAACAGGGAGATTGCGTTTCGTTTGTGAACATCGGAGGATAGATAAAAATGCTTTTAATCTTATGATGTAAGTCTATTTGTAAGTATTTGCATACCCCCTTTTTTGCAATTCCTATCTATCTATCTATCTATCTATCTATCTATCTATCTATTAGAAACTGTCGTCTAGAACTGTCATCAAAATTGTCAGCATGTTTTTGTTTTATTTTTCAGTTTTAAAATTGGGCTGGTCGGCTTTGTATACATCACACGTACAGACCGCTCCAATAAAGCTAGAGGGATGAAAATTAAAAAATTTACTCCTTATTATGTTCAGAAAATTTTTTTTTAATTACTCCCCCTAAATAGGTTCTTTGTGGGGGGGATCAATTCGCAAAGTAATTTTATGCTAATTCAGTTCCTTATTTTGGGTCAGGCATTACTCGTGCTTTTTGTTTTGAAAATATAGACTTTTGTAAAGATCATTGCCTAACAGAAGGCGAGAGAAGTGACCTATTCATTGATCACCCCTTTCCCAATATTTTAGTTGATTACCCCAACACAGTATGTTGCCAAAGTACAATCTATCTCAATCTAGCCCTACCTACCTACCTATCTATCTATCTATCTATCTATCTATCTATCTATCTATTTATTTATCTATCTATCTATCTATCTATGTCGACACAATTGCGGTTATCAATAAGTTTTTTATTGGAATATTTTGAGAGAGTTTACTTGGATAGAATTTAGCTCCATGGAATTTACCGTTGGTGAAATTTGCATTGGGTAATTTACTACGGGATAATTTCCAATGGGGGAAATTTACCAGTCACCGTGCGAATTGGATATAAATATCTAACTGCGTATTTCAAGTTGAATTCAACATAGCAAAAAAAATAAATAAATAAATAAATTAAAAAAAAAATACAAAAACGGTTAGGGGTGTGAGGATTGTGTTGCACTATTCTCCTCGAAATTTGAGGTTTGGAATTTTCCGTTAGTTCTCACTGAAAGGTAATGACTGCACGGAGGCGTCAAAAACAATTGAACAACCGTAGTCATCAAAGGTGGCTATGGGTTATATCCCTTTTTATGTGTGCGTGTGTTCATGTGTTCCAGTACCCTTGGTCAAATTTTTTGTCAACAGTCTCAGAAATTGGCATCAATACTCCACTAAGCACCTAAAAATATTTTTTTAGAGAGAGGGGTGACCTTTTAGAGGCCTCGTTCTGTGGTATTGGTTAATAACATTTAGATTCTCCAAAATCTTAATATTTCCAGTTGTTTTTCTACTCAACGTTCTCCAATGGAAAATGCCAGTGATGCCATGATAAGAATTAATTCTGACCATAACTTTTTCTATTGCTCTAAATTTTGATGCAACTTATTCAGATATCGATTGTGATGGCGACTTTACTAAAATTTTCTCTTTCAAGATGAATAGAAATCAATTCGTAATCTTAGTTTAGGGTCAAATTTTAATAGCAGTTTGATCTCAGAGAATCTTCTCAGCTGGGTCTCTGATAAGGTAGCCAAGCGCTCGGCTTTACGACGGACAGTCCAGCATCTGAGCACTTGCACCGGACGTTAATTTGTCTTCATTTTGGGGTAAACAGAAAAAAAAACCCTCTTTCCTATTACCTTACATATACTCAGAACACTGGAAAGTGAAGGCCAGTAAACAGTGGGAAATGAAAGCCAACGGCAACTTCATTATACTTAATTTGAATAGGTTAAGTGATCATATATTTTATTACATAATGCTACCGTGGTCAACGTTGCAATATTGAGTCACATTGTCAACAAGTGGAAGAAGGTCAGTCAGTGGCCGATTTCGTTAGGAAAGCCTTTTGATGAAATTCTGCAGAGATTACGACAAAACCACATCCATGCATTGAAATGATATTTTAGAAATCATCGATTCTTGTAAGTATTTTGTATGTTTTACACAAGATTTTTAAATATTTACAATCCATCATTAACAACACACCTAAGAGCGTTAACCTTAATCTTTTCAGTCTGCCATACAATATCCTCCTTTTTTGGAAATTTG
>OY735212.1:12229182-12246682 GCA_963457665.1 Thysanoteuthis rhombus | reverse complement strand
TCTTCAATGAGGCTATTAGCTTGGATTGATAATGGGATAGTAATAATATCTCCTCTGAGAACTCTATAAAATAGGTTGGACCAATAGTTCTCTTTTCTAGTCGCCCAGTGTGGAAGTCGTAAAATCCGAAAAATCAACTCAGCGAGTGTTGACAATCGAGATTATTCATTATCACATACCTCTACTCCAACCCATTGCCTGTGTCTCCTTGTTTCCTCCCCACCCCTTTCCCTTCCAATTTTCGTTGCCCATCCATGTTTTATCTAAATGTTATACAAACACATGTCAGGTTAGTCACTCAATGGAAATCGCAATATGACCAATATCTTTTGGCAGCATGCTGTATTCGGGGCAATCAATGGAAAATTCGAAAAAGGGATGATCAATGAACAAGTTAATCCTCTCAACATTTTTCAAAGCTGTGACTATAAAAAACAAACAAACGAACAAATAAAATACAACAGCAAGGCACGAACCTCAGCAAAAACCTGAATAGCAAATGGAACCCCCGATTAAAAACCTGCATTGCAGGGGGTGGGGTTGAAAGAAAAACAAAAAAAAGTTTCCTCTAGATAAGGAGTAAATTTTTAATTTTCGGCCACCATTGCTCCATTGGTGCAGCCTGTACGCGTGATAGATACATAGCCAGCCAGACCAGCTTAAAAACTTAGAGAAACCTATGTTGACAGTTTTGGTATCCTCGCCCTTATCTTCCTTTTGCTCTATCTTTCTATAAAGAATTTTTATATCTCACAATTTTCTTCACGTTTCCATACCTACCTGCCTTTAAATCTTTCGCTCATTATTTCTTGATATACAGCCAGCAGTCCTGTCTCCGTATGACCTTCTCACGCCTCCATCCCGCTACTTCTTATATATATATATATATATATATATATATATATATATATATATATATATCCTCTGTTCAGGGTTGGGCACTCTTTAAGTGGGGTAACTCATCCATTGTAAGCTTATGCAATGCTCTTCTATAGGAATAGAGCACACTGGTAGATGGGGTATTTCTGCATAAATGAATATATCGCTTGAATTCAGCCTTACTGACCGTCCAGTTCCATATCTCAGAAGTAGGATATCGACCCCCAGGTCTGAAGCGAAGGTTTCAAACCTGTCTCATGGTACTGGATGGGATTATGGAAAGTCAATAGCCACACTGAAGAGTTGCTATACAACGAAACAGTTGTCTATGGATGACACAGCATATATATATATATATATATATATATATATATATATATATATATATATATATATATATATATTCCACCTGGTTTTCTATTTGCTTATCTCAAGCTTTTTAGGTCCAACCTTTCGTAGCAGTCGTACATACAAGCAAGCAAAAAAATAGTATAGATGTCTTACGTCTTAACTTTTCTTTCTTCGTGTCCTCTTTCCCCCCTGTTCTTCTTCCCCACTTTCCCATTTCCTTCTCCCTTTAATACCACTGAGTAGGTTTCTCGATCAGAAACCGTGACTGATTCCAACTAAGAAGGACTGGGAATCAGGCATATACTAAACTGATCTGAGGTGAAAAGTGTGACGAAATAATGGCATAGATTTCTGAGCTTTCCTCCTTCATATCACCTTTTTCCTCCTCTTATTCTCCCTCGTTTTTCCACATTCTTCTTTGTTTAATGTTATGAAGTATGTTTCTCGGTCAGAATGTGTAATCGATTCCAAATTAGGAGGCCGGGGGATCAAGCAGGTACTGCACTCTGATCCAAGATAGAAAAGCATAACGGTCGTGCATTCAAAATAGCTGCAGAATAATTGTATAGATTGGCGTAAAATAAGTATGATTATTCCTTTAAAAGTTTAGCTTTGTTCTATCTGCCATTCTGTTCTGTAAGTTTGTTCCCAGTTGATAGAGCGTATGGTATATATGTGATACATGTACGACGCCCAAATATGACGCTATTTGAAACTGAAATCATAGCCTCTTCATAAAGATCAACACGAAAACGAAGTATTACAGTCATTTGAATGACAGACGTACGGGTCTTTCTATCTGGTTGTATAGCAATTGGAAGAGGAAGTTTTTTTATACCATGTAAATAAAAAAAAAATGTATATTTTGAAATAAGAAAGCGTCTAATAAAATTGCCACCAAAACTGTCAACATAAGTTTCTTCAGTTCTCAAGGGAGTCTGGCTGGCTGGT
Organism: Thysanoteuthis rhombus; assembly: GCA_963457665.1. Classification (NCBI taxonomy): domain Eukaryota; kingdom Metazoa; phylum Mollusca; class Cephalopoda; order Oegopsida; family Thysanoteuthidae; genus Thysanoteuthis; species Thysanoteuthis major. The sequence goes on along the minus strand of OY735212.1, from coordinate 12,244,501 downwards.
TGTCTATGTATGTATCACACATACAAGTCGCACCAATTTGACTATAGTGGGATGAAAATTTCAACATCTTCTCCTTTCCCTGGAAAACCTTTTTTTTTCCATTTTTTTTTTACCAGAACGCAAATAGGTTTTTCTAGGGGGTCCAATTTGCAATGTATGTATAATGCTGGAATGAACCCTTAGTTTGTGTCCTGCAGTATTTACCGGTGTTTTTTTTGTTTTTTTTTTTTCAATTCGGACTTTTTTTTATAGCCAAACATCATCCCTCATTCCAATTTTTTTATTGCTCATTACAGCACAGCGTACAGCTTAAAGACATTGCTCGGATGACAGTTTCTATTGAGTGACTAATCAGACCTGTCCATGCATGTAAGTTTATGCTAAAATGATCCTGTAGTTTGTGCTTGGCAGAATTCACGCCTGTTTTGTTTTTTCTTATGGAAAATTCGGAGATCTTTTTAAGATCACGACCCATCAAAAGGCAGGAGAAGAAACTTATTCATAGTTCAGCCCTTTTTCCAGTTTTTAATTAATATTCCTAATGCAGCATGCTGCCAAAAGACATTGGTTGTATGACGGTTTCTACTGAGTCACTAGTCAGACCTGTTTATGTGTAGTTTTCGAATTTAGGGCCCTTTCATGACATGTGCTACCGTCCCTGTACAAGCTTAATACAGCCCTGTTCGAATGGTTGTGTGAGTTACAAAGTATTTCTCCAGATGTCAGACATTTCTTCTCTCTGGTCTACATGTCAGCAACTAAACTTCCATCTGGGTGCTTAACACTGCTTTTAGTTTTCCTTTTTTTTCTTCTTTTTATCTAATTGATTTTTCCCACAATACCTTTCGTCTGCTGGTGGCTCCGAACTTTCAACACAGTTACACTTTACAGATAAGCTTTTCTTCCCTCCACGTCTCTTTGTCACCGAAATACTTTTATGTATGGTATGGGAGTCGAAAGTTGGTGGCTTCACTCCGGGAATGCTTCATTGTCGTTCTACTAAATGAGATATTTTGGTTAGAGGAATTATGACAGGAAGGATAGAAAGAAAGAAACAGAAGCAGTGTGTGATAAGATAAGGAGGGAAGTAATAAGCTTGGAAGTCAGATCATAGATGCGCAGGTTCTCTCCTTTGCACTTTCAGGTTGATGAAGAAAGGGGGACGAAAGGTGGTAAGAGTTTTTCGCTGTGTCAGCCTGTCTGTCAGTCGGTGACGATTATCGGGGCTATGGATGGTTGAGCATCTAAAAACAGATTAAACAGAGAGAAATTAAAAGCAGAAGTCAAAAAAAAAGAAGAAACAGAGATAGAGAGAAAGACAAAACGAAGGAAAGAATGGTTTTGAAAAAAAAAAGAAGGATTTGAAAGGTGAATAGAAAGGGGGGAAGGACATGGGAAATAGAGAAAGAGAGACATAAAGAAAGAAGGACAGAGAAAGAAAAAAAAACAGAAAGACAGAAAGAAGGGAAAAGAAAGACAAAAACAGAAAGAAAGGAAGAAAGAAATGATACAGAAACAAAGAAAGAAAGAATAAGAGAGCGAAAGAAATAAGAAGAAAGGAAAGAAACTGAAAGAAAGTAAAAACTGAAAGAAAGGAAGAATGAACAAAGAAAGAAATTGGAAAAAATAAAAAAGAAAGAAAAATGAAAGAAAGAAATGAAAAAGGCTGAAAGAAAGAAAAAAGAAAGAAAAAGAAAAAAATGAAGGAAAGAAAAGTAAATAGATAGAAACAGAAAGAAAGAAATAAGAAAGAAGGAAGAACAAATAAGAAAAACATGAAAGAAAGAAAAACGGAAAGAAAAAATAAAGGAGAAAAATAAAGAAAAACAGAAACGGGGAAATGAGAAAGGGAGAAGGAAGGAAGACAAAATAAAGAAAGAAAAGAAGAAAGAAACCAGAGCAAAAGAAAAAAATGAAAGAGAGAAAGCAAGAATAACCCAAGAAGAGACATCATGACTTCAATAAATTAATGACTCTTGTGAAGAAGTAGATAGAAGTTCGAAAGTCAACCGTTTGAGTGCGTGTGTCTTTCAGTGTGTGCATATACATTTACGTTTTAGAGGGAGAGAGAGAACGGGAATAATTAAAATATAAGGAAAAAAGGAGAGAGGGGGGGGGCACAGATGTGGAAAGTGTTGGGACCCCTCACATCTCTCCCCTATTTTCCTAACGATAATTTCCACCCGAGCGAACGCATTGCATATGGATAAATACAGCCCCCTATTCAGTCATCAAGTTAGGTTTGCCATTACGGTCAAATTTTATAGTCAAATTTGTCAGATACAGCATTTTTATAGAGCATTTGGCAATAAAGTTTTTGGTTTCGTCCTATCTAAATTTTTGCCCGTTTCAGTGTGCACTTCAGTGTTGGAATATTTTATAAAGTATTATCAATTTTTATACATTACTATTCAACTTCATCTTGATATACCAGTTACTTTTCAACCACAACTTCAATACACCGGCCTTCACCGTAAGTCGCCATAAAAAAAATAAAACACGACTGAAAAATTAGGGCAGTGAAATAGTATTATTATTCTTTTAAAAAATATTACTAATGATTTAGAATTCTTCATATAATAAAGATATTAAGTAAAATGATTGCTTTTATGGACAATTTTAGCATTGGGTCACTTTTGTCTATTTTTGCCTTTTTTTTTCTTTGGAGGCCAGAAATATCTCTAACTATCTGGCAACCCTGCATCAATTGTCATTGGGTTGAATTGTAGATAGAGCGACTGGAAAAAGAGACACGTAATCCCAATGGATTTGGGGCTTTCATTTTGATTAGGAAAATACAAAAAATAATTGCTTAAAAGTAAGAAAATAACAACAAGTGATGAATGATATAGAGTTATCGCTACTGAAAACATTTAATCAAAGTCCGAAATGAAAATTGATAAAAATCTAGAGTCTCGTCATAAATCGTGAGAGTATCTTATCTCGACCAAATGTAGATAAGAAATCTGGATACAATACTGCATAGAAATATGATGATAAAGAGAATCTCTATCTTTTCCCTCTCTTTCTTTCTTTTTTCTTTCACTCATTCATTTTTCATTCGATAATTCATTCTCACTTTCAATCATTCTTCCCTCCTTCTCTGTTTCATTCTTCCCTTCCTTGAGTCGTGTCTTTTTTTCTTCCTTTCTTTCATTCTTTCTTTCTTTCAGTCGTTCTTACTTTTTCCTCTTCCTTTCATTGGGTCTCTATTTCTTACTTTCATTCTTTCTTTCTTACTTTCATTCGTCCTTTTTCCTTGTATCTTTGTTTGTTTCTTCTTTTTTTACTCATCCATTTTCATTCCATTATCTATTCTTGTTTCTTCTTCGTTCCATTCTTCCTTTCTTCGAATCATACTTTCTTCCTTTCTTTCATTCATTATTCATTTTTCAGTCATTCTTACTTTTTCTTCTTTCTTTCATCAATTCTTTCTTTCTTGCTTTCTCTATTTATCTCTCTCGTTTATTCATTCTGTCTTCTTTTTTTTTCATCTTTTCATTCATTAATTCATCTTTTCCTCATTTTCATTCATTCATTCGCTCTATCTTTCTTTCTTTCCTTCATTTTTCATTTCGATATTCATTCTTTCCTCCATTCAATCTTCCTTTGTTCCATTCTTCATTCCTTTGAATCATCCTTACTTTTTCTCTTTCTTTCATTAATTTTCTCTTTTTTCCGTTCTTCCTCCTTTTCGTTCATTCTTTCATTCATTCATTATTTGTTCCTTCCTCTCATTCTTTCATTCGTCTTCGTTAACTTTTTAATTCATTTATTCGCTCTTTCTTTTTTTTAATTCCTTTTTTTTCTGTTGGTCAGTGGTGGAGGTGTGACTGAGCAATAAGCTGCACGGAGAATGCACTCAGTGAACTGAGTTCAAACTTCGGCTGAGACATTTAGTGCCCACTTTGCACTGAAGTCCGCATACATACATGCCTCAATGTGTAATGAAGCGCAGGGGTGAAGTGAGTGACATCGCTTCGGGTGCCCATCGACTCTAAGTCTATTTTAGATGTCGCAATCCAGGGACGATTAAGTAATAATGTGATACATGGAGCCTGAGAAGGGGTGTTTGGAGTCGTAGACAACGTAAGGCCAAAGGGGGAGAGAGCGGGAGGGCTTTTGTGGAATTAAGGGAGAGATTGAGAGATAGAGATATTTAGAGAGGGGAATTTTGAGAGATTAAGAAAAAGAGATATTCTGAGAGATTTAGAGAGAGAGAGAGAGAGAGAGAGAGAGAGAAAGAGTAGAGATATTGACAGATAAATTTTGAGAGAGCAAGAGAAGGAGAGGGAGAGAGAGAGAGATTTTGAGTGATTTTGAGAGAGAAAGAGAGGTTTAGCGACATTGAGAGACAGTGAGGGATTTGGAGAGAGAGAAAGAGAGTGAAAGATTGAGAGATTTTGAGAGATTGAGGGAGAAATTTTGAGAGACATCTTGAGAGATTGGGAAAGAGAAATTTTGAGAGATTCAGAGAGACATTTTGATTCTGATTGAGAGAGACAGATTGAACGATATTCTGTGATATTGGGAGAAAAAAACAGATTTTGAGAGATTAATATAAAAATGTTGAGAGATTGAGAGAGCGAAAGAGGGGGAAACTTTTGAGAGATTAAGAAAAAGAATTTGAAATATTGAAAGAGAGAGAGAAAAAGAGATTGAGAGAGAGATTATAGAAATTGAAAGAGCGAGTGATATAGAGAGATTACAAGAGTGAGAGAAATTTTGTGAGATTGAGATGAATGATTTTGAAAGAGTTCAAAATACATAATAGAGGCAAATTATTTTGACATATGATCATTATTAAATATATGTGACGTTCTTGTATAGTTGGGGAGTCGGCCCCTTGATATCAATGTTTTCATGTACTGCCGTATTTCAAAAATTAGTCGGGAATGTTGGCACCCCTCAAATCCTTGCTAATTGTATCAGTAGTGTTTTTTCGTGAGAGGTTTATTCGTCAACCAAGCAGCTTCTATAACTTTACCAGATATACAAGAGTACACTATTATTCCCTGATGGTGTTGAATTTTATCATCGGATCTAAGAAGGGATATAACGCAACTGAATAAATAAAGAATGTTTGATAAGCGGAAACGAACCAAAAGCTGCAAATAGCAAATTTCTTCCAATTCACCATCTACCCTCTCGAGAAAAGAAGACGATTTAATTCAGATTTCTCTAGCAAGAATATTACTTTACTAGCACAATACCTAGAAAAAAAAATGACGGGATTATTTCTGTTATGTACGGATGAATTATACAAATGTATACTTTATTTGGTTTGTGCGAAAATGATTACTCAATTCATCATTTGTTCTAGTTTAGTTGGGGCTATCAAATCAAAGATGGGAAAAAAAAAGCAAAATTTGAGCAATTTTGTTGTATAAGTTTAAAATGGGACGTGCGACTGCGGAATATCGACCAATCACTGGCCAGGCGATTGTCTACGTATGTGCAGCTCAATAGTGGTTCCAAGTATTTCAAAACGGAGATGAGAGCCTCGAAGATGAGGAGGGCCGTGGACTTGCTTCTTTGAATGATGATATCCAACTTGGGGCTATTTTTAATGCAGACTCTCATAGATGATCTCGAGAGTTTGCAGAGGAATTAAACGTTGATCATTCGGCAGTTGTTCGACTTTTGCACCCAATTTGAGAGGCAAAATAGCTTAACAAATTGGGGCCACATAGGCTGGATGAAGATCGAAAAGTTCGTCACAACTGAGTCTACCCTGTACTTCTTTTGCGCAAGTAAAATAATTCATTTCTTGATTGTGTTGTGACATGCGACAAAAATTGGATTCAGCAGTACAATCGACGCAGTTCTGCGCGTTGTTTGGACAAAGGTGAATCACCAAAATACTTTCCCAAACCAGACCAGCACCAGAAGAAATTTCTGGTCATTATTTGGTGGTCAGCATGTTGAATCATTGAACCTCTTGAATTCTGGCGAAACCATCACAGCAAATAAGTATTGCCAGGAAATCGACAAAACACATCAAGAACTGAAACGTTTACGTCCAATATTGGTCAGTAGTAAAAGACCAATAGTGAACAGGCAAGGCTAAAAAAACTCTACCTCGTCTAGCTTACGCACCTCTTTCCAACTGACTACCACTTTTTCGAGCATTTCAACCACTTCTAACAAAGGAAACTTTTCAGAAACCTGGTGTCAACTCAAAACGCCCCCGAGCATACCAGAATCCGTTATTTATTTGCCGAATTGTCTAACAGACACAGTCAGACAACTCGATCTGTACATATAATGATTGGAGGAATCATCTGCCATGAACCGATCTGCCATTTCAAGTGCAAGGACTCCAAAACATCCTAAAACCCGCTCTGAGTACACACAAAAAATTTATACCATTTTATCCAGGCATAATTTGGAGTCTTGTATACAAAATATGAAATGCGTATCAGGTCAACAGACTTGTTACTTATGCCAAAAGATGTAGATGTATTGATAATGGCGGGATCGGCTTATCACTAAATACAATAGAAAAGCGACATCCTCTTTATCTCCAAGGACATCTTACACTAATATGTATTAATCATAGACGGATATATTTATTACTTCATAACAACAGAAAACCGATCTCTAACTTAGCAAACCTTTACTTCATGTACAGGAACACTAAAAAAGTATAACATCTGCTTTAATAACGTTTATCATCTTTTTCATGTCATTGTATTCGGACATATTTTACAGAATATAAAAAGTGTAATGGCTGCACACACTTGGATTTAAAAATATAGTGTGATCAATTTAGCGTTACAAAGTATTGCTAAAGACTACAAAATACCGGTATCCCCCATTTTTGATAGTTCGCTTTACGGTACCTTTTCGCTAAGTAATCGGTGTAAAGCGAAAATAGCAACTAGTCCTAAAAGCAGAACGCAATCTCTCCCTCTCTTAACAATACCTCAGTCTCCTTGACCTCCAAAACCCCAACCTTTGATGCCGAAGACAAATATACTATTATAACCACTTTATCGAGTAACGTTAAAAAATCATTTCACATATGAATTGAATGTAACTGCCGCTTCACTTTACGCTTTTTCGGCATGAGAAAGGCTTCTACACAACCTCTTCACTAGAGATCCGTACTGAGTTTACCAGAAAGTTCGTACTGTGTTTTTATTGATAGATTTAACGTAGAAACTATACATCATTTCACCAGTAGTCGAAGCGTTTGTTCCGAGATCTGGTTGGAGTGTTAATTTGATTTTAATCTTGCCTGTTCTTTTTCTGATTTGATGGGCGATTTCATTAAGTTGTTCGTGAATTAATGTTTTTATTGTGTGCTTTTGTACCGCAAAATGAAGCTAATTACCTTTTACTTAAAGTTAATGATTTTATTTTTTCTCCTTTTTTTAAAACTTCAAATGATTTTTTATACGTGTGGTAAGTATCACAGTAAAAATGTATGTTTCTACCAGTAATATTTTGGGAGGAGTTGGGTGGAAGATTACCTTCAAGTCAAGACCACGCTCCGTAAAAAAATGTTTTTCCACGTAGGTGATTTTTCTTAAAGACTTCTTCTTCTTTTTCTTCTTCTTCACCAACTTCCTTCAAAGGGATCACTTAAATTTATATCGTAACAGCTGTTATATCATCAGCCATTTAAATAAAAACATTAAAGTTGGCGTATTTTTGATGCCAAGAATGATAGAACGCGTAAAAAGTGGTTTGCAAAAGTTTCGGCAAAGAATTTTTTTTTTCGCAGAAGGATGTTCCACGGTTGCGTAGACTAGTTAAGCGTTCAAATCAAGATATTACTAGGAAACCAAACGATCGAGTCGAACAAGTACATCTTTCAGGGGAACACAGTAATTAAAAAAAAGTAACTGACGAAAAGCGACCTGAATTAGTTGGTAGAAAGGGTATAATATCAATCAGGGTAACGGTATACCGCATATTCCTTCGGTATGTATCACCGTTGTCCGCTTATACCATCATTGAGGGTATTTCAGGTTAGGTACTCACGGGTAATCGTTAGGGAGGCCCACTTCCGGCTTGCTTGGTCTGCTGAAACTTCTTTCTGCTTTCACCACGTGGTATTACCCCATGGTTATCCACATAGGTACGACCAGGTCCGATGTTGCTTAAACTTCGGTGATATTCAAGAACCGGTGTATTCAGCTGTAACCTGTTGGCCTTGGAGAGAGGTTTCTCAGTTCTAGTCTTTGTGCTGAATTCTTAGCAGGAAGGCATTGAGTACCATTTCAAAGTATTTAGTATGACTCGGCGGTGAATCAAACCGGTGGAGAGAGTTTTTCAACTGACCTACAGTGTTCTATGCAAATGAGTTCCAACTCAAGTTGGGGATGTTTATATACACTTTGCACTAATAACATAGGGAAAGGCATGAATCAATCTCTTCTCCTCACAGTTATGGGTAAAATAGCAAGGCAGGCCAGGCGAATAACTTTCTGATTTCCTCTGGACTACACCAGCGAGTTCGAGAAGGGTTTTCTGACCACTGAGTATATCAGGATCCCTGCACGCTTTGACCAGGCATGAGCCCAGAAAATGACACTCCAGTGTCGTTCTATTGCCTGTAAGAACTAACGGAGGCCATTCGTTTAATTGTAATTATAAACACGATTTTTCCTTTCTAAATCATTTTTATTAACTAACCTTTTGCGTGTACATTAATTCCCTGATTGCAAAACCTGCGCTTGCGCATTCGCGCGCTGTTCAGAGAAAAAATATGGACAATATCTCTCCCGTCTCTTTTCTACAGTGCTTTTTCTCATTCGTTTCGAACCTGACTCTCCTTTTCCATTTCCCCCTTTTCCTCTCCCTCCTTCTCACTCACTCTCTCAATGACTCACTTTTTTTCATTTTCGTTTTTTCTCTACAATATATATATATATATATATATGTATATGTATATATGTATATGTATATATGTATATGTATATATATATATATATGTATATATATATATGTATATATATATATATATGTATATATATATATGTGTATATATATATGTGTATATATATATGTGTATATATATATATATATATATATATATATATATATATATATATATATATCCTCCTCGCGTTCCCTGTCAGTGATTCTTCTTTTTTCCATTTGTTTTCACAATTTGTTAGAACTTGGGGGAATTGCTAGTCTTTAATTCCAACAAATCGTGACGATTATATCTCAGTGGGAGGGAATCTCTTGACAACATTCATTCGAAACAAAGTAAAGTAAGTACTGATAAGTAATAAAACAAAAACCAAAAGAGAATGAATAAAAAGTAAATGGGTCTGGCTAGTTAGTCAATAGAAAGCGTCACATGTTACCATGTTTGGAGTGATCAATAAAATTTCGGAGGGAGAGGTGATCAATGAATAAGTTACTTCTCCGGGGTTTTGCCGGGAAAAAATCAAAATTTTCATAAAACTGGCGTGAGTACTGACGGGTGCAAACTAAGGGGTCAAATTTAGCATAAATTTACATTTCAAATAACCCCTTCCCTCTGACGGGAATGCTTTGTAGGGAGGGATTTAAAAAAACAAAAATAATTTTTTTGTAGACATGATAAGGTGTAATAGTTTCATTTTCAGCCCTATAGCTCAATTAGTACGGCCTGTGGGCGTAATACATACATCTACCTATTCCCCCGTTCCTTGGGTAAAATATTTGCGTAGATTGGTCTCTCTCGTCTTGGGAAGGCAACCAGTCAAGGAAAATGACAACTCTGGTTTCAAACCAGAGATCAGAGCCCCTTAAATGCAGTTCCATGTCCAATTTGATTTAATCTCTTCCAGCCAAACAAACTTCAAAATTGAAGAAACCTACGATGACAGTCTTAGTGACAGTTTTGGTTTACGGTTTCTAACAGAAGCAAATGGGACGGAAAAGTCCCCATAAAATTAATACCAGTGCGTTTATATCAATATCTAATGTCATCTGACCATTATCTAAGAACTATCAAATCAATCACCGCGGCTCAATAATACAGTATTCACTTCTTGCTTGGTAGGCCGTAGTCAAAAATGCGAGAGAAGTACCTTATCCATTGATAATCCTTTTTCAATTTTTTCAATTGATCACCCCCAACACAGCGTTCTACCAAAAGACATTGGCCGCATGACGGTTTCCAATGAGTGACCCTCCAGATATGTTACTAAATTACTTTCAATATGATGAAGTATGATAAGTATGAAAAGTTTTGCATTTCCAACATCCAAAACGTAAGGGCGAATGCTGAGAACATTAACTATTAAGTTGATGAAGGAGTTCTCACCAATATCTTTGACACATCGTTAAAACATCTTAAAGTGTGTTTGCAGGTTCTATTAGCTCTTTATTGTTTGTGCGTGCTTGCTATGTGTGTACAAAAGTTTCCAGTGCTCGTTTTTGAAACCTAGAAATCTAATGAATGGTATCCGTTCTGTCTCTACAGAGAATGGAGCCCCACTAGTCCCATACCCAGGCGAAGCATATTGAGATTCTGGGATGCCCAGTCGTCAGAATCCTTCGGCCCGGACTTGCTGATGTAGCTTAGGGTAAAGCAGAAAACGATATCATCTTGGTTTCAGGAGCTGGCGGAGGGGCGTCCTAATTGGCACCAAACCACCTTAACGGGGCTTTGGTTTGGGGATCAGAACTGTATTTCCTTTGAACCGGTTGGGCGCCTTCTCAAGGCTAGAGAGGGCTAATCTGATCCACTACTTCACCCGTAGCTTAGAAGGGCGAGAAGAGGACATTGGCATGAAGTGAAAATAAACAGCCCCGACAGGAGTTTGAGCTTGGGTCGCTGATTCCATTTTCCGAGAGGATACTGACTTTGCCAATTGTGCAGTTGAACACCGTTTTTTCGCAGGAAATATTTTGCGCCCACGTGATATTCAAGAACTGGATGCGGAAAAGGAATAATTTTACTTCAACGTCTAAATATATAGCGGACATTCGATACTGTTTACTCTAGGGAAGACGTAGCGGAAGACAGGCAATGGACCACTAAAGCTTATCGTAATGGAGCCAGCGCCGGCTTTAAGCCAATTGGACCAGTTGCTTTCAAGTAGGCCCTGCATCCAAGGGGGCGGGGCGCATTTGGGCATATTCTAATCTTGTCAAATACACACAACACTACATTTCAGATGAACAAGTTGATTAACAGAGAACAGCAACAATATTAATTTTCCTCAGGATTCTTGAAGATTCAACAGTGTGTGTTTACACTGTTCATGTTTTGACTTTTCTTCAATGTACTGGAATTAAATCATTAATCGCTTATTCTTAGGATCGACCACACTTCTCTATCGTAGGCGTCGCGGAGCCTGTACTTTTTGAATTTGTCTAGCTTGTCTCAGCATCTTGTATTCTGCTGGCTTCAATTACTCATGTGATCTGTAGGGATCCATGTCATGATGCCCATCGGTTGTCTGCCGTTCTTGCAACAGGGCCAGCCCATTGCTGTTTGAGTTTTTTGATGGATTCTATGATGTCTTTGACTCTTGTCTTTTCCCGGATGTATTGATCTGTCTTGTGGTCCCTCCATGTGAGGCCCAGCATAATTTTCCCATGTGCACGTTGCATGGTTCTTAATTTGTAGGTCTGTCTCTTGGTTAGGTTCCATGTTTCAGGTCCATGGGTGACTATCGGGAGAATACATTGGTTCTATAAACTTCTTTTTTGGATCGATGGATCTTCTTGTTTCTGAAGGTTGAGCTGGCTGCCTAAGGCTTGCCATCCGAGTGTGATTCTTCGCTTAATTTCTTCTTCTTTTGAGGGTCTCATGGAGATTCTTCGTTCTTGGTAGATATAGTGGTCTAGTTTCTCCAGTTCTGTTTCCTCAATTTTGATCTTAGTTTTCTTATTTCCAACATGGTCGTTACACATGATCTTCTATTTGCTGAAGGTCATGTGTAGACCGACTTTCTTGTTGTTTTCATTCAGTTGATCTAGCATCAGTTGGAAGTCGTGTAGGTTCTCTGCGAAAAGGGCAATGCTGTCTGCAAATCTGAGGTTGTTCTGATATTCGCCGTCTATTTTGATTCTTTATTCTGCCAGTCTAGTCTTCTGAAAATCATCTCGAGGCAGGCTGTGAAGAGTGTGGGTGAGCTGGAATCACCTTGTCTTACCACTTTTTGGATCTAAAAAGGCTCCAAATATTTATGTAGCCTGATAAAAGAGCTACTGTGACTGTATATATGATGCAGCACTTCAACGTATACTTGATCTACACCTTGTTGAGTGATGGCCTCCATGACCTTACGGATTTCCAATAAGTCAAAGGCCTTTTTGAAGTCGATAAATTTTCAGGCACACAATTTGATTGCTTTCAAGTGTACCATAGGGATATACGGTTTATTTATATCCCCAAGATTCTACAGACCTTGACTGTTAACCAAGGGCCCCGGAAAAAATGTTGCCTATTGGGTTCGCAGCTTTTGAATGGAGTAGCTAACATACGCACTTGTTTGGAATGGTTTACGGATATCTTAATAAGCTGATGCGGATCTCAAGGACAAATGACATTCTGGAAAACCCTAGAACTTGAAAGATGATGGATTAGTGGAAATTTGAAAGGAAAATGCAGTACAATCAATAAGTTTCGGCCAAGTTGCGATAACCAAAGTTGAGTAACGTCGAGACTTTTCAGTTCCTATATCAGGTTCCCTAAGCTGCTGGATATCATGTAAAGAGCTTCCATTGGTATCCCGTTAATCATCTTAAGGAGGGAATCAATTTCTACATTACACTCAACAATGCAAGTCAAGCCCCCCTAAACCCTCTACCAGTCTCCTGAACCCTCTCACTGGCCTGGCCGTGAACGACAAGGAAGGAACGAATGAATACATTCAACATGTGAACTTGAAGAAAAATGAAATATAATTCGCCATCACAGTCAATAATTAAACAACCCTAGCTTCTTATTCAAGTTTATAGACTAAACGGCAAGGCCAAAGACACAGGCTCATCTTAAAAGGATAGAACTATTCGCCACCTTTCGTGGCTATGGTCGTTCAATTCACACAACAAGTTTGTAGAATGTATTGGGAAAAGAAAGTCGTTTTCTCGGGGTTGGGGGCGAGTAAAAGAACCACTGAATGGTAACACCTATCCTAATGTTGTAAATGCGCCGCAACAAACGCTCGTCAATCAAGTATGGGAAGTTTCCCTACGTGAAGTCTTTTTTCCAGATTTGTTACTGTGTCATTATGTTTATCATTTAAGCAGCTTTTTAAAACTTAAAGATATCGAACAATTCCTTGAAAATCAATCGAATCAAAACCGGAAACGTTCTTTGATGATGGAATACAAGATCATAAAACTCTGGGATCAAATTTCGATGACTGAATCATCATGATATGAACTCATATGAAAATGATTGTGCGTCAACTTGTCAACACTTTCAATTCTTTCTTTGTTTAACGAATGTTACTTCACTTCTAATACTTCTCTAATGTAATCATACATAACTTCACAGCACGGTTTCCTGTCAGGTAACACGATAGAGACTAAAACTTTAAAATCCAATGTGTTAGAATGAGAATGATCATACCGATCCTAAATGCGGTCAGAGAAGAGGAAGTTTGGAATAAGAAGATTGTGTTGCACTAATATTCAAAGAGAGGTGTTTCAGCATGTCTACCTTGGATGAAAGCATTCAAATTTCTGGCTCGCAGCTGGGATCGAACACCAACCACTGTCGCCGGCAGGAAATGTGCAACTATCTCAACCATCAACTAGGTCCCATATAAATTGTGGTGGAGAAAGTAGTCACAACGAAATTTAATCAATTCAAGTCACCTTCATCAACCTTTAACTTCGATGTCAAATCAATACTTATTTATAGAATTTATATTCTATGTACGCTTTTTTGTATGATTTTCTTCTCAATACAGTTGGATAGGATATCTTTTCGTTTTTTCTGTAAGCGAGCTGGGACTAGGATTTCTTCTGTATCTTAATATTCATTTGTAGGCTTCCCACGTCGACAATATGATAAGTGTTTAGATGTAATTCCATTATCCGGCCGTATGGTATTGAAGACAATGTGGAAAGCCGTGCCTATAAGAATGTCCCTCGCTTGCAATGTTCTTCACATTCTGAAGAAGTTGCTAACGCGGTGAAACATGTTTATGGAATAAACAGGTTCCATTTTTGACCCAGGATTTGCTGTTCGCATAGTCTTTTCAACACCATATCAACGGATAGAATTTCTTTTGTAAACTCATTCTCGATCAAATTAAAAATTCAAAAAAATGTACTAAACATTGCTTTATTCTCCACATAAGAGCATTTTAACGGTATTATGCTGACAAAAATCAGTCTTTTTTTTCTGTGTAACTAACACAAACCTACAATCAAACACACAAAAATCAGATCATTATTATACTGATTATTTATTTGTTTAATGAAAATTGATCAAATCTATACATATATGTATGTGTACATATATAGTGGACTCCGCTTAACAGGACCAGCGATTATTCGGATCAGCCGTACAACTGGACCAATCTTGCAAAAACGATTCAAACGTATGTAGTCATCGCTAATTTGTTTCATTTATTATGACCAATGCACCGTTTATTTGGAACAAGCGGCAGTGTTACCGAACTAACATTAGCTGAATTAACAAAGGGAAATCAGATTGAATAACCAAAAATACTTTTCAGCTCTCATAACAACTATCTTTCAAATATTTTATGTTCATCACTCAGTAAGCTAAAGTAGAAGAAGACATATTGCTGCGCACCCATAATAGATCGATTATAGAAGCAAAGGGTGAATAATTAAAACCTTTAAATCGTAGAGAATCAAGCGAGAAAGGGTTATAGAATTAATCTGTCCTGAGACTTTAATTTTCTCGACGTATTTTTCATTCGGGAATTTCTCAGCAATTTTATAGAGCACTGTTCCCTCCATGTTGCGCAGCCAGACATACGTACATATTTTTCTGTAAAATATTGATGCCACGCACGAATTTTAAAAGTTTCAAATGAAGGAAACAAACGGATTAATAACAAAATTGGTCTCGTTCGTCACTCAATAGAAACTGTCACTTAACCAGCATCTTTTGGCATCATGCCGTGTTGGGGTTCATAGATTAAATGATTGTAAAGAACGATGATCTGTAAATGAAATACCCCTCTCGCCTTTCGATGGACAGTGATTATTAAAAAGTCTGGATTTCCTGAAAAAAAAACAGACAAAAAAAACAAGCGGGCGTAAACTAGGGACCAATTTAACATATTCTTAAATAGCAAATTGAACCCCTCCCAAAAATTTAGTGAGGAAAATTCGAAAAAAAAATTTTCTAGTTGTAATAAGGAGTAAATGT
>OY735212.1:12016682-12224182 GCA_963457665.1 Thysanoteuthis rhombus | reverse complement strand
ACTATTTTACAATGACAGCGTAACAAAAGACTTTTACACTTTGTTAATCATTATGTGTGCAGATTCAATCAGTCGATTCTTACCTTATTTGTATCAGTTTGAACGTTCAATGACAACTTTCTATTTTCATCAATTTTCAGCAAGAGAATTCCAGGACAGAAATTACAATGTTAAGAATATTCTTGACAGCAAACAAATTAAATAAAAATGTTTTTCCCCACGACCTTACTTGCTTGCGTTTTAACTTTAAAATATTTATTAACATACTGTAAACTTTCAAAGCAGTGGTTCTTGATCTTTTTAGCACCATGCCTCCTTCAGCAGTTGGACATTGCTCCCAGGCCTTTCATCTTTTCATCTGCGAAAAAGCATAAACTTTTGTCAAACTCAGTATAAAGTCTGGGGTTGACTTTGTTTTCCTACCGTAACAAAAACAACAAAGAACAACCCTTAACAAAATGAGCGTCGTAAACCGATACGTAAGATATCCATTCTCCTTGCATAATTTGAACACACAGGCAACTGATCATAAGGAGCCTATTTTACTGAATGAGCTAAATTGACAATTCTTAGATATCGACGGGAATTTATCACACTTATGCATCCGGGCTTATTTCATTCTGATAAATAAATGCATATATACAAAAACACTATTTCTATAATTATCAATCTATTTGTTACACAGATATAGTAGAAATGCTGTAGTAATCATCTTCAGTTGAATTGAAGTTGGAGCAGAGTTTGACTCTGCAGCAGCCAGGCTTGTAATATATCATCTTCATGATATTATGCAAACACCTGTTAGGATATTTCAAAAAATAATTACAGAAATTTTCTGGTGGGCTTACGTCCCTATTGAAATTAATCACAACTCCCTAAGGGACATGTCCCTTTGGTTTAAAACAACTATTTCAAAATGTCCCGTTGGTTCCAAGTCCCGTCATGACGTGGGTTATAAAAATGAAGAGGTTGAAGCATGTCTTACTGGCAGGATCGGGTTAGAACCAATTGATGCCGTGGGCACAGCTCAACAATGGTTACCCATCCCAACTCTTCCCTCAAATTGTCCAACTGACAAAATAATTATACCATTATTAAGACTTAGCGAATTCTGGTTGAAATACGAGATTTAAAAAATTCAGGTTTTTTCCAAGCCATTTATTTTTTTTGCCAAGTTGCAGTAAGTAATATAAACAAATTTTCAACTTATAACCAGGATAAAATGTCAACGCCTACACGTTGTAAATTTCAAGTAATTTGATTAATAAGAAATTCAAGAACTTAATTGTTACTTCATGCAGTATACATTTTACTAAACATTAAAATAGACATATTTCGTTGATAATGCAAGAGCCTGAATAGCGTCTGAGAGGCAAAAGACATTCAACAACTTCCTTTCATCATCATCATCAGTCTTTTATCGTCCGTCATTGGACATGGACTATCCCGAGGATTCACCAGACCTCTCTATCATGGGTGTCGTAGAGCCAATACTTTCGGAACTTGTCTAGGTAGTCTCGCCATCTCATAAATTGCCGGCCTCGGTTCCGCATTCGATCCCTTGGGATCCACGTAGATGTCCATCAGTTGTCTGCCATATTTGCAACATGACCAGCCCATTACCATTTGAGTTTCCTAATGGCTTATATTATGTCACAGACTATTGTTTTTCACTTAATATACTGTGCTACCTGGAGGTCTCTCCATGTGATTTTAATCATGATTCTCTCATATGCACTCTGCGTGGTTCTCATTTTTAGGGCTAGTCTTTTGGCTAGGTCACATGTTTCAGATCCACGTATAACTATCGGGAGGATGCATTGGTTGTATTCCCTTTTGGGGGTCAGCCTTACTTTCAAAAACAAGAAATTCACCTTTTTAGTCGTGGACAATAATCCCCCCCCCCCAAAAAAAGGGAAGTTTTTTTTTTTTTGTGAGAAGCAGGGCTGATCTAGTTTCTTCGCGTAGAGAACAAAGGTTTGCTTTTTTTTCTTGGATTATACATGTGCTGCAGGGTCAAGAATAGATCGGCTGAAACGTTGTGTTGACAACATCCGGAGAAAAAGAAGACATTTGATTGTCTGAACAAAAGTTGGAGAATTAATGCTCCCTCTCAAAGTTGTATGAAAAAAAAAAGCCTGAAAGTCAGACAATAGATGCTCTAAGAAGTAGCATCATACATGAGTGTAAAGATAATATAAATAGAATATTGTTTTTTAGTTACAAAAAGGAGGTTGTAATATATTCGATATCGCATTGCAGTGGAATAAATACAGTATTCTCGTTTGGATATCAAGCAATGGACATTACTCTCATTTCGGTATGTCAGTCAGTCGATGATGATGATCTGTATTAAAGATGCAGAGGCTTCCTAAATCATCTCCATGATATTTTGACAGTGTTTTCTTTTTCGGGAGAGAAACTGAACACTTGTTGATTGAATTCCAATCTGTGATGATAAACGATTCCGTTTGAACAAAGTTCTTCAAAGTACGGGCCCCGACACACTACTGCTGTGATTTTCAACCTTTTGCATCTCATGACACAGTAAGCCAGGCACTAAAACGGCCGAAGTAACACGATCAGAATTCATGGATAGATTTGATCATATAAAAGAAAATGAATGATAATAATGTGTTCAGAAGTTGAACAAATTGATAATTTAATAATTTTGTTGCCAAAAGTAATTTCTTCGTCATATTTTTCAAGAGATTTTGAAAATTTTGTCCACGTTTGTTATTACTGCATTTTGAACCGAGGTTTCATTGAAAAAGATGTCATTCATAAAAAAAAAAAAAGATTACGAGATCGGTCATTCTACACTACGGAATTCAGAAGAGAACGTAAAACTGCCATTTAGATCTTTAATGAACAACACACGTATTTATTTGTTGCAACATTTGGAAAGGAGAGTTTAATGTACTCCATAAAAGAACCAGTAATGTCTAAACGTATTCAAATGTTCTTTTTTCTATCCATAAGGGGAACACTGTCCTACACCCTCTGTTTGAGGGAGATTCGACCATCTTCAAATCTGCCGCGGTATACTTGCGCAAACTAATGAGCAGACAAATGTGTTGCAGCTCATTAGTCGATAATCGCTGCATTACTGGGTCGCAAGATTTTGCTGACTCGGTCACAGGTTCACAATAAATAAATGAATAGATATAAAGGATGACTGAGGAAAATATTGGTGACAATGAGATAAGTAAAATTTGAGATAATACATCTAATCATCTCATTGTTAATTCATGATTTATTTGT
The DNA here is from genome assembly GCA_963457665.1 of Thysanoteuthis rhombus. NCBI lineage: Eukaryota > Metazoa > Mollusca > Cephalopoda > Oegopsida > Thysanoteuthidae > Thysanoteuthis > Thysanoteuthis major. The sequence goes on along the minus strand of OY735212.1, from coordinate 12,220,918 downwards.
TAATCTGAATTTGGTAAGCTTAATCCTAACAGTATTAATAACCTTGGTATTATTGGAAAACAGTAACAGAGCTTTACCTGATGTGTTATCAATTCTTTGGTACATTTTAAACAATTTTTGTTGAAATCTTAATTACTCTACTGCACTATATTGCAAATTTTGTTTTTGGGTAGCGGCCATTACGAAATAAAGATGGCGTCTTCAGTTTGGATCAGATTGCATACAAACTGGTTTAATGTTAAAAAGCATTAAACATTCTACCAGTATGCAAGTTCTCACAGTCTTTTTCTTTCATATTTTGAACAACTCTGGTTGATATCTAAATTGTTCTTTATTGCTTATATGAAATCAAGATGGTGGTCGCAGTTTCTGCCAGATCGTGAATATCCCGCTCTTTTATGAAAGAACATCTAACTCTTTACCTCCTCTCAAAACACCAACTCGTCTACATAACTAACAAAAAGTGCTTTCTATGTATTGACCCATAACAGATTTTCCACCAAGTGAATTGCAGTCAATCTACATAAAGTTGCACTTTTAACAGTACTAAATTAGGCTTTACAAGGCCAACCATCATAGTTTTTTTTGCGTCATTTTAAAAGTAAAAATTTAGTCAGATATCACATAAGTGCACCTGTGAATATTTTATGCATAGATGTATGTATATAAGTAGGTATAATACTGATTACAAAATTATATATCATATTGAGTCTTTGTTTGTGCAAGATGAGGATGTTTGTTATTTGCATTTGTTCATGATATGAATCAGTGTCATAAGATTTTTGCATAAAATAAAAGGTTTGAAGAACCAAGCTTTATAACGGCTTGGCTCCGATGGGGCTTGGAAACAGTACCTAAAACAAAGTTTTCTCATAGCTGTGTGCATGTTCGTTCGTACTCTCATTTTGCAATCAGCCCACGAAGGCAATTGATGTGCACGCGAAAGAATAATACCTAAAATAATGTAGTAATTAATATTTACGTAAAAGTGACGGACAGTTTTTGTCGATTTCATTTTCTTCCCCTTGACTATTTTTTTCTCCTTTTTTTTTTGCAAACATGTAGTTATTTCGCCGGGTTACAAGAATGAAGGAACAATCAAAAGTTCGTGCTATACTCCTAATTGTACTAGTGACAGAAATATTTTAAATAAGTTTGAGTAATATGTAATAACATTGTTTCTTTTTTCAAGTAAATAGTTCACTTTGGGAAAGTCATTTCCTACGACAACTTTTTAAAAATCTGTTGATAGCTCGATAAATACTAGGAAAACTCTTTTTATCACTAATACTATTACTATGGCCACTGGACTTTGAAACCCTACTTGAAATGATCGATGACGGTCGAAAGCGCTCTAAGAACTACAGTATGAACTTTAGAGAGTTCCTTCATTCTTGTAACCAATGGAAAAATAGCATTAAATCGACGAAAACTATAAATCGCGTTTAATGAAGCTTGCTTGAAGGAAAAATGCTGCCAAAATGTAATTTTTTCAATTGATTATTAAATCACCGTAGCCTATGAAGGTGGCGAAATATTTTACACTTTTTAAAAATATATATGTACGTGAATTTGTATGTTCCAGAGCTCCTGGCAATACCGTTTTGAAAATCGACATCGGTACTCCATTAGGCCCCTTTTGGAAACCTTTTTTGCAAAAAAAAAGAAGCTTTTATGGCCGTTTGAGGACCCTGTTTTGACGGGTTTATTAATAACGTCTCGGTTTTTCTAGATCTAAATGCTTTGTTTTTTTTAAATTTTATTTTAGATGCTTTTTTCGTTGGAAACATCTATGATGGCATTAATATAATTTGACTATATATATTCTTCTATGAATCTTTTTACATGACTTCAAATTTTGACGCAACGATAGATCAATTATTGACTGTGATGGAAACTCATACTTAAAATTATGAATATAAAGATAATATCATAATTAAAATTATTGGAAATAATCTTTTAGCTAAATGTTTCACATTTCAATCTTATAGATTGTTCGTTAGACTTTCGAATGCCACATTTGCACATCGTCAACATCCTGTTCTGGTTTATACAGCACGACTGTAGCCATGTTTCGAAGACAGTGTTCATATTGTGAAGTTTACAAAGATCTGTTTAAAATTCTGTAGATAGCATATTGAGGTTCTCTAAAAATATCGATTCCTTTTGTCGACTTCAAAAGGAATGAAAAGGGTGCAGCACAGTTGTTCAAAGTTGACCGGCTTGACAAAATATTAGAAACGGCTAGACGTACTTTTCTTGTAGGAAAGAGTTTGTACACATCAAGATTTTTGCGCACGCTTACTATTAATGATTTGAAGTGACATTGACCCAAACCCTCAGAAGATTACTGCACGAAAAAAAAACAAAAAAAAACAACAACAACAAAAAACAAAAAACAAAAAAACAGCTGGATACCCCTTATCTGACACTCCGAATCCTGAAATGTTCCAAAACTAGAAACTTTTCAAAAGCCAACGTGATATCACAATTCAAAAAATTCTAAGACTGGCTTCACCGTAGTATGATTTAAAGACAAGGAGACGAGGTTTATTTCTGAGACATTTAACCCATTCTGACTATCGTAATTAGGTTATCTTTGTTCAACTCTTGAAGAACATGAAACTAGAGCAATCTGGTTATCTTTTTTCAAGCTATCTTTTGAAACGTGAAACAAACAAGGAAAAACGAAATAAATCCCAATAAAAGCAAGTTATTGTCATCGCCAGACCTACACGCATTAATCACTACATTGTTTTGCTTATTCTTTCATTTGTAAAAAATGTATAGTTGAAAATGTCAAAACAGGCTTCAGATATCCCTATGAGTAACAACGATAAGAAAAAGAGAAAACATTTACGTTTATCTACGGTAAAGAAAGTCAAGTTATTAGAGAAACTTGACGAAGGTGTAAGTGTGATCTTACATTCTGTATAAGTAAATATTACAAAATTAGAAAAAGTCGGAAATCCGAAACTCTTCTGATCCCAGTCATATCGGATAAGGGGTATTCAGCCTTCATTAATCAATTGAGGGGGACCGATTCTCTCCTTCAAAATACCGGTTACATGTTGCACAAGCAGAAGGGCAAAAACATATCATCGTGAATTGCGAAACCTTACTTCATCTCCCATCCCCCAGAAACTGTTACCCTAAGATAAAAGTTTCTTGAAGTAGACAACACTTGAAGCAAAAATAGATTAAAAAAACAGATGTCAAAAATGCCTTTAAGGGCCTTTTGGAGTTGAGGACCTATGCCCTCATCTAATTTTTAAAATTAATGGGATTTTCTTGTTTTTGAAGATCGAGCTTGCTCTGTCGAGAGCTTGTCAACCTAGAGTGTTTTCTTCTTCTTTTGAAGATTTCATGGAGATTCGTTGTTCAGGGTATATATTGTGGTCCACTTTCTCAAGTACAGCGTTTTCAATTTTGATCGTTGTAACTTTTCCTCAACATGTTCGTTCAGCATGATATTTATTTCACCAAAGTTCATTTGAATATTATCTTTCAACATTTAGTTCGTCTTGTATTATTTAGAGGTTGTAAATGGTCTCAGTAATAAGGGCGATGTCGTCAGAAAATCTAAGGTTACATAGGCCTTCACAAACTTGTCTGATTCCTTCATTTGCCCACTCTAGGTTTCGGAAGATAACCTCAAGGCATTCTGCAAAGAGTTTGGTTGAGTTAATATCACCTTGTCTTACCGCCTCTGATACTGTTGGTGTAACAGACACAGTCCTTCATGTATAGTCCATAAAGCTTTACAGCTTTAAACCTTAAACATAAAGATAAAAACTTTTTCAATAGATTTTCTGTGCCTCTCCAGTTACATATTTCCGAATAGCTGTCGATGCAATTTATATGAACTTCAAAAGTGTTTTTATCTTTGTTTCATTTTACTTTCTCATTATTATACAAATTGTAAATTGTTTCATTTTAGGGTCATAAGTTGTTTACCATGTAACTGTTTTGTGTAAAAACAAAACAGTTAAATGTGCTCTTCCATCACTGGAATAGAGCACTCTGGTGGATGGGGAATCGTGCATAAGTAAGAGTATCGCTGACCGTCCAGTTCTGCATAGGGCAGAGGTAAAATGCCAGCTTCCGAGTCTGAGGCTAATATTTTGATCCTACCTCATGGAACTGGATTGGATAATGGATAGTCTATAGTCATACTGGAGAGTTGCAATACAACAGAACAGCTGCCTGTGGATGACTCAATTATTTAATTATTATGTACGTTGCTTTCAAATACGTTTATTCTCGAATCTGAAATAGTAAAATCTTTGTATATAAGTATATAATACGGGCATTTAATTGAGAAGAAAAGAAAAACTTAGTAGATGACATTTGTGGTCTTCTATTGTGTTTTACGACATCACGATTCTCTCCTCTGATGTAATGAAAAGTAGGCCAGAACTATAAATATTGTAAATCTCTCTCTCTCTCTCTTTCTTGTCTCCCTTCTTTCCCTATAGCTGTTTTCAACCTCTTATTCAATTCGGTATGAAAGAAAGTGAATTTGGCTCTCATAGACCTTGCAATGTTCTTCTCAGATTGAAGAGAAAAACAACTAAAAATATGCAAATATCACACTGCGTGTGATGTGCTGGTATTATGCCTAAGTAATTCAGTATGGATAGTTTTGTGGTTTGGATGAATCACAGTCAGGATTAATCTTCCAAGTTAACCATTCGTTTCACAATCTAGCATATACGGTAAATTTCATTGTGGATAGAAATCTCATGATGATAGGAAAGTGAGAAAAACTCTAATGGAATTGAACTAAGCTCTCTTTTGTAATGAAATAATACATTAATTGTTAGTTACCATATTTCCCGGCTTGTAAGATGCTACAATTGATAAGATGCACCTTATAGTTGGTTAGTACAGAATACCATAGCTAGTTCGGACATCTGCAAGAAGGATACTCCTGTCAACCTACGACCTAGGGACCTTACTGCTATTCGCTCTACCTTGGTGGACAATTCCATCCAAACCCTTGGTTGAAAGGGTAGGGCAGACGTGTGCACGTCGCGCTTCACCAAAAACTCCATTGCACCCGCATTTGGACTATTCACATGCAGGCACCGCTGATCTAACAACAGATGTGAAAAACCTTCTAGGATCTCCATCATAATTAGCTGGATATTTTTCAGAAAATGTTTGATGGTTGAATAGCTTACCGTGATAGCAAGTAATTTTCACATTTTGACCCTATCTTAATATGATAAGCATACATACAAATTTCTTTCCTGTTTGTTTTCTCATTGATCTCATTGGTTGATTTGCCTTCCTATCGTGACGTAACAATCAATATCTTTACTCTCAAGATTTTTCACACATTTGAACAACTTCAGCCAAGTTGAGACTTGAAAATTCAACTCAATATTAGGATACTTGAATTATTATGAATAAATTATCTAATAAGATAGCTTTCTTATCCTTAGTGCCGATCCGCGCACAAGTATCTACATCTTTTTTTTCCCGGGTATGAGCTTATTATCAAATATTTCCATGAAAACAACGCATCTTACCAGCGGGGAAATACGCGATAAATGTCAGAAACCATAGAAATTTGAATTTTACGATCAAAACGGAAGTTTTCTTGGGGTAAGGGAAAAAAAGGGAGATTTTTTAATGACTTGGATGGGATGGGCAATATCTTGAATTAGAGAGAATAAGAGTACATTCCCCTTTGAGAAAAAATAAGTAAATAAAAAGGATTCTTGGACATCTGAAACGTAGAATAACCCTTGAGATTTGAATGATAAGAGAAAGACAAACATTGGAAAAGTAAAATCTCGTTTTACGATTAGAACACAAAATACTGAAGAAAAAAAAGAAAGAGAAGAAAAAAGTAAACTTTATAAGTTTTATGGACTCTTCACATTGTTGCTTTTCAACATGAAGGGAAGAACCAAGGGAAGAACCATAAGTTCAACAATGCGTACACCAGACGTAGTTGTAGCAGAAGGAAAAGGTGGCGGAGAAGTGCAAGAAGTCTCTCTTTGAGTCAGTTGATTCACACACTTGTAAAATATTGCGGTATGGAAATATTCTACTGATATTGTTTTCAATAAAAATCGTAAATGGTCAATTTTCGGCGTTTTGGGCCATTTTTGGCTTTTCTATAATACAAAAAAAATATTATGACATGATTTGCAGTTGGTAGGGAAGTCGATCGGAATTGTATTAGTCTAATGACGCCATACCTTGTCGCATTTATCTAAGAAATCAAACTTCTTCCTTCCGTCTCATTTCTGTTATTTAACGTAACCTGGGTCGACCAATAGACTGAAAGTGTCTAATAGAGATGTATAAACACCTCTGAAAAAGGTTTTGAAAATTGGAAGTTTAGCGACTTATTTTTCAAACCAAAGAAGGGAACATCAGTGCCGTATTAACTACATAGCGAAAGTAGCATTTGCTTTTCGCCCCGTAATCTCAAAGGCCCCGCACTAAATGCTTTTCAATTCCGATTCAGTTATTCTGCATTTGTATTATTTCCATGGTACTTTTCCTCCCTTCAACATTTATGAATGACTGGGTACATAAGGTTAGAGCTTTTGGTTTCCCCCTTCAACATTTATGAATGACTGGGTATATAAGGTTAGAGCTTTTGGTAGATTACCGCCTTTAATCGTGGTTGATATCTCCACAAAATAATTAATGTCAGTGTTGTAACTATTTGATAAATATATAGCGCATAAAAACAAAGGTAATTGAAACTGAGGCCGTTTTACAAAGATCAACACGAAAACGTAATCCTATTACCAAAATGTTTTGAGAATTTTTGTGGCTAAATAACAAGTGACAAAATCTGATTAGTTAAATGAGCAAGCAAAAAAATATTTTTTAATGTTTTTATGTGTATTTTTCATTTTGATAGGCTCGCTTTATGACGTATGCAGGAGGCCCCGCACTTGAGTAGTGCGGTTGTATCTCCATCATTATTAGGTTTGTTATCTCTTCATATTTATCCTCGAGTGGGTAGATTAGACTGCATATAACTACAATATGTCTCGGGAAACCGAGCAAATTCAAAAATGGGGCATGCAAATTAAAAATAGGGCAAACAAGTCAAGACATACCGTAAATTAACAAATGACAAGCGAATTGAAAAAAAAAAGGCAGGCAAAAATAAGGTATGAAAATCAAAGATTTCAGTAAGCAAATTTAACAGACTAAGAACTTTTATCCCTCGTTCAACTTCTCATTTTCTCTGCTACAATTACTTCGAATTAAAAAGCACTCAGACTACGGAAAGACGTGACCGAATACATATACAACTCCACCTTTGTTGGCAGACGTAATAAAGTGAGAGCTCATCAACCAAAACAAACTAAAGATGTCTGAATTGTATTTCGACGGGACTGTCACGAAGACTACAATCACTAATCTAAGAAGAACGAAGTAATTTATCACATTCTTTCGTCACTTTCAGTTTATTACAATTAGTACGCTGTCAAAGATAATTGCAATTGGTACCGTGACTGACTATTTTGCAAGATGAACTTATTGCACCACACACACACACACACACACACACAAACTTATACAGGAAACAATAATACATATACATCAAGCGTGTATATATATATATATATGAACGTATTAAGTAGATCTTCATTAAAAAAAAGCGCTTGATATCATTGGTAGAGTGGTTATGAAATGAGTAGTGATTTTTTCAATGGTTCATTACAGATTGTTGATACATTCTGTTTCAATTACCAAAAAAAAAAAAAAAAAAAGAAATTCGAATGAAAGGTTCATTTAATTTTTTAAAAAAAAAAACAGAATGACTATCCTGGAATGAACTATTGAAAAAAATCTTTATATATATATTTATATATATATATATATATATATATATATATATATATATATATATATATCATCTGCTTCATCACGTTCTCCTTAATCTCGCCCACCCTCTGAAATCTCCCCCTTCCAATAGTGAGCCCTGTAAGAAAAGCAGGTTAAACAGATGAAAGTATTCTCAGTGATGAACAAAAATACACGCAATGGTCACAAATAACATCATGAATTTTAAAAAGTAAAACAAAACTCGGAAGTACTTATAGAGCGCATACCCCAGCCAACGCTGTACATTAACTGTAAACTGAATGAAAATGAAACATTCAAGAATCAATGTGAAATATCAAAGAATTGCTTCTAGATCAGCCGCCAAATGTATTCACTTTTTCTTTACCCCAGGACTCACCCTTCAACAATACTAATTCGAAAGTGGTCTAGTTAGTCATTCAATAGTGACCGTCAGATGAACAACGTATTTTGGCAGCATGCCGAATTGGGGTTGATGAATTTTGAATAAGATTGCAAAATGAGGTATCAGTAAATAAGTTACAACTCTTGACTTTTGTTGGGAAGTGATCATTAAAAAATCTGAAATACAAGCGTGAATGCTGCCGGACACGAACTATGAGATCATTTCAGCATACACTTACATTGCAAATTACCCTTCCCGTCGCTAAAACCTATTTAGAGGGGGCTATCTTGGAATTAAAAAAAAAACAAAACAAACGCTTCTTTGAGACTTAATAAGTTACATACATATATACAGCCAGCCACCCTGCTAGTCAGCCAGTCAGCCGGACCAGCTTGAAAACTGAAAGAACTTATGTTGACCTTAATGACAGCTTTTATTGACGGTTTGTAATTCATCCAGAACTTTCGGGGATATCGTGTGGACAGACAGACAGACGGAAAGACGGAAGGAAAGACGAGAAATAAGACGGAAGGAAAGACACGTGGTAATACATATTCGTTGGCAGAGGTAAAAAAAAAAGGTTTTAGTTGATGTTATCATAGACTTTTAATAGCGCTAGTCTGGAAAAGCTGCTAACACATGTTACTTCTACATCAATTAATTATTTAAAAACGTACATGTAAAGGAAATATGTAAACAAAACCATTTTGATTTATGTTCCGTGTCTTGTATGGAACGAGCTTCAAGTCCACCGACAAATCGTCCCATATTTTCCACACGTGAACTTTCGTATGGGTGTGTCCTGGAGTGTTGTTCATGTTGTTCTTGGGGAAACATTCGGTTTTGTTTATATTTGTATTTGGTTCATACAGGGCTCTATTGTAGCACATGGAAGCGAGCGCAGTAACTGGAGGTTTATTAGGGATCAGCTTAAAACTCACGCACAGGGCGGGATTTCCTGTGCGATGCCAAATGGAGCCTTTGGCCCAAATAAGAGATCAAAACAGTTTTTAGGGGTACTTTAATTACAGACCTCTGGCTACAATGCACCATTTCGGAAAGCAACTTTTACGAATTTAATTTATTTGATAAAAAGTTGGTGGTTATCTTCCTTCATATAAAATATCAATCAATTATTTTTAATTGTTTTCCTTTATATAAACTTTCGATTTAATTTCATTTACAGATATAATTGGAGTTGTTTTCCTTTATCTAAAATATCATCGACCTAAAAATGTGTGCTTTTTGTAGATTGAGACGTACTGATTCAGACTTGGTTTTTGCTTTTTCTGTGGGATGTGTAGTTATCGTGGGACAAGGGTACGAACATATCTACATACACACATATATGTACATACATACATTACGACTTACAGAAGTGTTTCTTTTTTTCTACCCGTATCAATTGATTGATATTTAGTCATCATCGTAACATTAGATTTCAACTCATGTCTCATTTATCTAGATCTGAAGTCGAGAACATTCAAAAGATGTAATAATAAAGAACTGGAAAGTTGGAAAAAATAGTGACTGAAATCTAAAAGACTATGTTACCAGGTAAAGCGAATAATAATCGCCAAATAAGGAGGGGACTGCTCACAAAATGTTTTGGCAAAATTCATGCAATTACACAACTTATTGCTATGCTATGAAATACAATTTACTGAATATATATGTACATCAAGGTTCAAATCACTTATTCAATATCTGATGAGTAATGGGTTTATTTCATAAAGTGCACGATACACAAACGTTTAATCGAAGTATACAAACAACATAATTCATGACAACTGGCCACAAACTCACTTCGTCTGCGAGAGATAAATAAAAAAAAAAACAAGCAATTACGAGAAGAATTATAAGAAAAAACCCTGTTAAAATTTCCATTAAATAGATCAATCAAAAGACAAAAGAAAAGAAATATAGATGAAATTGGGTGGATTTTTTTCATCCAGAAAATAGACCCACCTCCCGATAATGTCCTAAACAGGGATCTGGATAAATTGAATTATTCGCCTGAAGAAGCCCAAAAGGGCAGAAACATAAACATATTTTTGCAGCAAGTACATTATTTCACCAAATATATATATATATATATATATATATATATATATATATATATATATATATATATATATATATGAATTAATATATGTATATCTTTATATTTATGTTTATAACCAATGTTTATTCTGTCTAGTTCGAGGGATACGTTAACTGTGTAACGACAGGATATCATTTTAAATAAGACTGTCTATATGATATAACGCAATTTATAATCATGCATATATATGTATATGTATAAATTTGTCTGTTTATTTTTCAAGCAAGTACTCCGAAATTCATGTTGTATTATTTTCAGTATCAAGGTTCGTTTTATCGTCACTTTTTTGTATCAATCATGAAGCATATAAATATAATAGGACATGAATTTTTGAAAAGTTCTCATACTCTATCAACGTGACTATAAGTACATCAGAAAGCCCGAAAAACTTACAAGAAAAATGGACCAAAAAGGTCTACACTTTTTTTTTAATTTAAAAGATGAGACACCACCTAAATACACTGTGCGAGTGTGTGTGTGTGTGTGTGCGTGTGTGTATGTGTGTTCTTATTCCTCTTCCAGTCTTTCCCTATGTATACCTATATGAATGGCAGGGTTTTACAACGATTATATATATATATATATATATATATATATATATATATATATATATATATACATATACATATATATATATACATATACATATATATATATATATATATATATATATATATATATATATATATATATATATATATATATATATATATTATTCACAAAGTCAGATATTACCAATGAGAAAGGCTTACACAGAGTGTCATAATATCAAATTATGTGTAAAACGAGAAAGAAAAGGGGGGGGGCTGAAAAACCACGCAAATTACATTAACAGATATTGAGAAGTTGTTGAAATGACGTAAATATTTGAAAAAAGTTTTAAAAGGTATGTATTTAGTAAACAATATATATATATATACATATATATATATATATATATATATATATATATATATATATATATATATATATATAGAGAGAGAGAGAGAGAGAGAGAGAGAGAAATAGATAGATAGATAGAGATAGATAGATAGAGATAGACAAAATATTGAGTGATAAAATATATAGAGAGAGATGGATAGTCTCTGATCCCTTTTTTTCCGGTCATTGCAAAGGTTGATACAGACATTGTTTTTTATCACTCTGATGCTCTTCTTTAAGCATATCATCCGTTGACTTTTCAAGTAACTTTCAACTTATCTTGACATTTTGCCCCTTTCTTCCTGTGCCAAATGCAGTGTTGCGTTCTTCCGCTGAAGACAGTTATATATCGTTGATGATAAAAATCCCGAGTAGAAAGAATTTTTTAAAAATCCGTTAACAGGCGAACGAAAGGAAGGAAATGAAAACCATAGCTAATGCCATGTTGGCTCCCTGGCGTGTAGCAAAAAAAAAAAAAAGAAAAATGGACACGTGTCACTGGACGTATCAAGACCTGTTTTGCTAACCCATTGACTACAGAAGGCGGCAAGTATGATACTTATCCATTGTATAAACATCGATGAAAGCTCTGGTTCTTTGCAAGTTATCCATTGCAAGTAATTCATTGCAAAATTTTAAAAAAAGCCCTGAATCACAGACAGAACTGATTTAAATAATCACTCCAGTCTAGAGAAAAGAACTTTTTTCTTTTAAATCTCCGCAACAAAAAAACTTTTACGGAGATCCAATTTACAATGTAAGTTCTCTTATTTTCTGTGTGGCAGCAATCATTTTTTTTTAATTCGTACGTTTTAGTGATGCAATAAAAGATGAAAGAACTACTACTTCGTCGACCCACGACGTCAATTACTCCTATCTCTACACGTTGGTACTTCTTGCATGTGGACGTGTACGCATGGCCACTTATACACACCAACGTACACGTGCGCAAACGTACAATCTTCACCTGCGAAAGATTCTGTTAATACTTCTGGGGATTCTTCTCTTGATCAAACCAAAAGCTATCGTCATAATTTGAAAGTAGGGGAGCCCAAACAAATTTGATCTTGGAGGATCAAGATATTTCAACCTTCTCCAGAGCAGTCTGTCTTCTACATGCTTTTGATCGGGCTCCCGATCAGTCAAGTTGTCAGATTTTTTTAAAGCTTTACCCAAAGAAGAGACTGTTGATGTTTGAAATAAAGAAAAAGTAGCAATAGGAGGTATAGCTTTTAAGAGCGTATTTTCCGTTAGTCTACAACAAACCAAACATTTTATGACCACTGGGAATGGATGAGTCATAAATATCCCTTCTCAGTGTTAGGCTTAGAGGTTAGGGTTAGGGTTAGAATTAGGGTTTTTGTTTTCTTGATTGGGACAAACGAGAAGACCCTGTATTTTTGGTCTTTCTCGCTGGCAAAAACTAAATGCAACCTCATATATTTATTCATTCGTAGGCTTTCGTCCTTTAAAATCATGGATGTTAGCTTCATGAGGGGGCTACAGAAAAATACATTTTTTACGGGCAAAAACTTTTTGGGGAGCTGATGATAAAAGCCGTACGTTTTAACGATGATTATTTGCACTATTATGGAACGATTGTTGTGAAATCACCAAAGCCTACCTAAATTTATGTAATTTTCAAATCTGTCTGTCTGCCTGTCTCTCTCTCTCTCTCTCTCTCTCTCTCTGTGTCTCTCTCTCTGTCTCTGTCTGTCTGTCTGTCTCTGTCTCTCTCTTTCGTGCATGTGGGCATGCTTACATACAATTTATGGGAATTCGATCATAAAAAAATTACAGTACTAGTGTCCACCATCACCTTCGAATTAGAACTGTTTTCATTTATTTGCATTTTACTCCCAAAATTGGTCCAAATCGAAAAGACGATGTACCTAAGTAAACCAAGAAATAGATAGTTGAACACAGAAGGATCTATATTCATTCACATTCTTTTTGTATCTTGTTATAGTGATTACTCCATACACATCTATTTATTCATTGATCTATTTGTCCTCCGACACGCTAAGGGTAAGGGATGCAACCCATCTATATCATCATGAAGCAGGTAAAAAAATGATTCTATGTTCTGATGACGTGGTAAATGACAAAAAATAACAAGTAATAAAAACAGAAACAAAATACAATAAAATCATTTGATGGTCAACAGAATGCCATTTCCCCAAGTGCACTGCAATGTAAATCTCTATTATCCACGCATATAAAATACTGTATGGTATACAGGTTTCGGACCTTTGAAACCAATTTGGCTATTTCAGTATCTTTTAATTGATATCCTAACGATGATTTCGATTGGTGATTAACCAATTACAACCGTTACAAGAAGGTATAGGGTACAAAATATCTGGTCGAAAGAAAAGTAAAGCGTCTGTCTCGCATTGCAGTACATAGTTGGTGACGAAGCCCCGGTGTCCATTTCATGCTTCAGCTTAGTGATCCAAGACCCAAGTCTCATCTTTATGACTAACCCGTTGGCGGGATGCAAGTCCACTGAAAGGATACTTCCAACATTTTCACATAGCTTAGAATGTACTCAATTGGCTGCTGAGTGCATAGGGCAATTTTGTCCTAATAAAAGGTTTCCCTCGCTATTCACTTAAACCAGGGATCGAACTTGCGTGAGGGACAGTCGTGCTAAACACAACACCTTCTGAGCGGATTTGGTCTAAACACAACTGTTATGATAAGGGTAGCTTGGCATTCAGTTTTACTACCACTGTCCCATAATAGTTATTCCATTGTTCTGTGATTTTTATGTGCGAATACAACAACTATTATGGGACAGAGGTAGTACTTCTTTTCAGATGTTATCTTTTTCTTTTACCTCCACACTCCATCTCCCCTCTATTCATCCTTCTCCCCCTCTCCCTCCTCACCCTCTTCCATGCTATCTAATAGCCCTTCTATTTCTCCCCTTCTTCGCTCTCCTTCTTTCTATCTATTTGTACTTTTTTCTCATCCTCTCCCTCCTCAACTCTCTCTCTCCCCTCTAATCGCCCTTCTTCTTTCCCTCCACCTCCCATTCACTCCCGTTCCCATTTATTTGTCCTTCTTCTTCCTTTGAAGTCTTTCTCTTTTTTTTTTCTTTTCACATTTGTCTCGCCACCGGGTAGGCCGAACTTGTTTTTATATATAGACTTACTTACTTATCTGAGATGTTTGTTTGTTTACTCAGACCCCGTATCCAGCAGATGCGTCCTGTGCAGCAGCAGGCTATCTTCTTTCTTTTGTCCGCTTTCTTTCTTTACCTTTTTTCCTTCATCGTTCAGCTATCAATTTACCTTCTTCTTCTTCTTCTTCTTCTTCTTCTTCTTCTTCTTCTTCTTCTTCTTTCCTTCATCAGTTGCTTCCGTTTCTCCTCTTCTGTTTCTCTTTCTTCTTCCCCTTCTTCTTCGTTACTCTCTGTTTTTGTTTCTCTTTTTTCTTCTATTCTTCTTTCTTCATTATCTGTTGCGTCCATTCCTTCTTCTTCTTCTTCTTCTTCTTCTTCTTCTTCTTCTTCTTCTTCTTCTTCTTCTTCTTCTTCCCTTGGTTTTATTTCCTCGCCTTATCTTTCTCAAAGTTAAAACCGAACCCCACATATGTGAATTCGAATCACTGTGACACAGAAAAAGCAAAAAGGAAAGGTGATTTTTTCCACAGAGAGAGATTCAACGCACAATTCCTCTTGCACGTGGCTAACTACGCAATATTCAGAAACTAAACACGTCTTCACTATTTGCGTCTCTCCTCTGGCTTCGTATTCTACTTATTCCAAAACAGATTCAGGCTTGAATGAAAGATAATCTCAGCTATTCGTAATGCCTGATAACGTGTGACTGCATTGTAGAGTGGCCTCTGCTTCTTCTGCCCTCTAAGCCTGGGGTTCTTCAAACATTGTCGATCCTGACCCAATTTAACTCTGTGCAATAACCTCACGACCCACTGACATAAAATGAACCATATATCTGGTCCCAGAGTTAGGGCATAAACTTGATATAACTAAAAAAAAAAAAAAAGGAAAAAAAAAGACTTTTTATACTCTTGAAATTCAAATGCAACTTACATCATGTCCGTTTCAAAGGCCTAGATGTGTGGAGCGTACTCATCGTACTGTAGGCCTATGAATTTCATCATTCATGTAACCGACCTTCTTCATTCCCTTCATTCTGTATTACCCCCCCTCTCTCTAATTAGACCTCTGCTTGCATCTTTCAATCATTGTTATAATTTAATAGTTTACCAATGAATTATTGACAACATAGGTAATAATAAGATTATTAGATATATTCATGTTTCACATCTTAATGATTTCATTCCATTGGCATTGATATATACTCATTTACGCTTTATTCATTCATTTATTTATTCTGATCCAGCAACCCAGTCAGCAGTGCCTCGTGTACCAATTATGGGCCAGGACCCACATTTTGAAGAACCCTGTTTTAGCGAGGAGATGTATCCGACCTAAAGGTCAGCATTAGAGAATTTTACAAATATAAGTATTTAGTATCAATGTTTTTTTCATATTGACGTACTAACATCTCACTAAATGCTGGATGCTTCATTGGAAAGGGCCCCTCAAGGAGCTGAGTCATTCTGCCCGAGTCCCCATATGAACCCGAAGCTTTTGAAAGGTCTGCCCACAGACCTCTGTGATAATTTGGTAGCTCCAGGGATCAGTGACCCCCAGGTTTAGAACCTCTGCACTAAATGTTGAAAGTGGGAACACATATTATGGTAATTCTAAAGATAGTAAATAGTAGGTAAGGTATTCACAATCTTATAGTAAATCAAGTATCCACCCTACATTATTTTGGCCATGAAAACAGTAATTTGAACATTCCTACACAAGTAGATTTATTCGTTCTATGAAGGTTTACGCTAACACTCTCAGAACCGACTTATCATCATTAGCACAATTGAAAACAATAAGTGTGCCATAAAACTCATTATTTTATTTCTCTTTAAGAATCCGGATTTGATGATGAAAAGAAACATAAAAATGCTAAATCAAACTCTTCTATACTTCTAAAGTTTTCCCGAGGTTAATACAGTAATCTGAATAAATGCAATTTAAAGTTTTTTTTTCAATCGAGTGATAAGATTTCCATTGTATAACCTCTCAACGTAATGATTTAATCTCCTCTGCAGTTGCCAGATCAGGCTACAAGTATTGGATTGGACTATTTTTGAAAGCACAGCGCAACAACATTTTGAATTCGCTACTTGCGACCTCTAGGGCTATTTTGAAATAGAGTGGACTAACATACAGACCTACAAACTGAGAAGCATGCAGTGTGCGCACGAGGGAGTCATGCTCAACCTTACATGGAGAGATCACTAGACAGCACGGTATATAACGAAGGAAACGGGAGTCTGAGATATCATTGATACTATTAAAAAACTAAAATGGCAATAGGCAGGCCATGTTGCAAGAATAAAAGACAACTGATGGACATCACGACTCACAACATGGATCCCCAGAGATCACATGAGAAACCAAGGATGGCAGAACACGAGATGGAGAGACGAACTAGACAAATTCAGGATATACTGGATCTGCGACGCCCATGATAGAGAATTGTGGCGAATCCTGGGGAAGTTCTATGTCCAACGACGGACGTTAAAAGAATGATGATGATGATGATGATGATGATGATGATGATGATGAACATGGTCTATTAAAGAGAAGAAGGTTAAAAATAGATTATTTTTGAATATATAATCTAGTATATTTGCCTTTTGAAGACGCAGGTAGATAGCTTTTTCTAATTTATCATTTACCTCTTTTTAAATTCCCCTCACTCTCATATTAAGTCTGCATCGGGTATTCAGGTAGATCATCATCATCATCATCATCATCATCATCATCATCATCATCATCAGTAGTCTTTTAGTGACCGTCGTTGGATGTGCACCTTCCCCAAGATTCGCCAGATCTCTCTATCATTGAAGTCTCGTCGCCAATAATTTCTAAACTTGCCGGCCACAGTTTTGCATGTGATCCCTGGGGATCCACGCTGTGAGTAGTATTGTCCACAGGTTGTCTAACATTCTTACAGCATGGCCAGCTCATTACCATTTGAATTTTTCAAATTGTTTCTATGATATCTCTGACTCTTTTTTCCCCTCTCATATACTATGCTGTCTTGTGATCTCCCCATGAGATGCGGAACATGATTTTTTCCCGTGTACATTGCATGGTTCTCAGTTTGAGGGTTAAACAAAGAGCCCAGTAGCACCTCATTCTACACGCCATTAGCAAGATAACACATTCCCATTAACTGTTCGTTATAACTTGATTCGTCTGTACTCGGAGGAACTTGATAATCTACAACTTTGAAGACTTGGGGAACTCCAACGCCTCAATTATGCTTCGCATAATAAACATTGTTAAGTTATCCTAGTATCGCATTTTTATCGAATGCTGCGATATCAATAAAGTCATTGAAATCGTGTACAGTATGTAACAAAATATGTTACTCTAAAAAGCGTATCAATCTGCAAATATAGTGGTCTATTTTTTTTATAAATGTATTAAATTTAGTTTTTCAACTTGATATTTCCATCAATTCAAATCTAGTCAACCATCTTCTGAGTCTGAGATTGAGCTTGCATGGTCATTCTGAACTATTGTAACTTTTCTGTTGATCAAATACTTTCTATATATATTCTTATTTTCCAGTCATTCTTGACAATAAGATACTTATTGTAATTATCTTGCATTATCCTAAAAGCTCATTATAAACAAAACCTCCAACATCCTCACGACTACTTGCCTAGACCTTACGGTAATGGAGATTTGTTCTAGATATTGGATAACGTTTTCCGGTCAGAATCTCAAATTCTTCCCACAAGGAAAAACTGAATTAGTTTCATAATGATGTAAAATTAGGTCAAAAACATCTTGAAACATCTGGGAAACATGTAAATTCTCAAGATTTATCAGTAATCTACAAAAAGTATTACATATCATTATCTAATTAAGCGTGACTTTAATCTTCAAGATTTATTTCATCAAAATATTTCCAAATCTATTAAAAACATTAATACCTTTATTGCTATGATTTGAATAAACATTTCACTCATTTTATGAAAAAAATATCTAAAAAAGGCAATTACTTACATCTAGACGCAACCAGAAAAAAAATCTACATTTAGATTTTAAAACATACCTCGATTAACAACACTGAATAAGGGAGATAATTCACTTTTAAACTGGGTCACGATCGACAAGAAAAACGGAGGTTACTCTGAAATGGTTAGAGAATCAGACAGAATTACTGCAAGTAATCTAATGGTTCTAGGTTCAATCCCAGGGTGAGACAATAATAATTCAAAAATACTATTAATGCTAAAAGGGGAGTGCGGTCTATATACCCCCGTCGGTTAAATAAAGGGTTCGGTTCGTTACTTCCCTCACACCCACCAGATGATACCTGATGAAGGCCGTAGAGTACAACAGCCGAAACGTTGTATGGAAAACAACGAAGACGAGGATAGTCCGAAAATAATAGTAATAATACCTCATCTCAAAAATTCAGAGAAACACTAATGTTATCAGATATTACGAATAACTGAGATTATCTTCAGTATGCCAGTCAGTCAGCCATTGTCAGTCAGTGCTACAGATGCTAGCACAGCTATAAAAAAAAGCGAAAACTGAGGATAAAACCTTTTGCGTGTAAAGTTTGATGTTTAGCAAGAGGAAATGAGGATAAAAAACAAAACAAATGAAACTGAAAATGACAATTTCAGTGGGAGCAATTGTGGATTGATCCGCTCCCAAATTCAATCACTTCTTCTGTGGTCTGTTGCTCATTCTTTTACAAAATTACCGAGAAAATCATAGAGAAGTTTTAGAGATATCGACGGGACAGAAGTAACCATATGCATAAAAGTATATAAAAAATAGGAAAATGTATTTTAATCTGAAAAAATATACCTGGATCCACTCCCAAATTTTACCAATTTTTCCTCATCCTATTTGCTATCATTCCTGAAAATTTCATTGCAATTTGAGGGTACCTTTTTGCGAATAGACATAAATAAATATACGTATAAGATGGGAAAATATCTCACACAAAAAAGAATTCCTTAATCCGCCTTCTAATCTGATCAATTCAATTCTTCTTTGTCTCATTATACATCCTTCCACGAAATTACATTGGAATTCATTGAGTGCGATCGTGTTACTTTCGGGGATATCGTGTGGAGAGGCAGGCAGAAAGATGTGACCTAAAACATATACCTTTCCAATGTTTTTTCTGAGCTAGAAGGTCAGAACACCAACAAAAGGAACGCAAAACCTTGAGTTGAAATAGGATCTTGTATTTGAAGGTTGAAGAGCATGCGCATGAGAGATTGGGGAGATTGCTAACAGAAGGAAATTATGAAGGAATTTTGGTAGCCTTAAGGGAGGAGAAGAAGAAGAAGAAGAAGAAGAAGAAGAAGAAGAAGAAGAAGAAGAAGAAGAAGAAGAAGAAGAAGAAGGGTTTGTAAGATAAGGAGAGAAAGAGAAGAGGGTGACAAAACAAAACAAGAACAGACAAACAAACAAACAGACAGACAAACAAGAAAGCTGATGTTAGAGAAGAATGAGAAAAAGAAAACCTGGTTAACAAGGTGACAGTAAATGCCGTACAGAAAGTCGGGAAGTGCACACGCAGTAGAGAAACGCACGTATCGATATAGTGTTTGTAAATATCACTTGGTATTTATAGTTTAGAGAGCTTTACAGCTGTAAACACGGAACATTAAAATACTTTTTCAATAGATTTCTTTTTATAGTGAATAGTTATAAATATACAACAAGCAAGGTTATATATATATATATATATATATATATATATATATATATATATATATATATATATATATATATATATATATATATATATATTTAAAATAGTGCTCAGTACCATCTGCAGAGCAGTTATAACACGAGCAAAAGATTTTCACTGTTTCATTACAGATTTTACAGTCTTTTTAAGTGAAATATGATGTACAATCAGTAAATAACCAGTGAAAACCTTTACTTATGTCATATCTATCTATCTATCTATCTATCTATCTATATATATATATATATATATATGAGATGAGTGTAGTGACAATCTATTTAGAAACATAGTTCGTTAGGCAACGGAATTAACCAAGTAGCTAATCGAACAGCCGACTAAATAAATAATTTTAGAAATTGAACCTGCGTACACCAAAAAGGAGTCTTAACGTGACTCTTTTCTATTGACTGAGCAAGCAAGAGTTCGAAATAGCGCACTTCCTGCTAACAGCGTTAAGACTGCTTCCAGGTCGACGTAGGTTGGAGTTCGGCACGGCGCACATTTTTTAATCCATGAACATAGTCGGATGTTCGGATGTTCGCCACTTGTTTAAGACCGGTGCCAAACGAAGTATGTTTCTACATAAATTGTCTTTACAATAATCATGTTCTATTGGACATAAACTGTCAAATCTTGTGAGCGTTCACGCTCATCATTTTTTTTTCATTCGGACTTTTTTCAATGATTGCCCCCCCAACAACAACAGGTGAAAAAGGGAATTATTCACTGATCACCCCTATTTCCAAATTTTTGATTGATCATCTCTGACATGGCACCCTGCCAAAAAGTTAGTTTCATTTGCAAATCTTTCAAAGTGAAACAGAACTTATAATCTGTAATTGAGAAAAATCTTTACTCATTTGATAACCTCTCTACCGATGTTATTGAACATTTATTTGAAAAAAAATACACACGATTGTATATCTATCATTGTTCTCTGTCTGTCTCTGTCTCTCTGTCTCTCTCTCTCTCTCTCTCTATATATATATATATATATTGGCCACGTCTTTATCGATGTGTAAGTGTGCTCGGTATTATTTGGCAAGAGGCTCAACTCGGGCAAAGCCTACGTGCTTAATCTTTCTGGCTGCTTCTTCAGCCGATATTGGTTTACCTAGATCCCCAGGGGTGAAAACAAAGCCAAATAAAAATCAACTTACATACAAAGACAAATTTAATCGGAATTGCTGTGAGCATTTGAGTGATAATACACTGAGTCATTTTCTTGCTCTTCTTCTTAGATGTGCCAACAACTTTAGCAATGGTTGCCAATCAAAAGGTTTTTTGTTTTATTTTGTTTTTCGAATGTGTCTGTCCTGTGTTGACAATATTTAGATTCAAACATTTTTTTGTCATGTTGTAAGGTCCAGTGTTGCCAGTTGAGATGTTTTCTTTTTCTTTCTTTTCGAACTTGAGAATTTCTTCCACAATAGAAAAATTGTAAAATCACAACTGTCTCCAGTACTGTTGGCCACCACTGACTGTCTGGCAAACTGACACACCGGAATAAGAGTAACGTCCCTGGCTCAGTTTTCATCTGAATTCAGGTGTCTTTGGTTGCCTTTAGATTTCAGAAATGTAGATGATTATTAGTAAAAAGAGTGATATTTTTTATTTGATTAATGGTAATAAAATTAGTGATATTTTCATGAATTAAGACACAAAAAATGAATTTAGACACAAAAACTGTTCACAAAAGTCACATTTAATTCATTTATAATGTGTGATACTTTTTCTAGATTGTCGGAGTATATCTGGAGAATCAAAATGTGTTTTGACTCGAGAGACGTATATTAAATGTTACTGTGAGCGTAGTTTCCCCTGTTTATTAATTCATTCAAGTGATTTACTTTCATAAAATTAGGTTATGAATTCTTTGAACAGGAAGCCTAATCTACTTCAAGCTTTGTTAAATTAGTAAAACTATTCAAAAGTTTTAATTCTGTAAAGAAAAAAAATGAAGGCAATTTATTTGTTACATTACAATCATCTTATAAAGGCACATTCAGAGATCATATTCTCCCAAGAAGTAAGATAGTAATCGATAGTGAAGTATCAGTTTAAATAAATAAATCATCCAGTTTTATCAAGTATATCAAAGATAATAGAACGGACACCACACGTTGGCAAATGATGAGCAATGAATACTATAAGAAACTGTCTACCGATACTGTCAACAAAACTGTCAGCATGAGTTTCTTCAGTTTTCAAATGAGTCTGGATGTATCACGCATATAGGCCGCACTAATGGAAATTTCCACATTTACTTATGTCAACAAAAAAAGATTTTTCTCTTTTTAATTATATTTTCATCAAGGTTTTTAATTTACAGTGTGCGTTTATGCTTAAATTGGTCTCTTAGTTTGTGTTCGTCAGCGTTCACTTAAAAAAATATATTTTAAATTCAGACGTTTTTTAATGATTATCATCCAATGATATACAGCATAAGTAATTCATTCATCAATATTTTTTTGCATTGTTTTAATTGATCACCCACCATACGGCATGCTGCTTAAAGACGTTGGTCATTTGATGGTTTCTATTGAGGGATTGGCCTGACCTGTTTCCTGTCATGGATGACATTGATCTGTGATGTTTGCCAAGTACCCAACCTGGAAATGAAGATCCCATTGATGTAGAGCGAAAAGCGATAGCATTGTCACTTGATCTATTCGAGACATTCATTGGCTAGCAATTATCTTCTTTTCCTGCGTCACGGTGTCTGGAGAGGGAGAATAGAAATTTTGATGGTAATCAGGTTGCCCGATCTTATACCGACGGTGAATTCTCGAATCTGCAGCACCCGTCAGCCAAGGTTGACCATCTTTTTGGTTGCTATGCCTGAGTGCTCAGTATTGAGGGAGTGCCCTGCTCGAGTTTCACTTCTGCATGAGATGATTGTATCACTTGGTATTTCCAGACGGTCATCCGTATAGGTAATGACCAGATTCGACGTTGCTTGACTTCAATGATCGGGCGATGATCGGTGTGTCCAACACGATTTGGCCGTCACATATTATGGAATCATTGTTGGACTTTTGTTTTCTATCTTATGATGTTTAATTCCCCCAAATGCCTGTCCGTCTCTATGTGATCGCATAACTCAATGGGTGTCTAGAGCTGTAGTCACGAAATTTTTTCTGTGATTTCTAATGGTACCAAGGAACAAGTTTTTATCATATTAGATTTTGAAAATTGTCTGTTTATCTATCTATCTATCTATCTATCTATCTATCTATCTATCTATCTATCTATCTATCTATCTATCTATCTATCTATCTGTCGTGGAAACTTACCTGGTATTTAAATTAGATGTGGTACAATATTCCATTCATGATGGTGATCATTTTCAAATAAGGAAAGAATCAATAAATACATTGCTCCAATCCATCATTTGCTGGGCCAAAGGGGCCTAATTTAAGCGTCCGTCCTCTACGGTGAGTTCCCACCTCGTAATGATAATTTGCGACTGAAAAATTATCACGTACTGAAAAATTTGTTCATTGTTCGAACCGGAAGAGGTTGTAAAAAAAAAGATGAATAAATAAACAGGTCTGATTAGTCACTCAATAGTAACCAACGTCTTTTGGCAGCGTGCCTTGTTGAGATGATAAATTAAGAAATTGGAGGAAGTGAAGATGGATGAATAAGTTACTTATCTCACCTTTGGTTGGGCGTTGATCACAGAAAAAGTCTGAATTTAGAAAAAAAAACAAAATAAAAAAAACGCAAACAAAACAAGTGTAAGTGCTACTGGATATAAACTAAGAGACCAATTTAACATGTAATATCATTGTAAATTAATCCCCCCCCCCAAAAAAAAATCTTTTTTTCAGACAATTCGAAATCTTCGTTTTGTCCGATTCCCAGTACCCAGATCAAAGTTACAGACTAAAATTGTTTTTTCTAAACATATTAATGAGTAAGTATACTGGCGATAGATAGATAGCCATTCAGACAGAGTCACTTAAGATCTGAAGAAACCTGTGTTGACAGTTTTTGTTGACGGTTTCTATTGATTATCCGATTAGAAAAATCTAGCTTTTAATCGACTCCAATAAATGAATTGAAATTTACACTTAGCAGTATAAGGTCAAAGTTTCTTTTTTTTCACTTATTTAGATAAGAAACTAGAGAGCTGTTAATACGATAAACTGATTTCGAATACTGATTTAAATTCCAACAGCCCCCTCATTGCGATTTGGAAGATTGAAGATGTGCTATTTGCTTAACCAATCATTACTTTCATGTAAAGTGTGTGTGTATAAACAGGTATACACTTAAATCTGTGGTAGCTGCTTCAACGTAGCGATGCTCTTACCATTGAGCTGAACAGCTGCCCGGAATGCAAAGGCCCAAATAACAGCTTTCAACCAAAATTCTCATTTCAATTTATCCTCGGTCTATCCGCTGTTAAGTATGGAGAAATGGATATATGCGATCCGAGAGAGCGATTATAAATTGCGTTGTATTAAATAGAAACTTATTTTAATTGATCTCCCGTCATTACACAGTTAATGTACCATTGATCCAGGACAGCGTAAATAGAATTAACGACTAAAGAAAACGGGACTCTACTTATGTGTGCATGTACAGGGTAGGTGGAAAGGAACTCCCTATTTGAGTTCTTCTGATTACCTGGTTAATCCCAGTCAAAAAAAAAAAAAAATACCGGATATACAAAAGTTGTATAATTTTTGATAGGGAGTTAATTCTCACCCACCATGTATACATAATTAGCACAACTTTTTGATATCGTATCTCATACCAATCGTCTCGGTCGATGTTCTTTCATGAAACTAAGATCTTCTGGCTTCCATTTCAGGTTGATCAATCTTAATGCTGTATCTGGTTGCAGCTTCCCGTGAGAACTAAGATTAATGGAGACGATTTCTAAGGAACGCCATTGAGGATTTCCTATGTTTAAAAAAAAAAACACAAAATAAACACTGGTCACATTGGATTGAAATAATCACCTGCGACGAACGCTGCCAGGTCTGTGGGGACCAATTTTTTTCTTGAATTGAAAAAAGTCGAAAGATTCCAAGGTGTATATGTGTGTGAGAGAGAGAGAGAGAGAGAGAGAGAGAGAGAGAGAGAGAGAGAGAGAGAGAGAGAGAGAGAGAAAGAAAGGGGAGATTTGCTTGTGGCACTTTACTTTGAGAGTCGAAAAAAAGGCTGTTTGCTCCTTGCAAAGAGAGGGAAAAGGGAGGATGAAAATAATGTGTCAGGACGAAAGTCGCCAGGTCTATGAGAGACAACTTCATTTTATTTTAGACTCAATTTCACTTCAGTGACTAACCGATTCTATAATTTTATTGAAATTGCAATGAAACTAGGAAGCTTTGATGAAATATTGAAATTATAATGAAATCATGTAATTTTGCCCATAATGTTAGAAACAAATATCAAGAATTGTGTAAACAACGTTGCAAGTTTTGAACACATTCTGCTTTTGCTTTCTATAAAAGGGTGATCTAATTATAAGTAAATACAAGATTATTTACTAGGCTGTACAAAGACTTTTACGATTAGCGCTTTGCTGTCAAAAAACGTCTTGAACTCCCTACCCTGAGACACCCGAAAATACTTCGATGTCGTCATGGGAGACTTCAACTTAAAGGTAGGACAAGGAAATGAAAATTGCGTCAGAAAATAAGGACATAAAGTACGGAACGAGAGAGGAGAATACTTTGTGAACTTTACGACAGCTAATGGAGTCAAAATCATGAACACTTCTTTCAAGAAGGGACTGAATTGGGAATGGACTTGGAAAAGCCCCAATCACGAAACAAAGAATGAGACTTTAACGGAGGGAAGCAACACCATTGAGGACATCCAAGTCCTTGATCAAGTCAATGTTGGAAGCGACCACAGAATGGTAAGATGTCACATGCAAGTAAACACCAGCAAAGAACGAAGAAATATGTTCCACACCAGACCGCAACCACTAAACCAACCAAAAAAAAAAACACACTCGATCCTTCAAGCTTGAACTGAAAAACAGATATAAAATTCTCACTGAACAAGAAAAAAACACCAACATCAACGAACTCAACTACAAAATAACAACGTCTCTAATAGAAGTCGCCACTATATTTAAACCAACGAGCAAACAAACCATCAATCAAATCTCAGATGAAAAGAATCTCAAAGAAAAACGCAGAAACCTCAAGCCACCAACCGACAACAAGAGAGAAAATTGAAGAGAGCAGACTGAATGAAATAATGAAATAAGAAACGAGAAGAAAACAGAAAAAGATACACTACAGCAATCATCGAATCAATTCTCGAAAAAGGTCGTGGCTTCAAAGCTATAAACAAAAGCCTCAACTCAGGACGGGAGCAAATAACAAGCTTACTCGAGGAATATGGAGACCCAACAACTGAGAGAAATAGGATTGTTGGACATACCCAAGAATTCTACAAGGAGCTTTATTCCTCCAAACAAGGACTACAAAACAACAAACAGGATACGCGAGACGCGAGCAATCAGCTTGAGGGTTTCCCTGAAGTGACCTCGTTGGAGGTGAAACAAGCCACCAAACAAACAAAGAAAGGACAGACCCCTGGACCAGACAACATCACCATTGAACAACTCAAAAAATCGGGAAAAATCATCACTAGGAGACTAGCTATTCTTTTCAACTTCTGTCTAAAACAAAGTAAAGTCCTGGAAGATTGGAACACTGCAATCATAATGCTTTTATATCGGAAAGGAAGCCCAAAAGACCTCAACAACTATAGAACTATAAGCCTACTCAACTGCATATACAAACTTTTCACAAAAATATCACCAACCGAACCACAAAAACAGTAGATGGAAACCAACCACAGGAACAAGCTGACCTCAGAAGAAAACCTACCACAGGAACAAGTTGCATTCGATAAATCAGCTGAAACATGCTTCTTTGGAAAAGACACTAACCTAAGAGAAAAGGTAATAGCTACCTATGAGATTACCTCTAATCTCAATTCAAACTGCAGTTTTCACTGGGTTCAAAAAACATAATAATAGTAATTGAATGAGAAGTTTGTCCGACTCAATGACCGGAAGCTTTGAAACAAGTTTCGATTAAACAAAAAAAAAATAATTAATTTTTAAGCTTTATTTTGAATACGTGAGAAATATCTCAAACATTTTAGCTCAATCGTATGTTTCTGGACGATAATCGCATTTACACTAACGAGCCAAAACAACATAACCAACGACATTTTCCAAGAATGACAGTTATTGTCGAGGTCAAAGTTATATAGGCAAGTATTCGAGTACTTGGTGCGCTAAATGCTGCATTTATAGACAAGAAGAAAGCTAAATTTTCAAATGCTGATTTTCAAGGGTGACTGGTCTGCACCGATTCAAAGATTGTTGAAACATAATTTTTCTTCCTTGCATTCGAATTTGTAAAGGGCTATGTTAAACTTAATAAACATCAATAAATACTAAAACTGAATATTACTTCTTTACTTCAATTTTTATCACATTTTTATAAGTATCCATTTATTCATTAATTCTACAAGATATATTTGGAAGTGGAAGGGAGAGAACTCATGTTAACTGAATTTTTGAGAGTCCCTTCCTAGATCTTCACACAAAAAACATGTCGTCTGCTTCCATCAGTCGATATGATTTAATAAGGAAAACAAAATACAATTTCAAATTATTACTACCGATATGTATCGATGTTTTCGGACTATTGGTCTCACGAAGGTTCATCTTTTGAATACAACATTTCAGCTGTTATATACAATAGCCTTCTCCAGGTGGGTGTTGTAAATTGAGTGGGTTCAAAATGCTCAGAGAAGGGCCCCCATCGAAGATTCAAAGAATGCGCTCATTCTATTTTCGTGTTGGAGAGTTCCTAAGGTCATTGTTATGTTGGTGTTCATTATTGTTGTTTAAGAAGCATTTCAAGGGCTTATCAAGATGAACACGCGAAGAAATTGCTGACCTGGCATGTTGCTATTTCAGAATGGAAAGTGCATTTAACCTTCCCCTTTTTTCGGTGTTCTTAGAAAACGGTGAATAGCCAATGGGAGTTAATCCCTTTTTGCCGATTGGTGATCCCTCATATATAAGAATCAGACAGTTATTACAACTCAGTCTAAACAAAAGGACCCAAGTTGTCATCAAATCGTGATTGGCGATTGCATCACGAACTGACAGATAGCGCATCCATGGTCTAACTTCAAGACTTCATTTTTGATGATTCTGTTCTCAGAAAGCTCCTATCACACTGAAAGCGGGCAGATTTCTCACCATCTTATTGCAAAAGATAAACTTTTGCACTATTCAGTTATAAATCTGAATCGTAGACTTGCAATGTTCCTGAAGAATGTGTGGAAGACTAGCTAAAACAAAAAAAAAATGTCTGTTTAGAACGCTTGCACGTCGCTATTAAAATTACCGCAACGAAACTATTAATCATGAGAAAGGCGAAAGATAAAAGCGACACCTGTGAGGGACCAGACAAGGAACACGAGCCAAATATAAAAATACACTGATTATATCTCGCATCTGGGCTATATCTATTTCCACTGATGCGTGTAATTGTCAGGGTTGCCATTTTGGCCATTTTGGCCATTTTATAGCCAATTTGATAAATTTGGACTTTAAAAAAATATAAAAAAGATTTGGCCTTGAACATTTTGGTTTTGCAATATTCAGATTGGTTGTAATTTTGGGTATTTTTTTCGAACATTATATTTAAAAAAAATTGGAGAAGACAATTCTGCGTGTAACTTTTTGTCCGTTTAATCCATAAGACTTTCGTTTTGTCTGGAAATTTATCAGTTTTCAAAAAGTCATTTTATTTAAGGTTATGCAAGGAGTTATATTTACAATGTAGTTTTAATTTCTAACTGGACTTACATTGTCTGCCATTCGTGTCGAACAAAAATGTTGGCTTTGTTGCAGCAGGATTTTTTTTTAAATCCTCATTTTTGTAATATTGCAATGCTTTATAAACAATTCTAGCATTTGGCCATTTGTTGCAATTTTCAACGTGTTTTGGCCGGAAAAGTATCCAAATATCTGGTAACCTTGGTAATTGTATATCAACTCTAGGGAACAGTCATATGTGTAATCATGCAATTAATTACAGATATAGCATGCATTAGTTCAGTGGTTATATCAATGTGTTGGAAGCTATGAGTTTGGTTTCTCTACGTTGTGGCGACCGGGTCAGTCCCATAATATGTACTTTAATTTACCATAGGTTTAAAAAATTGTATCTGAGTCACCGCTAATCCATGAATATCTGTCAAGTTGTAATGAAAGGTCTCTCCATTTTTCTTTTTTGTAACAATTGTTTCGACAAATCCTACTGTTACAGGGACCTTGGCGAACAAATCATTGTTAGCCTCATGACTGTCCATGGCAATTTGAAGAAGCTAAGAAAAATTGGCCACACATGACCTGCCCGTGGCAGATCGCCAGCAATAAGCTAATTGTTACGGGTCACTACATTTTCGGCAGCTTCAGGCGCCTTCTTGAGACAGGACATGAGAAATGGTTGATATTTTACAATTCTAAGCACTGTGGTCAAGTGTATCGTTAAGTTAAATGATATTCATTCTAACTTCAGTGAAATAATAGGTCTATTATATAATTTCACAATAGTCGATTTTCTGTTGAGACACTTCTTATCAATAATTAGAAATAGTCAAAATTAGTTCTAAATAATTAGAAAGGACCAGACTCACTTTTATAAGAAATAGTCTTGCAAGATCAGGTTGCTAACCATTGCGCCACGGTTCCCATTTTATGTAAACCCAATCTATTAAAAGGACTTATTAAGTATTCGAACATGTTATACTCGTGCATGTGTATTGACTAAGCAAAAAAATAAAAAATAAACAACAATAGTTAGACGCCTTGTGAAGATCAACCTCACTACTCTAGCTCTTTGTTCACTTCTTGAGCGAAAATCTTTCATCTCAACCTCGTGGGAGAGCAAGTAAAAAGATTCTGCCCACTTCATTTTCTGGCCTTTTGGCTTGGATTGAAGTGCAGTATCTGTTCCATAGCCTTGCCCGAGGAGTCGATAGTGAAACTTGCCATCCAAATGGGCTGGAGAATGTGTGGAGGGCTAGCATCGAAACCGGGTGCGCAGGTGCATTGCTGTAGCCAATGAGGGGACATAGGGGCTCGGCATTGGGAATCTTTGGACTCGTCCTTGGGTTCTCCCATTATTACTTGGCCCATCTGCGAGGAAGCAGTTCACCCAGGGGTGGTGCTGTCCCATTGCACTAAGAATGACAGGTCAGACTCGTCCTGACGCTTTCATGACTTCGGTTGCAGCGGCTAGAGCTATTTTTGCAGATGCTCCATCCCACTTTAAACTCGACCTTGTATCATATCTTGCTCTTCGTGGGAGTGCAAATGAGTAGGTGCTCAGCCTCACACGGAGAGATCAGAAGACAGCACAGTATATTATGGAGAAGATAGCAGTCCGAGACATCATATAATCCATTAAAAACTCTAAATGGCAATCGGCTGGTCGTGTAGCAAGAATGACAGAGATCACATGCGCAACCGAGGCTCACTGAATACCAGATGGAAAGAGGAACTAAACAAATTCAGAAAGTATTGGCTCGGAAGGGGAAGGTCTATGTCCAACGACGGACGTTGAAAACCTGATGATGGTGATATGTCAAATGTTGATTATTCTATTGTCATCAGCATTTTTCATCTATTCATTGTGAGCCGGCAAGCGAGCCAACGTCAATTGCTAGACTAGAACCATTTCCAGCTCCTTCACTATCGACCATGACTGTGCTAACCTCTGCCAACTGTACTTCTTGCTAGGTGTCCAGCCCATCTTCATTTTGTCTCCTGATTATTTCTATGGTATCTTTTACATCGTTCTGTTCTCTGACTCATGTTGATCTTCGTCTACAAATCATTTGATTATTTTTTTTTTGTATTCCACGCCCGAATGCTGTAACTGGTATTATACATTTTAGTACACTTCACGTTTTGAGCATATATATATATATATATATATATATATATATATATATATATATATATATATATATATATATATTATAAGGCATATAGGTAGAATCAGCATTTTCTAAATATTCATGCTCTATCTCGGTGGTTTTAAAAGTCTTTTTGTTTGTTGCGCTGCACCCCAACTCGATACCTTAAAAAATTTGGTGCCTGTCTTACAAAATAAAAAAAGATATTCATCATGTAGTAAATTCTTACTAATAAAATAAGCGTAAACTTTAGAATACTTATTTAAATTCTTGTTATTTCTATATTGTGTGAAATTTAGTAACAGAACAGAACAAAGAACAGAAAAATGTCATGAGAATCTTATCAAAGGAATGACACAAAGAGACACGATGAGTCTAATGACAGCTGAGTTTATGGTCGTTTTGTGTCAATGCTTGGCAACTTCTTAATGTCATGTTCAAAGGTGTGACAAAACAAAAGAGTAACATGAAAACCTCATCAAAGGAGTAACACAAAGGATGAGTGACATTTATGATGAATTTAGCCACTTTCAACGAATGCCCGTTACAAAGTATAATTATCGAAATTATATTAAATTCATTACAGATGAAAATTGTTAAAATCCTTAGAATTGTACTTCGAAACAGAAAACATAAAATTGTCAAAATATTCTGAACTTGATTGAAATTGAAATTATCATCCAAATCATAATCATTTAGATTGCCTGAGCTCAAATACAAATTGTGTGCAATTTCCCCGGGGATCTGTCGAGAGATATGTTTCTCTTACAGTTTCAAGCATATC
Organism: Thysanoteuthis rhombus; assembly: GCA_963457665.1. NCBI lineage: Eukaryota > Metazoa > Mollusca > Cephalopoda > Oegopsida > Thysanoteuthidae > Thysanoteuthis > Thysanoteuthis major. Next base: position 12,189,044 of record OY735212.1, on the reverse strand, counting down.
TTGCTGTACAATTTATTCAGAAGCATTTTTCATTGCCGCTCCGTCACAGTAATATTCGTTTTATTCGTTTGAAATGTATCCCCGATTTATCACTCGTTTGTTATATCACTCTTTCGTTTCTAATCTACAAATGCATTTATATAACTCAACACATAATGTTGAAACGGTGAAGTTCAACTCATGGACAGTGATTTTCGATGTGCCAGTTTTGATGTTTTTGAATGACGATCTCCTGCCGGCATATAAGATGAGCTCCAAACTCAGATGTTAATTCAAATTTAGTCCAATATTCGCCGAGTTAGTCAACTTCCGCAACATAAGGCAGCATTGGGTCCATCAGAGTGTCAAGTTCATAACGTGCAAAGAGATTAATATGATCCATCAGTGGAAATGACTTGATGCTTAATCAGTCAACTTGTACGACGGCATATAAGGTATCAAAATTTTCGCATTCCAGCGGCTCCCCTTGAAGTTGACTGCGGCTCCCCAGGAAGTCGCAGCACACACTGGTCTCAAGGGGTGATTTTGCATAATATAAGGCGTGTCAGATCTCAAAGTTTTCTCTATTCAATATATATATCTCGGTATATTTCTTCAGGCAATGTCCGTAGTCGAGACGCAGAAAATAAGTATCTCTCCTTTTAATAATGATCTTATAAGCCTACCACACAGCTATCCCTGAAAATTTTAGTACTTTAACGTAATCACAAGTTTTATAATCTTACTGCTGCATATAAAACCACCGTAGCTCCTCAAATCGCCCGACCGACAAGCCAAGTGGATCACAGATTCTTCTCTCTTTCAATGTCCACAGATCTTTGAATTTTACAAGTCACATTTCTCGGGCTACACCTTTGAAAATGTGCATGGGTTCACCACTAAGCACAATTTTCATTTTGGTCCAACAAAGCCAAAATCTTGCGCAAGTATTTTCAGATGATTTTAGATAAACAAAAAAAAAAGTACTTTTTTCTGAAGATAATTTTAGATGTTTTTTATAGATAAGTTTAGATGACTTTTTCAGATAATTCCAGATTTTTTAAAAACAATTAGTTCTGGTACACGCACGGGATACGGTGATTCATTTACGCGAGGTACGGACATCAGTATCCACTTGGTGTTTTTTTGATCTTTCCTGCTTGCACGTATTAGCGGAGTCGTAAAACTTGAATAACGGCGGATTTAAGCAAAAATAAACCAATTTGTTCTAGAGAGCATAAAATTCAGACTCCACCAAGAATCATCTCATCCATTAAAACATTTATAGACCGAAGTTCTGCAAGTTTGAGAGTGAAAGCAAATTTGATCCCCGAAGAAACGTTTAAGAACGATGTCGAAATAACCTTTGCTTCAATTATTCGAGGCGAAAAAAAATCAACACCAAATTAGAAGCCGTCAAGCAAAACTGTTACTGGAACTATCAGCATAGCTTTCTTCAGTTTTTAAACTGGTCTGGCTGGCTGGCTACGAATGAATGTATCACGCGTACAGAAGTCTGAAAATTGAAACATTTAATCCTTATTAAGTCTAAAAAAAAGTTTCTTTTTTTAAATTAACACCTCCAATAGCTTTTTTAGTGAGGACTGAATCTGCAATGGGTATTTATGCTAAATCGGCCCCTTAGTATCAGTCCGGCAGCATTCACGCTTGTTTTTTTTTTAAATTCTGACTTTCTTTGTGATCACTGCCCCACTAGGAGCGAGAGATGTAGCTTATTCATTGATTATCTCTTTTACCAATTTTTTTAATTGATCACCCCATAACGTAGCATGCTGGTAAAAGATGTTGGTCATGCAACGATTTCTGTTGAGTAACTAACCAGACCTTTTTTCATTTTGTTCAATATACTGTAATGATTTATATTCAATTTCATTCACACTTTCAATTAAAAAAAACATTTGATTATCCATATATATGCTGTTTTTATTAACTCAATGTATTGGGGATAGAACTTATTGACACATACGTCAAAACTTTCAACGACTTTAATGATTACAGATTCGGGTTTTCACTGCTATCCGAAAAGAACCGTAAGTTTAACGACGCATACACCATCTGTTGTAATAGGAAGAGGAGGAAGACGGGAGATAGTGATGATCCATTGATTGAAAGGCCTGGACGAAGTTTCATATCAATCCAACATGATGCGGCTGAGAAATTGACATTCAACATTACTAATTGTGATGGTAGTAGCAGGAAAGAGAGAGAGAGAGAGAGAGAGAGAGAGAGAGAGAGAGAGAGAGAGAGAGAGAGAGAGGGGATGGAAAGTTAGATGAGGATGGTTCATTCGAAGGTCCGGACTAAGTTTCGTATTAATCGAATACGTCTGAGAAAATTGATGTTGAATATTACGAGTTTTGGTAGAAGTAGCCGGAAGAAAGAGAGAAAGAGAGAGAGAGAGAGAGAGAGAGAGAGAGAGAGAGAGAGAGAGAGAGAGAGAGAGAGAGAGAGAGAGAGAGAGAGAGAGAGAGAGAGAGAGAGAGAGAGAGAGAGAGAGAGAGAGAGAGAGAGAGAGAGAGAGAGAGAGAGAGAGAGAGAGAGAGAGAGAGAGAGAGAGAGAGAGAGAGAGAGAGAGATTGGGATGGTTCCCCTTAAGGCCTGGATCAAATTTCATATCAATCCAACGCGTTATGGCTGAAAAAATTCACTTTTAACATATTTGGGATCGACCCATTGATCGGCAAAAAATCGTCTCACGGGGATGTTTTTGGTCACACCTAAAAACCCTTCGTAAGTTTGTTTGTTGAGAATTTCAAGATATTATTTTCAAAAGACTTGGAATATTTGAAATCTAGAAGATGACACCTCACACCTTGGTTTTTTACATTTGTCCTAGAACGTCGTTAACAAAAATAACATTTACGATTCATGGCGCTCTTAGTGTACAAAGATTTTTCACGGCTCTGTAAGCCAGAAAATTCTGAACAATTGCATTTACGTTTGTGTGGTTTGGTTTGTTAATAGAAATAAAATGATTAGTATAATTCAAATTCATAAAAAAATTGGAGCATCTGCATTTTTACAAAATGCAACAGCTGTCAGTCCAAGAACCAAGGGTCATATAGTTGAAAAATATCACGAGATGTACCTTGGGGCATTTCAGATGGATAGAATTGAGTTAGACCACAAGTGGATGTGGATAGTATTAACCCTTTACCATCATTTCGTGACATCCACTGCTTCTTCAAAATTATCGGGTAGGTCTTTCTGACGGGATATTCAATGCAGAACTATAATATATGCACCAAAATACTTGTTATTGTCCTTAAATTATTTGAGACTTGTTCAAATTGAGTTATTATTGAGGTCACATGACGTCCAATTTTACAGAATTAAAAGCAATACAATTGCAATTAAAGCTCTTGCCTGTTCAATTTGATACAATGCAAAGTCTACAGCATTTTTTGTAAGTCAAGTCTTTTTTGCAAAGATACAAGTTTATTTTTCATTCAGAACAAAGTATTGTCCGTATAAAATCGTGACCAGAGTTGATTCATTAAACTGATAAACCCATATCTAGGAGAAATTTCAGGGTATACTCAGGGTTTAAGATTAGCCCTCATCATTATCCTCTTCATCTTCATCGCCAATGTCCTTCTGACAAGTATTGCTTTTTGAAAACATCTACATCTCATTAAATAGACTATTTCCAGGACCCACTATAAGATTTAATCACTTCCTCCTTAATCCACGACCTATAAAATATCACTGATATATATATATATATATATATATATATATATATATATATATATATATATATATATATATATATATATATATATAAGTGTACGTGACCGAGTGAGCAAGCGCGCATGCGTGATTTGGTAATCTAGCTTTTTATTCCTAAATCTTTCGTCCCATTGTTTTCCTTCCCTATCTTTTTTCTGTAATGTGGTGGAGATGAGGATATTTCAAAGTCCCCCCCCTCTCTCTCTCTCTCTCTCTCTCTCTCTCACTCTCTCTCTCTGTTTATAAATCAGCAATCATCACACTCACACACACATGCAAACACACAAACACACACACACACACAAACACACACACACACACATATATATATATATGTATCCAATTACATGTATGTATGTATGTATGTATATATGTATCAATCATATAATGTGAGAGGTGTCCGTGTTTAAGTGTGTTTGTCTGTCACGCCAAAAAAATACCAACACATGGGTGTAGCTCAACAAAATCTGGCATGTATACTCATCAGACCTGTGACGGAGGGAGGTTCTGACAAAAAGGTTCGAGGAAAATATTTTAATAGCCTTTTAGAGGGGGTTTCTATTCACCATGCTACTGTAATGCCAAAGTGAAACCTACTTTATGCATATCTCCTCATTTAGTAATAGTAAATGTATATTTTTTTAAGGGGGTTAAAATGAAGGGAAACTACAACGAGTCAAAAGTGAAGGAGGCTTTTCCTAGATTAGAGTTAAGTTGAAAAGTTTTGATAAAAAAAAAAAGATTAAACGAGCTAGTGATGGTGAGCTTTATCTATTATGTTATTATAATGCAAAATTGGAACAATCTTTTCAATTACATATATATATATATATATATATATATATATATATATATATATATATATATATATATATATATACTAATCGGATAATCCGTCCGTGATGAATAGTTTTAATCATTACGAAATGGACTCATTGTATGATGGTAAATATGTATAATTTATAATACATTTTGTCAGACCAAATATTTCTATTTTTTAGTACGTAACTGTCACGTTGAAAGAGATGAATTGACCGACAATGGACGTGATGAGAATTCCGTGTCAGAGCGGTTATCCTATCGATGGTAGTTTCGATTCCTGCTGCAACCCCGTTTTCTGAAATCATCTATCCTATCTACGATGTCTCTGACGAGTGATAAATATACACATATTTATATATATATATATGAGAGTATGTGTGTACGCTGGTCTACGTGATTTGGTTATCTCGCTTTTTATTTCACAATCCATCAAAACACTTTATCGTCTCACAATTTCCTTTTCCTATCTTTTTTTCTATTTCTCTTTTCATAATGTTGGTGGGTAGTGGGTATCTCGTCCTTTTCAACTTTCTTCTTCATCGTTCATCATAAGCCCAAGGCTCCCCCTTACTCACAGCCTCTTTCTTCCCACCTCAGCTTCAAGAACCCCGTGCTCCATTCCCCGTCTCATTCCACTTTCGGCAACCTACACCTGTCCATCACGGTTTTCACCCTCCTCCACATTCTCCCCTCTTTTCCTCGCCTCCCTCCCTCATCCTTGCTAACTCCTTCCCCCTCCTCCTACCGTTTTAACCTCTTCAGTTTTCACCTGCTCCTCTTTCTTTTCCTTCCAACCCTTTTCACAGTTACCCCTCCTCTGTCTCTCTCTATCTCCCATCCTTTATTCTCCTCCTCGTCCTCTTCTAAAATTCCCTCCTCCTCCACTATATCCCTCTCCCCGGTCGGAGACACCCTTGCCCTTTCCCCACACGACTACCAAACGCTCCCAGTTGTTCAATCTCTTCCTTCTTATTCTTCTTTTATTTTGGTTTCTGTTCTACAAGGGATTTCTAATCCTTCATTCTGTGGGGCCCAAACTTCCAACTACCGACCGACCCTCTCATCGCCGGCCCCTTTGTGCTCAGCAACCCCGTCCCTCTTTCATGTTTCCCTTTCTCTCACTCCCCCCTCCCAACTCCTCAGAATGACACGCGCCACTTTTCTGTAATGGCATTCTTATCTCGCCATCTTCTTTACCTTCACGCCAGGGATCCCGAGAGTCATGCCAGTCGACCAACACAAGACGCACCGACATCATCATCAGTTGTCTGTACTTTTTCTTTCCTTCTTTTCCCTTCTTCCTTTCTTCTTTATACATTACCATCGTTTTCTTTCATTCTTTCTTCCCTTTTTTTCAATAATTCATCTTTGTCATCTTCTCTTTCTTTTTTCTATAATTAATATGCATCGTCTTTCTTTATTGTATAATTCATCTTTACAATCTTTTCGCTTTCTTTTTTCTGTAATCCATATTCATCGTCTTTTTTCTTTTTGATTTCTATAATTCATCTTTATCGCCTCCTTACTACTTCACTCTCTTTTTCTACAATTCATGTATTTATCGTCTTCTTTCTTTCGTCTTTTCCCCATAAATCAACTTTATCGTCTTCTTTCGTTCTGACTTTTTTGTATAGTTTTATCTTTGTTTTCATTTTTTCTTGTTCTTTCTCATTCAGCTCTTATTCCCTGCTGTTTTCCCATAATTCTCTTTTTCCTTTCTTTCTTATTTTTATTTGATCTTTCTTCTTTATTTATCCGTTCTTTCTTTCTTCGTTTCTCATTCTTTTATTTTTTTTTTTATCTCTCAAGTTTCTCTTCATCTTTCTTAGGTTCTTATATGCGCTTGTGCTCAAACTATATGTTTATTTCTAAGAAAGCATTGTTACGCACATGCAAACATATATAATAATAATAATAATAATAATAATAATAATAATAATAATAATTGATAAATCCATAGACAGCTGTTCGGTTGTATTACAACTCTTCAGCGCGGCTATAGACTTTCCGGTATCCCTTTCAGTACCGCTAGGTAAGGTCGAAACCCTTGCTTCAGACCCATATATATATATATATATATATATATATATATATATATATATATATATATATATGTGTGTGTGTGTATGCAAAGGCCCAAATAACTGTCCTAACTCTGAATTTACGGTTTATTCATAGTCTATATCTGCAGTATTTGTTTCTTTCAAAGCGACAATTATGTTATCAAGAAATTGATGTATGATCCAACGGAATGATTATAAATTGCGTTCTATTACATTGAAACTCTTTTTTGAAATGATCTGCCGTTATTACACGGTGAATGTGTCGTTTGGCGTAGACAACGTAAATAGAATAAACAATTTGTGAAATTCACAGATACTATATTAGAATGTTTAAAGGCAAACATTGTCAAAAGGCAATGAAGTTGATTTCACTAGTTTATTTTGAGTGCTCAATACCTATATAAGGGGTAAGTAGAGCATTATATTAATACTTTTCCATGAGTGTCTTGGCACGAAACATTCACCGGACATATATCTTTATAATTCTTATTTAAAAAAAGAAGCAACAACAAAAAACAGCTCTATTTTCTGTGTTGAATATTGACCACTGTGATTGAACGTCTATAACGGATAAAATCTGTTTGTTTCTCACTGTATTTTTACTAATTGAAAATGTATTACACACATTATTCTAGAAAAGGATGATTAAAGCTAAATAAACAATGATTCAATAATATGGAACGAATTAATATCATTTTATGAGTTACACACAACAACTTGGCCCATAATTTCAAGGCAATATAATATATATATATATATATATATATATATATATATATATATAATATAATATATATATATATATATATATATATATATATATATATATATATATATATATATGTGTGTGTGTGTGTATGTGTGTGTGTGTATTTTTGTTGAGTGAGATAGTTCCAAATTTCTTACCAACACCTGTGGCCAGGTAAACTCCCAGATTTCGAATGCTGATTTTCAACGTAGATGTGTCTCCCAAACTGAGTTGATTATGTTAACACAATCTTCATACCCCAATCTTATATTATAATTGCATTTAAAAATTGATAAATACAAGCCTTGTCTGGATATACAGTTATAAGACACCACCTTAACGGAGTGATGGTAAAGGTTAAATTTAAAATCACTACGACAGTTCCCATTTCAAACGTACATGTTTGAAAGTAAACGGACTTTATTGAGTGTGTTGTCAAGTAAAATAATTCTCTGTCCGTTGTACAATACTATGGCGTCCAAGTATCTCGGTTACTTCTTCTTCAAACTCAACACTACAATACCTTTTGTGTTAATAAATATTTCCGACTTTGTCGCGAAATTGCGGTGCATAAAGGACAACGAGTCTCCAACTGAGAAGCATGCAACGTTCACAGGAGAGAATCATGCTCAACGTGACATGGAGAGATCATAAGAGAACACAGTATACCAAAGGAAGACAAAAAGACAATAGCTTGTCTGTGTTACAAGAATGTCAGACTACCGCTGGGCTTGAAGACTCACAACGTTGATCCCAATAGATCATATGCGAAATTGTAGTCGAAAAAAAAAAAGAAGAAAAAAAAAAAAAGATTGCGTGACCACCTAGACGAGTTCAGAAAGTACTGGCTCCGTGACGCATTTGATTGATAGGTCCAGCAAATTTTGGAGGTCCATGTCCAACGACGGACACTGAACCGGTGCTGCTGATGCTTATGACATTTGCTCCTTCCCTCTTTCTTATCCTTCCTCTCCCTTCCACACTTCCCCCCACTTCTCTTTCTCTCCCCTTTCTTTTCCTCCTCCCAATTTTCTGCCTCCCCTAAACTTGAATTGTAATTTAATAATACTCAGTGACCGGGTTAATGTGTTGGAACACTCACAGCATCCATAGTTTTTCTCAGATTCTGACAATGACTTGCCATTACAGTCAATATTTGAACAACCGTAGCGTCAAAATTTGTAGTCATGTAATGAATTACATCAAAGAAATTTCTGGCGTTTCCCACTGGAAAACATCTAAAATAGAGTAAAAAAATCAAACATCTAGAAACATACAAATCAAAAAAGGGCACCATCCCCTGCACAAATAAAAAAAATAAATAAATAGAAGAGGTCTACTTGAGTACTAATACCAATTCACAAGTCTGTAGACAAAACAGTATGGTCGGGAATGCTATTATAACACACGTCCATATAAAAAAAAGGGATAGACCCCTTTACCATCTTTGATGGCTACTATTGTTCAATGTTCAAACGGCAAACTCTTGCCTGAAAAGCTGAAAAACTAACAACGCAGAACAGTTTAGAGCGTTTATACGTGAATGTACGGACAATATTTTCATTCGCCCGATCCTCATTTTGGCTCTCCTGTACGTTAATCAGAAAGGTTAACTAAAAAATACAATGAAAACTTTCCTTCTCTATCACTTTAATCAATCACGCACGCACACAAATAAAACTTGTTTTTTTACGTACACATGTATGTGTGTGTGTGTGTGTGTGTGTGTAAAAACCAAGTTTTATTTATTTTTTTGTGAGTTGTTACACTTGACGGAGCAAGCTTCCCTGGACAGAGAAAATTGAATGAAAATACAAGAAAATTCGGTTAAAGAAACGTTGGGGGAAAGGGTTGTGTTTTAGCTTATCGTATGAGGATCTTTTGCTGTCCCTTGGTAAACAAATTGTCATAGGAAATCTGCTCTGTCATGTACATCTATAGCCTGAAAACCCCTTTAAAGGGTGGGGTCGGCTTTGCGCTCGTAACGATCACCCTAAAACTTTATCTCTCAGGCCGCAGGGACCATTCTGCGCACAGGCCCTTCCAACAAACCCTCCCAAAATATTCGTTCGCGAACTTATGAATTCTCTCGCACACATACGCACGTTCGTTCGCACGCGCGCATGCACGCACGCACGTATTATGATTAGAATTCTGGTTATGTTAAAAGTGTGTAGTTGAAGTTCGAAGATGGAAATTAAAAAGTTAATTCATCATCATCATCATCATCATCATCATCATCATCATCATCATCATCATCATCATCATCATCATCATCATCAATCTTTTAGCGTCCGTCGTTGGACATAGACCTTCCCCAGGAATTGCCACACTTCTCTATCATGGGCGTCACGGAGCCGGTACTTCCTGAATTTGTCTAGCTCGTCTCTCCATCTAACATTTTGCCGGCCTCGGTTGCGCATGTGGTCTCGGGGAATCCATGTTGTGAGTTAATTAACAGAAAACAAATGTCAGCAACGTGGGTATTACCTATAGAACTCTCCCACCCCAAAAATAGACAGCAAAATGAGGGCATTTTGCCCCTATCCGTCGGGGGCCCTCTTGTCCCCACTTTCCGAATTTTTCTCCATTTGTGACACACCTGAAAAAAGTTGAAGAGCACAGTTGACAGAAATTTTGCGTTGAAAAGATGAACCGAAATGAATACAAAAGTCCGTAAAAGTCTATTATTCTACGGCAGCTGCCACCAAGAATAGATAAATAGATAGATAAGTAGGAACTGAGATAGAGAGATTGATAGATGGATAAATAAATGGAGAGGGACTGAAATAGATAGATAGATAGATAGATAGATAGATAGATAGATAGATAGATAGATAGATAGGGATCGAGATAGAGAGATTGATAGATGGATGAATAAATAGAGAGAGGTTAAAATAGATAGATAGATATATAGATAGATGCGAACAGACTAAAATAGATAGATAAATAAATAGATAGATAGATGGTAGCAGCCTGAGATAGGTAGATAAGAACATACAGAGATAGATAGATAGATAGATAGATAGATAGATAGATAGATATGAACAGACCGAAATAGATAGGTAGATCGATTTGAATAGCCTGAGAGGGACAGATAGATAGATATAATCAGCCTGAGATAGATAGAATAATAAGGACATACTGAAATACATAGACTGATAGATAGATAGATAGATAGATAGATTGATTGATAGATAGATAGATATGGACAGCCTGAGATAGGTGGATAGATAGATAAGAACATACTGAAATAAATAGACATATAAATGGATAGATAGATAGATAGATATGAAAAGCCTGAGATAGGTAGATAGAGAACATACTGAAATATATAAATAGACAGATAGATAGATATGAAGAGCCTGAGATAGATAGATTGGTATGAACACTCGGAGATGGATAGATATGAACTGCTTAAGGTAGATAGATGGATATGAAGAGCCTGAGATAGATAGATAGATATGAACAGCCTGAGGTAGATAGATGTAAAAAGTGAAATATGTTTTTTCTATTGAATTAATCCCAAATGACAGGCTGGCGCACATGACAAAGTGGGATAATCAATTAGACCCCACGTAAGTATAAAGTAGCCTGGATAAACCTGCAAACGTTTTTCTCTTCATCTCATATAAAATATCTTCCATAAGAACACTCTCAGCGTGAATAGCGAGGATTTCGTTCAGCGTTGCCAATTTAGATATTTATCATCAAATTCTAGATGTGTTGGTCGCGTCTAGATGTCAGAAATTGCTATTTAGATGATTCTCTATTAAAAAGTAATATTTTTTAACATTAAAGTCACATTTTATTTTATCACTGGCATATATTTGCCCCCAAATGACGTGGTTATTAATGCTTGGTTCGGCATAAAGGAATCTAAAGCTATTTCATTGAATTCTTTTTTTTTGATAATTCCCGTATCCTATTGTTGAGTTTGAACAATCTCAACTCGTTCTGTCTTGTTGTTTGATCAGACATGAAATCTCGAGAGCTTCTATCACGTAATTTTCATCGTTATGTCATAATAGGAAGGTAAAGGAACCAATGAGATGCGAAAGCTCAAGTAAACAGCACACATGATTACTTCATGTGAAGATTAATATGTGATACACTTTCTTGATTTTAAACATACCTGGAGAATTGGGATGTTTTACTGGTTGGCTTTTAGATTTAGATGTAAAATTGAGAAAATTAAGTTAACGACACTGAATTTGTTGCTGTTGATATTTGCTGCGATATACAAATCTACTTATATAACACACCAAGGGAATATCCCTATTTTTGTCAGTAACACCCCAAAATAAATAACTTTCAAGGTTTTGTCCGAGTTACCTCCCTTAGAAGACTATTTCATTATTTCGTGAGAGAAATACTACTGAACGCTTTAATCTTTGAATTCTGGGACAATTTCTCAATTGAATTAGCTTAATACATTCCCTTTATTTTCTGATCTTTCACGTGATTGCAGTTGCAAAATTATTCAAATAATGCCTTCATTTCCTGGTGACAAGGGGAATTAGTATTGAAGGGACCAGCATAAAAACTAAACGCTAGTGAAGATATTTTGATTACTGCATAATGATCTATGGATTTTATGAATTAAAAATTTCACTTCAACTTAATAAGAGACAATTTTTCGTTCAACTGAGAGATCATAAAAAGCTACGAATATCCTTTGCATAATCTTACCAGTCGGTTATTGTTATCTGAAAGTATTTGTTCGAAAGTGATTACTGTGAGCAGCTTCCTCTGTATTCATATCTCCTACAATCTATCTACGTGCGTGTCAAAATCTTTTTTTCAACTATCTTTTTATTCCATATTTTTCTCTTCATTCCATCCGCCGTAAAACCGTTGTATAACTCCAAACTCTCGAATGAGATTCTTCATAAATATGGAACTGCTATTTCATGTTCTCTGCCTACGGAAAATGCCGAAAGAAGACGACAAACCCTTCCAAACTGAAAGAAAAAGTTCATGTCAGCTCTTTTGTCTTTCTCTCCTTCTTTTTCTTTTAATGACAATGGTTGGGGAAAATGTCATGGTGCCAGCTGGTGCCAGGATGGGTTTTAGGAAAACCTGGGAAGTCGGCGACCAATTCCACCGACTCAGCGAAAAACATGTGGGAAAATGGAAAAGAATCGTAATTCCAGACAATGCCGTTCTAAAGCGACAATGAGCGTGTGTGTATATATTCACCCATATATTCTAATGTGTATTTGTTTCCATAGGTATGTCTAAGCGATAGAACATGTTTATGCAAGTCTGTGTGCTTATAGGTGTGCATGTGTACAAAATACAAAGCCAGGGAGAGATGTGTAGGTGTAAGCATGCATAAACATCAGATGCAGAGAGTCTAACTGTTATCGACACAGGAAATGGAATTGGCAAACCAAGTTTAAATTACGGCATCTCATACGACTTATGTCAATTAGATTACTAGTTTTCCTCTCTTCTATTCAAGCAAGTGGCAACAGAGAATATTTGCAAATAATTATTTTATTTTGTGTATAACTAGAGAGCTTTACAATAGGAATTAGTTTAATTTTACAGTTGTTCAGCAGCTGCTGTGTATATTTTAACCGAAGAAAGCAAGCGTAATTAACAAGGAACACATCATTTGAAATTCCAAACTATAGGAATTCTATTATCGTAACTGATGTAAACAGCCGTGTGAACTTGTTTTTTTTTTTCCTTCTGGATCTTCGATATGTTGGTCTATTAGTGAGAAACACATCCTCACTACCGTTAACCGAAAAGCATCCAAAAATAAATATTTTCATCTCATAGCCTTATCCTACTCTTGAACAACCTTAAATCCTAATTTGGTGGGAATCGCCCCCTCTCCAGTTGGGAATCACTGACATAAATATGAAATATATTTGCAAACTTCGTCACAAGAATTGAAATTTATATATATATATATTGAATCAATATACATATATAAATGAATCAAAAGTGTGTGTGAATCTGATCTAAGAAATTGTTAGTTTCGTCAACTTATCGAATAGACGGTGTAGTGAAGTTCACACACACACACACACACGCACACACACACACACACACACACACATATATATATAATATAAATTTGTATTGCCTAATATCTATGATTTTTCTTTAACTATATATATATATATATATATATATATATATATATATATATATATATATATAATCATAAATTGCGTTATATTATATAAAAACTTCTACGTTGTCTTGGGTGAGTGATACATTAACCGTGTAATAACTGGAGATCATTCCAAAAAGTTTCTCTATGATATAACGCAATTTATAATCATTCTGTCGGATCATATGCATTCATTTCTTTATGCATAACTGTCATGTTGAAAGAGATGAATAGACCGGGAATAAACGAGATGAGAATTAGGTGCGAAAACAGTTATTTGGACCTTTGCATCACTGGCAGCTGTTTAGCTCAATGGTAAGAGCATTGCTAGGTTCAATTCTCACTGCTGTCCCATTTTCTTTAATTATTTCTTCTATTTACGCGGTCTAGGGCAAGTGATACAATAACCGAGTGAGTGAAATATTCTCAATGATACAACGCAACTTATAATCATTCATTCTGTCAGATAATATATATCCATTTCTTTATATATATATATATATATATATATATATATATATATATATATATATATATATATATATATCAATATATATATATATATGTATATATATATATATATATACATATATATATATATACATATATATATATATATTGATATTGATATATATATATATATATATATACATACATATATATATATATGTATATATATATATATATATATATATATATATATATTTAAAGAAATCATTGATATTAGGTAATACAAATGAAAGTAAGAACACAGGGAATGACACAAAGGCAACATTACTAAAAGAGGAGAAATGTGGGGATTACAACTAAACGGAATGAAACCAAAAGAGCTGAACTGCATAAAATGATCAATAAAAGAACAAGAGAAAAAAAAAGAACTCCATGAAGAAAATACACAGAGGGGCAGTTGAAAAACCTACTCAAACCACGAATCACACTGGCAAATAATGAATGCTGGCGGTAAAGAGCAGGAATGGCAAAATTACCAAACGTAGAGACGAGATGCTAAGAACAACTGAAGAATATTATCAAACCGTGTACGCTTCAAAAAAAAAAAAAAAATAGAGGTACTACAAACTGATACTCCCATAGACATTAGTGATTTGATATCCCAGACAGACAGAAGACGAAGTGATATTTACATTACAGAATATGCAACGCGAAAAAGCCCAATGCGAGGAAAGCATAACTACTGGTCTTTTGGAAGATGCCGGAGAGATCTTTCACAAAAGATCTGCGCAGCTATTCACGCAGTGCCCAACGAGAAAGAAAGGTACCTAAAAACTTCTGTCTGTGAAGAGATAATCAAAACTTCGGCAACCATCACCCTATTACATGATTATCTAAGATGTATGAACTATTCAAAAAAAAAAAAATACCCCCTGACTAACTTGACGTGCTGGCAGGCTTCAGGAGGAGCTATCAGAATCCTTATAATTTGGAATATCACATGTTGTGTTCTTCATTATCAATACTTTTTGTTTCTTTTGGTTAAATCAACTGACCAAAAAGACGTTTGAATATAACAAATAACTTGACAAATAATTTGACAAATAAATCAATTGAAAAACAAGGTGTCATCGGGAATTACATGCATTTCATTTAGAACATATACAAAAGTGTCACTGCTATAGTTGAAATACATAAGGATATAAACACGATAATCATGGGAAAAGGAGAGCAGCAAGAGGATACTATATCACCTTAACTATTTACAGCGTGTCTAGGAGGGAATGGGAGTAATTATAGATAGAGAATATCTGAACCAATGTGAGAATCATAAATAACGTTTCAATTGTGTCGTTGGATGAGTTACAAAACACGTCAACTAATCTAAATAGGGACTGTAAAAAAAAGTACATTTAAGTACGAACAGAACAAAGACAGAAGTAATGTTCAACAATTAAGTCTCGAAAAAGACAATAAGAATTGATGGTAAGACAATAAAAGAGGTTGAGGAATACGTTTACCAAGGACAGAAGGACCATTGAAGCGAAATGAAACGACAAATAGCTATTGGCTGGAAAGCATTTGGTATTAATAAGGACATATCTAAAGCACCTTGCCGATATACTTGAAGCGTAAATAATATTATGGATGCGTAGTACCAACTATGACATTCGGATGTAAGACATGGAAGCTGACTAAACGAACTGAAACACAACTGAGAATGCACAGAGAGCGACGGAAAGAGATATTCTAAGTACAGCTCTGAGAGATAGAAAATATCAACATGGATCTGAGGGCGAACAAGGGTAAAGAATATTATACAAATAACTATGAGACAAAAATGGAGATCGGTGCCCTCGGGACAGCAAAAGCTGTGAGATAGGACCATAGGCAAGATGGAGAGATGGCATAGAAAAGTTAGCCGATAAGACCTTGTAGAAAGTAGAGCAGTCGCTGTCGTCACGGGAGAGGCGTTTGTCCAGTGATAGACTTATAATTACTGATGGAGATGATATACGTATATATTCATATACACACACACACGCTAGCGTGCACACTCACACAAATCTATAAATATATGTATGAAGAGCGCCTCTCGCAAAATACAGTGTTAAGTTTCTCTCTAGTTTTCCTGATATTATTATCATGCTGTCTATATGTTATGCAAATATTGAGCACTCAAAATGAATTCAAAATCATGGCCTATTTGAGTTTATGATTCTTTTTCAAATTTCAAAAAACTGGTAGCTAAAGTATATATATATATATATATATATATATATATATATATATGTAAGAAAATTTGCAGAGCTGTATAGAAACAGTATTTACATGATCATCAGTATGTGAGGAAGTATCTTTGGGTGTATAAACACGTGTTTATGTTTATTTAGTCGTGCATGTATGTATGCAAGGCGTTTGTTTCTTTAGAAGTGATTGTGCGTGTTTACCGTGCGAGACAAAGAAAGGTGTGGTTTGCCGAGACAACGTTTTGGCTGCAATTAAATTGTTGCACATGTTTCAAGTTTTCTTTCACAAGAGAAAATGGCACCAAGAATGACGTTTCCGCTTTATTATTAAAAACACATAGACTCAAAGTTTACACAGAGAGATACATGAGCGATTTTTTGGCAAGCCATGTTTTTTGTCTCTATACCAGGGTTGCCATATTAGCCATTTTTCGGCTATATTTGACTGATCTATTTCTAATCTAGTCGATGGTACATAAAAACTAAACGTTTGCCAAGAGAGAACGATTTTTCGACATACCATGTTTTTTTTTGTCTTCATCCTAGAGTTGACATACTAGCAATTTTCCGGTTCGATATTGCTGATTTTTTTCAATTTAGACCTCAATCCCACGGTGGCCAAATTAGACATTTTCCGGCCAGAGCTGGCTGATTTATTTCTAATTTACTCGATAAACATACAGACTCAAAGTTTGCGTAGGAAGATGCTATAACGATTTTCCGGTTAGCCGTGTTTTTGTCTCTTCACCAGGGTTGACAAATTTGCCATTTTCAGTTTTATCTAGCTGACTTTCCCAATTTTGATATCCATATCAAGGTTGGCACGCAATTGTTGTGTAACTCTATCAAATAGTTGACAAATTAGTGATTTTTCGGCTAGATCAGGTTGATAAAATATATAGACAGAGAATTTGGCGTAGAAAGATGCATCAGAGATTTTTTTAGAAAGCTATCCATTACTGGTATCTCTATTCAGGGTTGCCAAATTAGCTATTCTTCGGCTAAATATGGGTGTTTTATTTTTCAATTTAGCTGATAAAACACATGGACTCAAATAGATATCCAGATATGTTAACGATTTTTCAGCACGCCATGGTTAGTATGTCTATTCACGGTGGCATTCATTTTCCCGAATCTGTCTCGACCGATGACGTATCTGCTGCACTTCTATTGGCTGTCACATCATTTCGCTTACTCATCACGTTACAGACTGGCGGATACCCCGGAAAACAAAGGGCTTTTTCAAGGATGTTCCATTGTATTCTAAAAAATACCAGTTAACTTTTCATTTTCTATAATTAGTGTGATTTGGTTACTTCTACGGCAGCCCCCACTTTTTACCATTTATGGAAAAAGAGCATTTGTTATTAGATATGAATTATATGTTCTATTGATGTACGATAAAATGTAGTATTTTGGGCATATATCTAATATGCATCAACCATGTAAAAAAAAAATTAAAGGTGAAACTGATACCTGATTTTAAAAATGACTTGCTTTTTTCAAAAAAATACCTTCTTTAAATTTTTTTTTTTTAGGTAAATTGGCCTAAATCTTTGCCTGAACAATAAAACAACATTTTTTTCACAAAATATTTAAAAAAGAAAAGGAAAGGTTTTTCATCATTCTTATTTTCGACTATCCAGACCAATCCGATATTTCTTATTCTTTCTATATCTGGTGTTGACAGAATTTTAAACATAAATATTCTGACAAGTGCGAATGATTAGATTGTGTGAAATATTCCCAGACGTATTAATCATTTTTTTCTGTTGTTTTGGTAATATGAATTGACTGGTATTTCAAATTATGGATGGTTGCAAATTAATGCAGATGTGGCACCCCCTATATTTTTAGATAGGTATTCGATGCAAAACCCGTCTTTTAGCTAGATATCTAAAACATCATTTCCAACGATGACTCCTTATGAACGCCCTATTGCTTATTTCCCCGGTTTTCTAGCCAGTTACCTCCTTCCTCTTTCCTTCTCTCTGAATTCGCAGCCAGCGTAGTTTCTGTTCTTTGACTGTGGCCATATATATATATATATATATATATATATATAGTATCTTGGGTCACTAATCTTCTTCGATGTGAGAATTCGCAAGAACTATATAGCCTACTAAATGCAAATACTGCAACTACTTCACTTGATATATTTTTGGTGACAACGCAAACGCTGCACTTACTATTTCGTCCCTTTAACCACCTTCTTGCACCTAACCTGATCTAATCACCATTCTATGATCTATCTTGGTGAACTATACTACTCATTATAACAGGCCCTACTAATCAGGCCCCATTCGATAGATATATCAAACGACATTAAACCCACTATGTCACGTGTCCCCTAAACACTCAATCTTCCCTATATTTCAATTTTACATGTAGGAATAACCCTCTAAACAAAACGGGTCTCTTCTCGATCGTATTAATGTTTTCACAATATGAGTTCCATTTTCGAATTCTTTGTTAGTAATAAATGTTATGCATTAAATGTAGATTTCATTTGTTCATTAAATACTTGAATGTGTCTCTTTTACTCCGTTTAATCTCGGTGTCTACAATCATATTTGGTGTGCATAATATTTCCGTACCTCCTTTCAATATTTCCAATGACGTCGGCGTGTGGCGCTAACAGCCAAACCACATGGAGACAAAATCCTTTGTCTACTACCTCATCTCGCCACATCTAACCAACAGCCTTACTTTACCCCCGCCTACATAATATAGGAACCCAATTTATTCTTATAAAGACAATATAATGCTCATTTTTGCACGGCACAGCTGTGGTGCATTTTCATGTTGTGAATTCCACTGAATATCCGCTTAATCTCCCGTACTCAGCAGAAAATGCTCCGTGTGTTAACAGGAATATCATCAACTTGTCTGATATATATTTTAAAAGCTAAATCATGTCGTGCATAAATAGAACATATGATTTAGATTATCGGGGGTAAACGTAGATGGAGAATAAATGTAATAGATGTTTTTTTTCTTTTGTAAATTGCAAAAATAAGGTCCTTTAAAAATAACTCCATCGTACTAATGATCGAAAATCAATCGGTACTTTTCGAAATGCAATAGAACATTGAAGAAAGTTCTCGAATCGACTCCTGTCGTTATCTGAGATATTTGCCAGACAGTAACGTGATGAGTAAGCGAAACGATGAAGCGGCTAATGCAAGTGCGACAAATTTGTCGTCAATCAAAACAGATTCGGGAAAATAATACGGACCTGCTAATCAGTTATTTTATCGGCAACATTTGGCTAATTTTGTCCCAATTTTTGTCGATAAAAATATGGTAGCTGATTAGCTAGTGAGTCTAACGGAAGCTAATGTGCAGCTTTTAATTGATGATTTGTTCTAAGGCCTTTCCCATCTCTTCTCATGACGACTGTGTCTCGCCAGTTGAACTGCATCTTCTATCTAGTCTTTGTCTACACAGTTTGCTATTCCAAGAGCAACAGTCGGTTAACCGTTTGCTTCATCTGTTGTCCTTCTTCCTCGCTCAGTATCCAGCCAATCTCCATTTTCACCACTTAATTACTTCTATGATATACAAGCGTGATCAACCTCACTACATATTCAACATTGTCAGGGACAAAGTTACATAAACATGGGCGACATCTAGCCGATTGTAGCCATTTAAAAAGACGATGTCAGCTGATAACAAACCATACTTGGCAACATTTCTCTATTCGCCTCTCTTTCGTGCGTGTTCGACAACTCCAGGCCCGATTTTTGCATTGTACTAATTAGTGAATGTCAGTTCGGACAGACAGCTGGGTGACAGGGTGATTAGCTACAGGAGCAGAAGTTTTTCCCCGTAAAAAAACGTAGACAAAAATGAAACATTAGATTCATGTAAAAAGAGTAAAGAAATAATAAAAAAAATTACTTTATAACATTTGCAAGTTTTTCGCTTAAAATTCATTTCTTTGATTTTTCTGGGTTGATTCATTCATTTTTTTCGTTTTTTTTCCCTCTGGTTCCCGCACTTCCTCCTTCCTTCGTTTTTCTTTCTTTTTTTTTTTCACTTCTTTCTTTCCAAAAACACCATTTTCGCTATTCCTTGTATTACGTGTCGTCGGTGTTATCTTCCTTCCTTCCCTGTTTTCCTTCCTTCCTTCCTTCCTTCCTTCCTTCCTTCCTTCCTTCCTTCCTTCCTTCCTTCCTTCCTTCCTTCCTTCCTTCCTTCCACCCTTCCTTCTTTTCCTTCATTCCATCTGTTCATTTTGTTCTTTCGTTTCTTCTATTCTTCTTATAGGCTAATTCATTCAATCTTTTATATTTTCCCCTGATTCTCTAAATCATCTCCTTTCTTACTTTTTGGATATTTTATTTTGTCAAATCTCACCGATCCTTCCTTCTTTCTTTCTTTCTTTCTTTCTTTCTTTCTTTCTTTCTTTCTTTAATTTTTTTCCTTTTTTCCTCTCCTTTCGTTTCTTTTATTCTTCTTATCGTCGGAATCACACATTCTTCCTTCTTTTCTGACTCTTTCAATAATGTCTCTTTTTTTTAATTCTAAAACACCATTTCGTTTTCATTATGTATCATCGATCTTTCCTTTCTTTCTTCTTTTTCTTCTTTTTCTTTCCGTCTCTTTCTTTCCCTTTCCTTTCTTTCCTTTCCTTTTTTTCCGTTTTTTCTTCTTTTTTTCTTTCCCTTTTCTCTCTCTCTCTCCTACTTTCTTTCATCTTGTTGTTCTACCCCACTGTACTTTAGATTGATATTCCTGACCTCAACTTACCCCAACAACGATTAGCGTAGCAAGGATGACTGGTTAAGGAACCGAGCCGAGATATTCGCCTCTTTTTGCCAATTACTCTACAACATACGGAATAATGGCTAAGTGGAGGGAAAAGTGTAACTTTTCTTTCCTTGTTTTTTTAAGTTTTTTTTATTTCTCCGTTCTGTCTAAACCTGCGTTACAAAATAAAACAAACTGCATATTTTCATACCTGTTTGCAGCATCAGCAAGTTTCCCTCCATTGAATTTCCCCAAAGCGCGAATGCTGCCGGACACAAACTAAGGGATCAATTTAGCATAGTATTACATCACTAATTGAACAGCAGAAGAAAAAAAAGGAAAGAAAAAATCTTTCCTACTTATAGTAAAGAATAAATGTTTGAATAACTCCTTTTGCTCCACTGATACATACATTGTTATA
This sequence comes from Thysanoteuthis rhombus, assembly GCA_963457665.1. Classification (NCBI taxonomy): domain Eukaryota; kingdom Metazoa; phylum Mollusca; class Cephalopoda; order Oegopsida; family Thysanoteuthidae; genus Thysanoteuthis; species Thysanoteuthis major. The sequence continues at coordinate 12,167,671 of OY735212.1, read as the reverse complement.
TAGCCTTTCAGCCAGACAGACGAATTAGAAAAATGAAGAAGCTTTTATTGAAAGTTTTGGTGACAGTCTTGTTTGACAGTTTCTAATTCATTGATGGGTTCTTTATTTTGATCTGGGTTCTTTGCCGGGGAGCTACGGTTGGCAACCTTATCTCGTACACCAGAGCTTTAGGACTTGTGTGTCACGAAACTTTAGCTTGTTGTCGAGGATCTCTAGGCGTGCCGCTAAATTGAACAAAATTTGTATATCTTTCAAAAGTTACTTTTCTGGGTCAGTTAAACAGCTTGGATAACTTATATATATATATATATATATATATATATATATATATATATATATATATTGGCCTGGCTATCAAACGTAAGCGATGTGTCGCAAAAAATATCTTTAAAAGGTGTGTTGCTCATACAATAGGTTCGGAAGGAAGAGGCCCAGATGCTTCGAAAAAAGATGAATAGACAGGGTTAGACAAAGTATTCATCTTAAACGAATTCATCTTTGTTATGTTATTTTTGGCGTCTCTAAATTTGCACTGGGCACCCAGTAAGAAGAACGGCTATAAAACTTTAGATGAATGGTACAACCATAAACCAGAGACTTTGTTAGATGAAACTGGTGAACCAAATTTGATCCTCTTTGATGTATAGACGAATAGGGTAATTGAACTCCGTAGACAAGACACTATTGTACACGATACAAAATGAAAGGAAAGTGCCTCATAACTGATGTTGCAATATTAAGAAGTAGAGAAGGTAGAAAAAAAAATATGCTGACTTGAAAGTGGAAATTCCAAGAATGTGGGTCGCCCAGCAACAGAACTGGAACAGTTGGACGTGAAGACAAACACTTCTCCAAAAATCTGCCCCGCTTTGAACAGCTCACTTTTCAAAAAAATATTCTCAGTCTGAGGCCTTTTGTTAAGGCTTAACAGGATGTAGAACAGGTAAACAAAGTGGGCAAATAATAATATTGTCACTCAGCCTTCAGCGATAACCACTGGGCAACCGTTGTGAAACTGTAAATCGCAGAATTACTGCGACCTATGAGTACTAGGAGAGGAGGGCTGGAGACTTGAGCAGACTTGCTGTCACTCAAACTCCAGCGGTTACCACCAGACAACAGGTGTGAGATTGCAAATGATAATAATAATAACAACAACAACAACAACAACAACAACAATAATAATAATAATAATAATAATAATAATAATAATAATAATAGGCAACTGGTGTGAGATTCCAAATAATAATAATAATAATAATAATAATAATAATAATAACAATAAAGAATCGAACACCCGGACAACAATAAGATTGGAGCACTGACCTCACAAGACCGATACAAATACCTGGGCGTCCTTGAATGTGACACGATGAAACGGGAGGAGATGAAGGAGAAAATAAAGAGAGAATACCTTAGAAGGATAAGGAAAATATTAAAGACCAAATTAAACAGCAGAAATCTAATAAAAGGAATGAACACCTGGGCTGTATCAGTAGTGAGAGACACAGGACCATTCCGAGGATAGACGAAGGAAGAACTCCAATCAATGGACAGGCGAACAAGGAAAGTGCTGGAAATATAAAGACTGCAACATTAATTGTTAACAGTGACCAAACAAAGGATTGGAAATGAAAGTGGGAATGTGAACCACAGCAATGGCATGATAGGTGAAGGAGAGAAGAGATGCTGGCTGAAGACCTGAGGAGACTTATTGTCACTCAGCCTTCAGCAATGACCACTGGGCAACCGGTGTGAAACAGTAAACCGCAGTATTACTGTGGCCTATGAGAACTAGGAGAGAAGGGCTGGAGACTTGAACAGACTTGCTGTCACTCAAACTCCAGCGGTAACCAGCAAGCAACTGGTGTGAGATTCCAAATAATAATAATAATAATAATCCCGCTGCTGTGACTGGGGAAGATGATATGAGAAGTGACCAGGAGACCGGAGGAGACTTACTGTCAATGAGCTTCCAGTGGTTAACACCAGGCAACTGGTGTGAAACCGTAATACACAACTCTGTTGTGGACTGTGAGAGTGTGAAGAAGAGGGCTGGAGACTTGAGGAGACTTGAGGAGACTTGCTGTCACTCAGCCTTCAGCTGCGACCACCAGGCAACTGGTGTGAATAATAATAATAATAATAATGAGACAGTAAACCACATAACTAGTGAATGTAGTCAACTCGCCCAGAAGGAGTATAAGCATAGACACGATAGAGTAGCAACGATGATACACTGGGAACTAAGTAAACAAATGGGATTCAACCATGGGGAAAAGTGGTATCAGCACAAGCCAGAGGCAGTTTTGGAGAATGACAACCACAAACTACTGTGGGACTTTGACATCCAAACTGACCACCTCATCCAGGCAAGAAGGCCGGACTTAGTAATAGTAGACAAAAAAAGGAAGGCCTGCCAAATAATAGACGTTGCTGTGCCTGCAGACCATAGAGTAAAAAAGAAGGAGGGTGAAAAAAGGGAAAAATACCAGGACCTAGCAAGGGAGTTGAAGAAAATGTGGAACATGAAAACCAGGGTAGTACCGGTCATAGTGGGAGCACTAGGAACTGTCCCCAAAACCCTGAGGGAGAGACTGGGGGAGATCGGGATTAGGGGGAGGATAGAGACCGTGCAGACCACAGCACTACTTGGAACTGCACGGGTACTGAGGAAGGTGCTAGAGATATAAGTACTGCAACGAATCGTAGCTCTGTCATGATATGCGAAAGAGAGAGGAGACGTTAGCTGAAGACCTGAGGAGACTTATTGTCACTCAGCCTTCAGCGATAACCACTGGGCAACCGGTGTGAAACTGTAAATCGCAAAATTACTGCGACCTATGAGTACTAGGAGAGGAGGGCTGGAGACTTGAGGAGACTTGCTGTCACTCAAACTCCAGCGGTTACCACCAGGCAACTGGTGTGAGATTCCGAAGAAATAATAATAATAATAATAATAATAATAATAATAATAATAATAATAATAATAATAATAATAATATTAATAATAATAATAATAATAATAATAATAATAATAATAATAATTTTAATGAAAAAGGAAAGCAAAAGCAAGCAGGTCGGTAATATAGACAAGCGATTCTCCAAATAAGGAGTTTTATTCTTTCAGCGATAGAATGACAGAATTGACAATACTCTAATGGAACAAATATTCAACATGACAGCTTTATGCCCTTATAGAAACGTCCAAAATGGAGGGAATTATCTTGAAGATATTTTACACTTTTGGATTTCGTTTTTGCCTAGATTCATCTTTTCCTTTACAAAATATACCAAGAGAAAAGGAGGAAAAGGTCGTTATTCGTTAGTGGTTCAATCAACAATATCTTTCGGGGCGGCTGTCTCTCTTATCTCAACTTTCTCTTATCACCCGTTGAACTCTTGTTTGGGTAGGGGAGCTTCTTTGGCACTTATTCAGGACCAGGAACAGGTTGATTGAGAAAATGATAAAAGTCCACGGGTACAAGAGGATGAAAAATTGGTTTGGGAATAAAGATATATACAAGTGTATGTATGTGCGCGCGCGTGTGTGTGTGTGGGGGGGGGTGCGTATCCTTGTGTGAGTTGAGGGGTTGAAGATATATAAAAATATGGCAGTATAGATAGATACCCAGCCCGTTTGCCAGACAGAACGTAACCAATAGGAATAAGAAGAGTGATTGCCTTTGTGTATGCGTGTGTGTGTATGGGTGATAAAGATGTATGTGTTGATGAGAGATCAGAGAGAGAGAGAGAGAGAGAGAGAGAGAGATACATGTATCTATACATATATATAACAATGTATATTTCAAACCGAGTGAAACAGATCGAATTTGTGCTGTAAATGTGACATTAATCTCATTGTGAATTCAATATATATATATATATATATATATATATATATATATATATATATATGTTTTTTTTCTAATCTTATGTAATTATATATAAAAATGTCTTTCTGTGTTTGTGTTTGTGTGTATTTGTGTGTGTATGTGTGTGCATGTTTGGGGCTCATAGATGTATACATGTATGTCTGTATACATAGACAGGTAGATAAATACTGAGTGGTCTAAGCGGGGGAAGCCTCAAAATAGGGTTAAAATGATCAGATAAAAGCAATGTTCGACAATAACGTCCCAAATGAATCGAGGAAGGAATTGAGGAATACATTTATTCAGGTCAAGTGATAAAGTTGGAAGGATACCACGAGAGCGAAATTAAAGGACGTACAGCGATTAGTTGGGAAGCAATTGGTGAATTTGGAGACATATTGAAGAACAATGCCAATATGCATTAGATGCGATGTGTACAATCGTATGTATAATACCAGCAATGATGTATGGATAGGAAACATGGGGACGGACAAAATCACTTGAAAACAAACTCTGAATGATTCGAAGAGCAATGATAGGATCAATACCTAAAGATATACAAAAAAATAAAATTGGTCAGAAAACAGACCATGGTAATTGGTATAAAATAATAAAAATACAGAAATGATGAAGATGCAGAAATGAAGATGGGTTGGATACGCAGCGAGGGGAAAGGATAACATACGGTGAAAAAGGTTAACGGATTGGAGCCCTAAGAATAGCAGAAAGAAGTCTAGACAAAAGATGGAGAGATGAGACTGAATACTTTACGGAGGATGGTAGCAGTTAGCGTAGTCACGGTCGACATGGATATTGTTTGGAAGGGTTTTTCTCTGGAGGCTGACCTATGATTGCTTATATATATATGAATTCAATATATATATATATATATATATATATATATATATATATATATATATATATATATATAGAGAGAGAGAGAGAGAGAGAGAGAGAGAGAGAGAGATATGTAAGTCCACTTTAATAGATAGATAGATATGAACAGACTGAGATAGAAAGATATGAACAGACTGATATGTATGTATATAAAGAAACAGTTAGATAGATAGATAGATAGATAGATAGATAGATAGATAGATAGACAGACAGACAGACAGATATAGAGATAGATTGACAGATATGGACAGAGAAAGATACATAGATGAATGAAAGACTGGATCAAGCTACTTCGGTGCCCGTAGCTTATTTTATAAGGGATCCTAAATACATATGAAAATTGAATCAATTCAATTTGAAACGTGAAAATCAAGATTCATATCATCAAATAGCAGACATAGCCAACCTTCTCTAGACCTATGTTTCCATTCATGTTTTAAATCAGTTCTGGACTTTTTATTGAATTCATGTATTAAATCAGGGTTGGCATTACAGCCTGCAAGCCAAACCCAGTACATTGCTTTGCCTGGGGGTCTTAAATATATTCAAGACGGCCTTGCCTCCACACGTTCCTACTGCCATGAACCTGGGCAAGAAGGCGCCAACACCAGTTTTTCTGGAAGTGTTTTGATATGATTTAAATCATGCAAATCGACCATGAAGTGTTCTTTCCATGCGTGGTAATGTTTTTTTGTGAAATTATTTGTTTTTTTTGGCCCCTTTTAAATGCTAAAAAATATTTACAAAGGTCTGGTTTGTCAATCAATATAAACAGTCACTTGACCAACGTCTTTTGGCATACCGTGTTGGAAGTGATCAATTAAAAGAATCAGGGAAAGATTATAATCAATAAATCAGTTACCTCTCTCGCCCTTTTTACTAAAAAGTTCAAATTTTCAAAAACAACAACTGTTGGACATGAACTGAGTAACCAATTTAATATAGTCTTGGATTGTAAATTGACCCCCCCCCCAAAGCAACCTTTTTGTGGGGTGGGGGAATAGTCAGAGAACAAAATGAAAGCTCGTCATAGAAATAATAAGGAGTAGAATTTTTCAGTCTTCATTGGTGCGTCGTGTACGTACGACCCATAGATAGTTTCAGGCATGGATCTGTTATCGCTAGCGTCCGTCAGATGAGTGTGAGGTATAAATCTTTATTGAAATATTTCATTTACGTGATGTCAGGCAATGGCAGAAAGTAATAGGCAGCGACGGGTAGAAAAAGTACTGCCCGATATGAACAGATTGTGATAGATGCAGAGAGAGAGAGAGAGAGAGAGAGAGAGAGAGACAGACAGACAGACAGACAGACAGACAGACAGACAGAGACAGAGAGACAGAGACAGACAGAGACAGAGACAGACAGAGATAGAGATAGACATTGATAGAGTGAAATAGATACAGGGATACTATACTAACAAAGTCACTGGAAAACGATCTCTGGATAATTCGAAGAGCAATGGAAAGAACAATGATAGGATTTGCACTAAGAGATATATAGAGGAACAGAGAAGGTGCATACGAGAGACAGTGTAGAATGACGGAGAGACAAAGACAGAGGCAGGCAAAGGTAAAGAGAGAGACAGAAATGGAGTAACAGAGAGTGACTGAGACAGACAGACACAGATAGAGAGAAACAAGGATAAAGATAAAAGTGACGTCAGAGAGAGAGAGAGAGAGAGAGAGAGAGAGACAGAGAGTAAGTATAGAAAGGGGAGTAAGGAGAAGAAAATTAAAAAAGAGGTCATCTTATCTCTCTTCTTGTAGACCTACGGCCAGATTAGAAGATTTATCTTCCTTCTATTTTCATTTTTTTTACTTTCTCCTGGAAAATTAGGAACCCTATTAAAAGAAAAAAATGATTTATCAGCTAATGAAGACAAAATGGGTTATGGGACCTGGCAGGAGGTTATCACCGAAAATAGAACAGTTGACAGAGAAGAGAAAGGGGCAAAGTTTTCGCTGGGGTGAATCAATTTTTTATATTACTGACGTGTTGTAGGTAATCAAATCAAAACGGACAAGAGCAAAAAGAGGCGATTTCTCTGAGATAAATCGAATACTTAATTAAAAGAAAACTCGGTTATTAATCAGAGTTACAATGCAGCAGACACCCATTATGAGTGTCTTTATGACGAGTTTGCCACGAGGGGATTTTAGAATGCTGGACATAAGTCACTGACCCAAAAGTCACGGAACTCAAGTCGAATTGTAGAAGGCATGCTGAGCTTCCTTACGAAAACGTTGAAAAAAATAAAAGAAGTGATTTTCCAATTCAATTCGTACTAATTAGGTAATGTGTTTTTTTTCACTGGAAAATTTGATTAAATAAAGGTTGTTTAGTGTTTTTCGTGACGAACAAGAATAGCGGTCGATTTTGTTAATATTCGATGTTTATCTACATCGTCATCAGGACATTTGTTTATTCACTAACACACTCCCAGATACACACAATAAGTGAATAATAATGCTCTATTCAACTTCAAATCGAACGTGTATCTCTCTTTGCTTTCAAAGCTAAACAAAACTAGATAATCGAATCAGGAAACACCCTTTCAAACTTATAGAAAAATACTTCATTACTCAATTAGTACAAATCAAATTAAGATAACAATTATTTTTTTCCAGTTTGTGACTTTAATTCAGTGACTTTATGACCAATTAGTCAGTGTTTTTCTGAATTTTTGAGATGTATTATTATTATCTCTATTATTGTTCGGACTATCCTCATCTTGGTTGTTTTCGAAAATACAACTACTCCTAAGAGGGGAGTGCGGTCTATATACCCCCGTCGGTTGAATAAAGGGTTCAGTTCGTTACTTCCCCCACATCTACCAGATGATACCTGATGAAGGCCGTAGAGTACAACGGCCGAAACGTTGTATGAAAAACAACCAAGATGAGGATAGTCTGAACAATAATAGAAATACTTTATGACCAGTTACGTTTCGTAGGTGGTGCAGCGTACCACCTACGATGTGGTTTTGGCCCAGTGACTTAATGGTCAGTTATTGGACCTTATACGAAATTCTTTAATAATGAAAAACCAAAAGGTACTGACGAAAATAACTTTTCATTAGATGCGAGTGTATTTGTTGTACCGATGACCGTCACTGAATGACCGATTGGAAGGTTGACACTCTCATCACCTCTCGTTACCTTCCCTCACTTCTATGGATGCATGAGATTGCAAGGGGTTGAACTCTAATGGACTGCATTTTTTTTTTGTAGTAACGTTCCTTGCGAGATCTTCACTCAAGAAAAATATGATATCCATGGTTTGACTTCCAGGCTTGTTACGCTTTTACAGTTTAATGTCCCATGTGACTTTAGGCAGTGTTACTTTAGGGGTTCATGAATTCAAATTTTAAAAATAAAATCTCCATGGACTGATGCTACGAATTAATCTCCGACAATAGTCTTGAGAGAAGTTAAACATAGCGTTAAAACGAGTACTTTTGCAACAGAAGTTCACTCTATTACGAATTAATATTGTTCTAATATTGTCAAACTCCAGTGCAAAGTCTGTAATTGACTTTGTTTTCCCACCATGACAAAAATATCAAGGACGATCCTGACCAGAATGACGAGTGTAAACTGATATGTAAAACCCATATTCCCCTACCGTGATTTGAACTCACGACAAATTGAGGTTAGTTAACAAGTCTTGAAAATTAACGAATATCTATTATACAAATCCGTACTTATTCAATTCTGCAGAGATAAATGCATTTTTGTAAAATATTTAATTTTATTCATCACAAACTTACTCATATATATATATATATATATATATATATATATATATATATATATATATATATATAAGCACTCTTTAAATGAGGTAACTCATCCATTGTATGCTCATGCAATGCTCTTCCATAGGAATAGAGCACTCTGGTGGATAGGGAATTTCTGCGTAAATAAGTATATCGCTTAAATTCAGCCCTACTGATCGTCCAGTTCCGTAGCCCAGAGGAGGTTTCAATCCTGCCTCGCGGTACAGGTTGGGATAATGGAAAATCTATAGCCACACTGAATGTAATACAACCAATCGGCAGTGACCGTGAGACGTAATTGAGTGAGCTTGTGTACATTGTGATCGTTGCTTTCACAATAACCAAGCAAGTCGATCTTCATATATATATATATATATATATATATATATTGTGCAGATGTTATTATTAAACTGGTATGAATAGTTCCCCATCCTAAAATGGTTTTAAAAAAAACACCTTTTTTTTTTCAAAAAATGAAAATAAACATTTTTAGAAAGGGTGTAGGGGAGTACTGATGCCGATTTTCAAGTCCGTAGACAAAACAGTGCGGTCAGGAGCACTGGTACACATTGTCAGGGGGAAATAACTGAAATTGGATTTACCGTAAAATGTAACCCACTCATCTGTAGATCATTGCCCACCCTTCCACAAAATTTCATTGAAATTCCCAGAGGACTAACGCGAGAACAGGTACGAGATGTTTGTGATGTTTATGTGGTGTGGACATATAACTACATCGTTGTAGGAAGTAATTGTACTCGGGTCCGCCCAAAGATTCAAACATCCCTAGATTTAACCAACTCTTTCCTGACCCATCGTTCACTCTTCTACGAAATTTCATTTAATTCTAGAGTGAACTTTCGGAGATATCGTGTGGACAGGTTGACATACAGACAGACAGATGGACTCAGAATGAATATACCTTTGAGAGCAGAGGTATTTGAGTAATGCGAGAATGAGATCGTGTAAGACTCCAGGGTGAACAATACTGTAATTATTCGAGCTAGATTGCACTCTGGTGTAAAAGACGGCGACATTTCATACGCAACAACTTGATACACTCCGCACCTCTCAGCCACGTATAGTAGTTTTAGGTATCTGCACTTCAACCGGTGTAACTAAAAATAAGACTAAATGAAGTAAATAACAAAAGACAGGCATTGCCTGACCCTTGTCAACTCCGTTTCCTTTGCAGATGCTATAATTTCTTCGCTAAAAATACCCTCCCTGGTTTTGTCATTCGGGCCGGCTCTACGCGTTGGCTGAGACGTCCATTATACACTGACAGAGTTGTCTACGAGGACTTGTGCCCGACGGCATTACGCATTTCCTGGCAGAGTTATAAATAATGAATACGGAAGGGGAAAAAAAATGTCGGAATTGTGTTTTACAGAGTTTTTTCCCCCCTTTATTTTTTTACGTAGGAAGCGAAGGCGGATGATATTTGATATTTTTAATTATTACGTGATTTATGTCAATGATGCACTTAAATAACCAAATGTAAATTAATATCCACCTATTTATAATTCAGCATGTGTCCGTGTGCCTGTGCTCACTTCTCGAATCACAAAGTAATCAAAGCCATGTTTATATGTTGTTGGAATACGAAATCTTTTGTTGCTCTGCGAATCGAAACCAGATCTTCCCTAATCTATAAATAATTTCAAAGGGTTGTAGTAATATCATGTTCCCATTGCTGGTAACAAGTAACCCAGTACAACCTGTCGCATGTTATTCAAAGAGGAAATGTGAATCACCAAGTAGTCTCATTGCCACTAAAGATGAGAAATAGTACCAAGCGCGGCAACAACTGGCTGTTGATCTATAATGTGATAATTCGTTTTGATTGAATCATCATCATCATCATCATCATCATCATCATCATCATAATCAATCATCATCATCATCATCATCATCATCATCATCAATCAATAATCATCATCATCATCATCATCATCAATCAATAATCATCATGATCCGTCTTTGGACATAGACCTTCCCCTGGATCCGCCATGATTCTCTATCACGGGCGTCGTGGAACCAGTATTTTCTGAATTCATGTAGTTCAAGTCGCCATCTTGTATTCTGTCGGCCTCGGTTTCGCATGTGATCTCTGGGGATCCATGTTGTGAGTCGCGATGTCCATGGTTGTCTGCCATTCTTGCAACACGGCCTGCCCGCTGCCATTTAAGTTTTTCAATGTATTCTATGATGCCTCAGACTGCCGTTTTCTCCCTGGTATACTGTGCTATCTTGTGATCTCTCCATGTAAGGTTGAGTATGATTCTCTCGTGTGCACGTTGCATGCTTTTCAGTTTGCAGGTCTGTCTTTTGGCAAGGTTCCATGTTTCAGCTCCATAAGCGACTATTGGTGGACACATTGGTTGTATACTTTCCTCTTTAGGATTATTGGGAACGTCTTGTTTTTGAAGGTTGAGCTTGCTCTGCCGAAGGCTTGCTTTCTTAGAGTTATTCTTTGCTTGATTTCCCCTTCTTTCGAGGATCTCACGGAGAATCGCTGTCCTAGGTAGAGGTAGTGGTCTATTTTCCCCAGTTTTGCATGGCATGTAAACTTTTGTTCTTTATGAACATTTCTATTTTGGGTTGTTTTCGAAAATCACACCTTCAATACTATGTGATACTTGACAGCAGCTGGAAATATAAGGTTTGTTTAGTCACTATATAGAAACCAAAGTCTTTTGATTGCATGCTGTGTTGGGGAGGCTAATTAAAAAAAAAACTGGAGGAAAGGTTGATCAATGAACAAGTTACTTATCTCACCTTTTGTTGGGATCACTTGAAAAGTCCGAATTTCCCAGCAAAACACAAACAAAAACCATGAATGGTGCCAGACACAAACTAAGGGGACGATTTAGCTTAAAATTAGTTTGGAAATCAACCCCCCCACTTAGAACCTATTCGAGGGTTGGGGATTAAAAAATAAAACAGAACGTATTTTCTGATTTAATGAGGAGTGAATGTTTAAATTTTCAGCTCACCAGCTTTACTAGTGCAGTCTGTACGTGCGATATGTACATACTCAGCCAGCCAGACCGACTTAAAAACTAAAGAAATATATGTTGACGGTTTTGGTTGACGTTTTCCAATATTGACTGTATATGGATAGTCTCTGAACTAAGCCCACCCCTACAGAAAACGGTTTGATATTTCGAAATTCAACAGCTACCAAAATACAGCAAAAAAGATAGATTGTGGCTGAAATGTCGTGATGAATAAAGGCAATAAAGATGGGGAAGTTAGTCCAATTGAAACAAAATGCAATCGTTACAGGTTCACGCCTAAAAAAACATTCAGACAAGAATTCTACATACTATTTATTATATTATATAAACAGAGCTTAAGTAGCGGAACAGTTATTAGCACAGATAACGTATTTGAAGAACTGAGATCAAATTCCAGCTGAAGTTGTTTGTGCTTGCTTCGCACTAATGCCCCTGGGAAAGGCATGAAACTACCCACTTATTGCTCTTCATCCTATTACCATAAAAAAATCCCCAAACAAACAACAACAAACAGACAAACAAACAGAAAAGCCACGATGGTTGATAGAGAAGTGAGTTGAAGAGTGATCCTTTGAGCAAAGTGCTTTTCAATTACATCCCCACCCGTTACTTATATACATCACTACCCGTAATTTATATACATACCAAACCACTAGCACCTGAAACTGTAATTCTGTACTCAATCTTGACTGGGTCCAACTTTTCAGGAACCAAAACCCAAAAATATGAAAACAGCCAACATAAAATTTATGCTGAATTGGTCCCTTCGTTTACATCTGGTATCGTTCACCATTCTTTTTTTAAAATTTGGACTTTTTAGTATTCACAGCCAAACAAAATGTGGCAGAAACAACTTATCCATTGATCGCCCGTTTTTAATTGATCGTCCCCAACACGGCACAGTGCCAAAATACGTTGATCATGTGACGGCTCCTATCTTTTTTTTCCATACTGCAATCATCATCTATGAGCACAAATTAAAAAAAGGAGACGTAGACCATGGCGAGCCGATGCTTGGCGATAATATATTCTTGAATTGCAAACTAAAGACTGCTCATCAGATTGCTTGGATCGTGTCCCTTTTGTATGCACGGTAAGCTACAATACAGTATAGAGTTTTCTAGTCTTCTTTATTTGATGCTGGCCACGAAAGTATTTCCCGATAACGTCACTGTTTGCAGTGATTCGATCATCAGAATTCGAGTTTTTCCCGCTAGTTTTGTCTTCACCTGTGACGCTCTGATCCTAGATATTGCTTTTCTATTTTGTAAGATAACCACTGATCAGTGTCCCAGCTCCCCCGTTCAAGTTCTATTAGATATACCCTTTCGAAGTGACAAAGAGAGTCGGCATTGCGGTGATAGTTGGTAGACTGATGTGATTCAGCGAAGAAGAGGCATTTGCCTCGGACATGTTCAGCCTCTTATATAGCGTATTCTGTCTATCGGCTATCCGTCGTTTCTTCGTTCCAATAAACTGTCTGGATAGATTTCTTTTTTGTTGCTACATTTTCAGGAATCAGAGTAGATTTCTCTGCTGACGTCCAATTGATCGTTCCCACGGGAAATACTCCAGGTGTGAAAATATCAGAATTTCTTACATTGTAAAATGTCAATTGAATAACTGAAGCCATCAAATGAGTGAAGGGGTTATATCCTGCGTGTGCTTATATTTTTTTATGCGTCTGTTTGTGTGTTCCACCGCTCCTGGGCATACTGTTTTGTCAACAGACTTGAAAATTGACATCAGCAATTCACTACATCCCTTCTGGATTTTTTTTTCAAATTTCTGGGGAAAAAAAGGCTTTTGTGACCTTTTTAGGAGTTATTCACAGGAAGGGGGTATCAATATAATCTAGATTCTCCAGAATCTACATGCTTCTCGATGTTTTTATTCTTTTCTAGATGCTTTCAATTGGAAATCTCCATTGATGTTATCAATAGAATTCATTCGGACCATATTCATTCTTTTATGGAATTTCTTTTCACATGACATCAAATTTTAACGCTACCATTGATCAATTATTGACGTTGGTCATTATTAACTTTTGATGCGTATTTGTTTCATCTTACAATCGTAAGTTACAGATCGACATTCCACCTCTGTCGGTTCCTAACTGTTATTTTTAAAACATATCACTCCTCTCATTCAACCTTCACCCCTTTGAGAACAATATCAAACCTATTGAAGATGTCTGCACAACATCATCAAGCCTTTAGCCAAATAAATGAACATCACGCAGCTTGAGTGCACATCTTCCAAAAAGAATATTGTTTCCCATTATGTAATGGCATCTTCTGGCTGAGCCAAGTTTACTTCATAATAGTTTGTTTACAACGGATATTTGAAGTCCCAAGACGACCTATGCTTGCATAATGAAATAAAACGATAACAAGTAAAGAAATCTGTAAATAAAACAATTAAAAACGACATATTTTTAGCCCCCCCCCCAACATAAAATGAGGCATCGCCTATTTTTTTCAAGAAAATTCATTTGTATGTGACAATCTATCAACCTCCTGTGCTCATCTTTCGCTCCCTCGAGAATCAAATCATCTTATCGAGAATGACAGGTGTAAACAAACAAGAAGGAAGCGTATCACGCATTCGGGAGAAATAAAGAATAAAAGTTATATAGTTAGATTTTAATATAACTATTTGGCCTTGAAAGCTAAAACGGTAAGACAGCTGTCACGGAAAACAAGTTCCTGAAGATCAGAAATGCGATTCCGAATCTTGCTGGGGGTCTGTTCTTTATTTTCAATCTACGCCGCTTACTAACTATTTTAGAATGGCGATCTCAGAGTTGAGATGGAAAACAACAGGACAAAGATGAAAGAAATACTAGGTAAAAAAAAAAGGAAGAGTAACATTTTGGCCTTTTGCTCTGTTTGCTAAAGACTGTAGGATAACCGTGTGGAAGTCATGATGAAACCCCCCCCCCAAAAAAAAAACAACAACAGTACTAAACACCTATTTAGCATAACCTCCAGCACTCTCCGATGGCGGAAGATTTCGACTTGGGACCAATAGTGACCTTTTGACATGCCTCGAGAACCAGATTCGAGCGTAGACTAAAATCCCCGATGCTCTCTGTGATTTTTTTTTGATGGAGCTGCCATCATTCAAATGATGAAGCCAGCAGGTGCCAAGTCATTTAATGGATATGCTCAGCAGGTATTCATCTCATACATATCTTCTCAACCGCACAGCGTGACACGGGTGGGCCTCGTTTGGGATGCTCTCAAGGATGACTCTATGAGAGGCACAACAAAAGCCGACCGTGGAAATGGCGTTTGGGGATGTGTGGTTAGGAAGGCTGCCAGACCAGGAAACCTTAGAACTTTCTGTGGGTTGACAGGAACAAACAGCACTATTCAGTTATCTGTCCAAGATCCGCCTTCAGGTGTTCTATGAGGAAGGCAAGGAAGTTGTCCTCACTGATGCAAAGGTGATGCTGAGCACAAAGTTATAGATTTTCACACCTTCGCTCCATGCTGCCGTGAGAAAGCCGAGAATTATAAGTTTCAAACGCTGCACAGCATTGCTACCATCAGATACTTAATCACACTGCCAACACCGATGTTGTGGTCTTGGCTGCGTATACCATGGTAACTTCCAGCCGTATGCGAAATTTGGCTTGAATTCGGAACTAGCAAGACCTTTCAAAACCTGGGAGCCAACCAAAGAGTTGCGTGTCTCGAACCAAATATGTCATGAACACTTCGAATGTCCCATGCTTCGACAAGCTGTAACACTGCATCTAGCTTTACCGGGTATGGAAAGAAAGCAGCAAGGTTGACATGGAAGTTATTCCATGTTATTGCCCGATGTGACACATGCCCTACTGATGTTGCAAATACACCGAAGGAGATCCCAGGTGATGTAATGAACATTATTAAGAGCTTTGTCACAGTTTTTTTTTTCTCATAGAACCAGCCCCTGCACCAAAGTTGACCATGCAAGAAGAAAAAAACATGACGACTCGATGCATAAAATCTAGTCTATCCAAGCTATTCTAGTGGAACATATCGGGAGAGCAGTCTACCATTGTGGTCACATCTGAGACTGACAAAACTGCTCCAAAACTCTGCTACAATCATCAACTGACTTAGGTAAGAAGGCAGAAGGGATGTATAAGCCTCACTGAATTACGTCGCTACAAGCATCAGACTCCAGTCACTTTAGTGGCTGAAAAATTGGTTGCAGAAATAGATGCAGGTGCAAGAA
Organism: Thysanoteuthis rhombus; assembly: GCA_963457665.1. NCBI lineage: Eukaryota > Metazoa > Mollusca > Cephalopoda > Oegopsida > Thysanoteuthidae > Thysanoteuthis > Thysanoteuthis major. Next base: position 12,151,865 of record OY735212.1, on the reverse strand, counting down.
GGCTTAAATTCAGCGTGCATGCCTCTGTTACTGTGAGGGTGGGGTCGATGGATAGCGCCAGCTGACTCTGAGATTTCTCATTTACTCAAACATTCAGTGATCCATTGCAAAGTTGTCTGGCTGTGATGAACAACAAACATGTGTTCATTAAATGGTTCAAATATTATACAGCAATTACACTGGCCTGTTTTAGCAAAATTAAATAGCGTAGTTAACGGCTTCACTACATTCACTGAACATTGTTACACGGCGTACGTAAACCAGTGTCACGGTTTGATAAAGGTATCACTATAACATGTGGCGACAATCTCACAATTTTCTCTCATTTATTATTGCCTTACATTGTAATAAAACATATTTTCCATTAGAAATATGAATGTAAATATTTGTGGTGCTGAGAAAAATGCAAACGTCAGCTTTGGGGTAAACAGAATATTCTTTGCCTGTAACCGCTGGTAGCCATTTTGGAAAGTGTTTGTCATTGTCATCAGAATGCGAGTCTGCAATAACCCAATATCTAATTTTTCTTCTAAATATAAGTGCCAGAGAAGACGATTTTATGAAACCTGAACAATAGGTTACTTATGCCGCTCCATTAACTAGAAAAACGTTTAGGCGTTGAAATTTACTAATTACTTGATCGTTTTCCTATTTATCTGCCCCAGGATTAATTTTTAACGGGACATATGATTCCATCATGATTTTTGTTCTCCAAAATATGCATTTTTCTCTTTCGATAAAAGAATAGTTTTTTCTAGCCATTAAATATGAATGAATGCATTTCTTGGCTTCTTTTAATATCCTCTTAAACTCCAGGCATTAAGCCGGGGTATCTTTTTTCTATTTCTCTATTTACATCAAGATTTTGATTTCATTTTCTTGTTTGCTTTACACTTGGGAAGCGAAAAAATTCGTTGGGCTTTTATTGTCTTAAAGTAAATCGTCCATTTCTTAAGAGACAAACCCAAATAAAAAATACGACCGGTTTCAATTGCATCTGCACGATCCTTGCAAGTTTCAAGTCTGTTCAAGAGTGAGGCTTATGTTTTAATGACCCTCCGCCCTTGATAAGCCGACGGTGGGATACTTGCAACTTAATCCCACGGCTTAGTGTACTCAATTAGCTACTGAATATACAGGGAATTTTGTCCTAATGGTGAGTTCTACATACTTTACTCATACTGGGAATTGAACCAAGGACCTTCTATTAGCTAACCATCCCAATTACTGGGCGGAATTTTATTTGATCTTGCTTTGCAATTTATTTTCTGTCCAGACAAGCGGACCGTGAGGGAAGATCAGTTTCACCACTGGGCAGGGTTATTGGATGATTTCCTCTAGCATTCATTTGTTCCATAAGCATGTCTCCCAAAAAGAAAAAACGAAAAAACAAACAAAAAACATTAAAAAAAAACAACTCCTGACCCATCATTTGACAATTTTGCAGAAGCAGATGCTATTGACTGGCGTGACATTCCTATTTACATATACGGAATCACGACTGGTTCTTTTTTAATCATCGGAGTTAAGCCAAGTTGAGCCTGATCAGCAACTGGTAATACCAGGTGCAGTAAGGAGCTGGGGATTATGTAAAGACCTTTCAGTGGTGATCCCATTCATCCTCCTAAGAAAGGGACCGATCATCACACAACGCAACCCTCTAAGTGGCCTGGCAGCAAGTGTCAGGAATGAATGACTGAATGAATGGACACACACGGAGAGTGCGACTGGCGTGGAACGGTAGTTAATCATAGAAACCATGGTTAGTGAGTTCGATCTTCACTGGTAGGTCAGTTTTCATGACCTATTGTGAGCTTTATTTTCATTCGTATTTCGTTTATCCTAATCTTGGTCGCTGGTTAAGACCTTGTGAGTTAATGGAGAACATTACTCATAATGAAGACGATGGTCGTGCCCATCTTTATTGGAGTGCCTGGAACAATTCTGTAGACCCTTGCAGAGCAGTTTGAAAAAATGGAAATTCACAGGAAAACCTACACCATCCAGATAAGATTTTCGCTAAGATTAGGTAAAATACTTGGGAGAGTGTTGGAATGCTATCACATGATCTCCAGTACAAGTTACGTGCATGATTGTAAAAAAATCCATGAATACGGACTCTATTCGGTCAGTACAATGCCAACGCCAACGTCTGCAGATTAACACACAAGACGGATGTCATACGCTAACCAGCGGCACATCCAATGCTTGGAATAGATCTCGTGAATTCTTGGTCCCACTCGTATATCAGCTGACTACGATTGAAGAAATCGCCGTGTGCGTGTATGCACTGCGATTACTCGACGACTGGCCATTGTACAAAGTTGAAATTGGCCAGATTACATTGGTCAGGACACCAGGCATTTCAGTGTTGAGTTTGTTTGGATCAGCAGCTCTCAAGAAATATAATGCATCGCAATTACTCGACAACTGGCCATTGAAGTTGTTCGGATAAACGGTTCTAGCGAAATCTACTGAAAATAAATGAAAGATACAGATTATAGACCTTATATCTAAAATCATTTGTCAAATTTAGATATAAAACATCTGAATTGGCAACACCACAAGGAAGTAGTCGAATTACCTCGAAGCCGTGGTTTAGTTTGACAGACAGAAAATTACTTAAATGGCTGTAATAGCTGGCGATTCAATGCACCATAAATGCACTTTTGGAATGGTGCAAAGCAAAGAAAAAAAAAAATCATTGATACAATCAAATGGATGAATAGGTTTTTATTAGTCCTTTTAAGAGACAAAACTGAGCCAACAAGACGTATTCAATATTTATATGAGGCGTCTAGGTTTGAGATTTTAATACAGAAAATCCTTTATTATAACGGAGTTGAGATATATGTAACCAAAATAGCTGCCTATATGTGATATCGGCTTCTGGTGTGTGAAGAAACGGTTTTCGACCATTTCGGCGACGAACATATCGTCTACACGAACTGATGTATCGTCGAAAACCTTTTTATCGAATATTTTTCACTACAGGAAATTTTAATTTGCCAGCAAAATTTATGTCAAACTGCCATTTGGGGTTTTGCTTATGGATCTGTTTTTTTTCTCAAAATATTTATAACTCATATTGCAAAAAATACAATTAATCGTATGTTGATTTAAAATAGATTTTATTGTTATGTTTCACGTTTTAATTTTGAATCTGCATTTTTGTTATCTCCAAATATTTATAATTCATATCGCAAAGAAATAACCCGTCCACAGGACGGATATTTAGCTAGTTTGATTTGAAACTGTTAAAGCAATTTCTTCCGTTATTTTTATTTAAAAAAAAAATTTACATTCAAAATATAAGTGCAGTAAACAGTCTTAAATCAACCTAAACCTTGAGATATGGCATAATGAAAGAAAAAACCCAGAAAGAACCCCCCCCCAAAAAAAAATAAGTAATAAGTATCCAGAAACGTCATAACAAATGAAAAATGTTTGTTAACGAAAAATCTGAAAATAATAAAGTCAAAAAATCGTGAGCAAAATAGATGCTAAAAGACGGGAAGCCATTTTTCTGTTGACTTTATAAACTTCACTTTCGTTTTGTTCCTCGTTCCGATGTTTATTTTCTCCTTGTCTTTGACGCTTCTTTGTTTCATTTTCTTTCATTTTCTTATTATATTTTATTAGATCTTAGATTTCGTTGAAAAGAGAAAACACCCAGCTTCACTGCTGTTGTTGACTTTGATTTTCATGTTTGGCACTGGGAATGGATTAGCAGCTAAATTTAATTTACGTTGCGAACTTGGGAGGAAAAAACAGCTATACTTCTTCTTCTTCTTCTTCTTCTTCTTCTTCTTCTCCTTCTATTTTTCCTTCTTCTCCTTCCGTCTTTTTCTTTTTATTCCTTTTCCTGTTCCTTTTCTTCTTCTTCTTCTTCTTCTTCTTCTTCTTCTTCTTCTTCTTCTTCTTCTTCTTCTTCTTCTTCTTCTCCTTCCGTCTTTTTCTTTTTATTTCTTTTCCTCTTCTTCTTCTTCTTCTTCTTCTTCTTCTTCTTCTTCTTCTTCTTCTTCTTCTTCTTCTTCTTCTTCTTCTTCTTCTTCTTCTTCTTCTTCTTTTTTTTATTCCTTTTCCTGTTCCTTTCGGTATTCTTCTTCTTTCTCTTCTTCTTCTCTTTCTTCTTCTTTCACCACTTCTTGTACTTCTTCTTCTCTTCTGCTTCATTCAGCCCGACATACTGACTTTTCGTCCGGGGCTGCTTTGCAACTAGCAGTTATAGAAGCAGTGCACACAGTACTATTCTCCCTCTCAAATTCCACTCTCCTACAGCTCTCACCATCCCAATCTCCAACCAATCAGCCTAAGATACCATCATCTCCTTATCATTTTTGTGTCTGGGAACGCTAAAATATTCCAATATTAATCAATAATAATTGGTTGATCGTTTTACACCATTCCAACTCACAAAATTTTATTTTGTTTTATAGAAAGACACTATTTTCGGATAGCAGGGAAAACTTGTACAGGTGTTGCCAGCTTCATGAGAGTTCGGTTTACGCCACTTCACTTTTATGAAAGAACTCAAGCCACCTCAAATGGTAGATAAGATAGATAAGAGGAAAGTATTAGAAAGATTTAATGAGTGAAAGAAAGAAACTGTTATGTGACAAAAGCCATTTGTTTGGAGTGATCAAGTGAAAAAATTGGAGAAAGAGGGGGTGATCAATGAATGAGTTACCCCTCTTGCCCCTTGTTGAGCAGAGATCACTAAAAAATAAGTATGGATTTTTAAAACATGAGCGTGAATGCTGCCGGGAGAAAAAAGGGATCAATTTATAAAACAGTTGCATGGCAAATTGAACCCCCACTAAAAAAACAATTAAGGGGGTATGTTAAAAAAAAAAGGGGGTTTCTTTCTCTATAGATGAAAAATAATAAATGTTTAAATTTTCACATCTCTACGTCCTTTGGCTTGGTTTGTATAAGAGATGCTTACGTACATAGCCAGCCAGCCAGCCAACCAGCCAGACCATCTTAAAAACTGATGAATCCTACGATGATAGTTTTGGTCGACGGTTTCTAAAAGGATGGAAAAAGAAGTGTGCATAAATTATCAACAGAAGAATAAAGAGAGAGAACGCTGAGGAAGAGGCAGAAAGAGAGAGAAAACGAAAGAACGACAGAAAGAAAGACAAAGAAAAAAGAAGGGGGAGGCAAGAATAAAAGGTGAATAAGAAGTGTCAACGTCCGGGGGAAAGAAAGAAAGAAAAGAAAGGAAGGAAGAAGGAAAGAAAGAAAGAAAGAAAGAAAAAAGAAAGAAAGAAAGAATGAAAGAAAAGACAAAGAAAGCAGAAAAAGACATGGTCAGAAAAAAGAAGAATGAAGAAAAAAGAAAAAGAAAGAAAGAAAGAAAGAAAGAAAAATAGAAAAATAAAGAAAGAAATGCAGAAAGAAAAAGGGGTAAGTAGAAGAGAAACAATCAGAATGAATAAATAAATGATAGGCGCAATAGACAACGAATAAGAAATTCTGACAATGGAGACATACAAAATACAAAAAGGAAGAAGGAAACGAAAGAGAAGATCTGAAGGAGGTAAAATGAAAAAACGAAATGAAGGAAGGAGCAAAAGAAAATGGTAAAGAAGGAAAAACAAAAAAGAAATTAGAAAGCACTCAGAGAGCTCATACTTCTGCCAAGACTATACACTAAAACTAAAATCTGAATGAAAAAATAGTTTAAATGTGTAGCTAGTACGAAGTAGAGTAAACTGCATTCGATTTTCCATACCACGGACTAAGGTCTCCCTCTATTTGATGTATGAAAAAATATCTGCCAACCCGTAACACATTCTCCCTCAACCTATGATCCCCCCCCCTTCTACAAAATGTCATTGAAAATTCATAAAAAAACTTCGGAAGAAAAAAGCTGAGAATAATTCCTGGATCTGCTCCCGAATTTTAAGAATTATTCCTTGCCTCATGGTCAAGTTTTCTAAAAATTTTAGATGAAATTCAGTGAGAACTATTGAGTGGACGTAATACCAACGATACAGGATCCATCTGAAAATATTATCAGCTCTAAAGCCACGGCCCTCTCTCCCAAAGGTGTCATTAAATTTCATCAAGAACTTTCGGAGATATTGTGTAGACAGGGAGTCAAACGGACAGACACAAGTATATATATATATATATATATATATATATATATATATATATATATATATATATATATATATATACACCTCTTCGTTGGCGGGGATAAAAAACAAAGGAACAAGATGGATGAATCATTAAGAAATGTCTGCGCGTTGTCTCAGTATCCCAAGCCACAAAAAACAGCTCAAAATGTCTGTCAGTCGAAAGGGGTGGATCGCCAAAAGCTGAATGGTTGGAGTCCCCACCCCTGAAACATTGTGGTCGCCTATGACTCATCGGGTTAGTTTGTGGATGAGTTCCACAACAGCCCAGGAGTATACGAAGCGAAAGTTTTTCTTCAAAATTTTATTTTATTTTATTTGTCTTTTTGAAAAAAAATAAAAATAAAAGAGGACGAGGGACAGGAAGAGAAATGAAGGTGGAGGAAAAATGTGGATATTAATATGGAGGAAAAGGGGAGTTAAATCGGATGTTGCGATGGGAGGGGAAAGGAACAAAACAAAGGGGGGGAAAAGATGGTTTAGTGGGGAGAGGAGAGAAAAACCGAGGGGGTGTTAAATCAGATGGTGCAAAGGAGAGAGGTAGACAAAAACGTAGGAAATAGCAGAGTGGGACATTATTTATTTTGAGACACACACACAGAGAGAGAGAGAGAGAGAGAGAGAGGGAGGTGGGGGGGGGAGAATTATTACTTATTATAATAAAGCCTGTTCCCACGTTCTGTGAGAACAATGGAGTCGTAATATTCATAATACCACTCATTCTTGCGTAATAATACCTCGTCCAGCATATTATAAGATATAAATCTTTATTCTTACAAAGTGAGTACTCTCTCTCATTTTTTGTCGGTCTGACTGACTCCCTCACTCTCTCTATTCCTTTCTTTCTCTTTCTTCACACATATAAACACAATATTAGAATCCAACGATGAAGAAAAATAATGAAGTTTAATAATTTGTGTGCAATGCAAAATATCTGAACATAGTACTTTAACAGGGATTGGAAAGTAACTGACTCGCTCAGACCACCCCCATATATATATATATATATATATATATATATATATATATATATATATATATATATGGGTGTGTGTGTGTGTGTGTGTGTGTGTGTGTGTGTGTGTGTGTGTTTATAACTTCAGAATCCAAGTATAAAGAACAGCAAAAAAAACTAATGTTCTGTGTTTGACTTGAAATATCTGAACGTATCATTTTAATGGGGATTGGAAAGTAACTGTCTTACACGACAATGTTATAATTCTGTATATATATATATATATATATATATATATATATATATATATATATATATATATATATATATATATACATATATATATATATATATATACATATATATATATATATATATATATATATATATATATGGTGAGGAAATGGATTACTTTTATCTGAAATAATGGTGAATTTCATAGACGATATGGAAACAAGGAAGTAAAGAAAAATGAATTGTATTTGTTTCTATTACATGTTTCGAGAGATTGTTTATTCTCGTTATTAATCGCCAAGTGAGAGAATTTGCAAATAACAAGATTTTGAAAGGAATATGGTATGATGTATGGTTATTATCATTATCATTTTAAATTCTTATCTTTACTTATATATATATATATATATATATATATATATATATATATATATATATATGTATATATATATGTATATATTTGTGTGTGTGTGTGCATGTGTGTGTGCGTATATATATATACGTATGTATGCGTACATATATATATATATATGAATATATACATATACATATATATATATATATATATATATGTATATATATATATATATATATATATATATATATATGTATATATATATATATATGTATATATATATATGCATATCTAAATCAAATGAGGGGTAATCAGCACCAATTTAGATCCAACTTGCTTTGATGAGAAACCAATGGAAACTTATCCATTTTTATGACTGAAATTGATTTACGTTATCGTTATCTACACACGTTTGTTAATTCAGACAATACTCAGGGCCAGTACTTGGGTTCTTGTCATCATGGACAGGCTGAACTCCGGTGCTATTTAAAGCCACACTGAGCCTGTTTACGGTCATGAGAATTTCCTTTGCTAGTCATTTCACTAGGATGCTGTACTAGAGGAAGTTTTTTCAGATATTGAGCAAGTCAGATGAAAGATCTAAAGGGTCAATAAATAAGTCAGTGAGGCACTTAGAATCACAAGGTCATCATCATCATCATCATCGTCATCGTCATCATCATCCGCAGCATCAGCAGCCTTTCAACGTCCGTTTTTGGACATAGACTTCCCCCAAGACTCGCCGGATCTTTTCATCAGTGACGCCGAGGCACAAATGTGACCTGAACCTGTGTAAATCGTTACACCATCTTACTGTGTGTCGGCCACGTTTTTGCATATGTAGGGATTCACATTGTGAACCGTGATATCCAGCGGTTGTCCAGCATTCTTGCATCATTACTAGTCCATTGCCATTTTAATTTTCTAATGATTTCCACGATATCTCTGACAAATATGCTGTGCTTTCTTGGTTTTCTGATAAGTCCAAGAGATGTTAAGCATGATTTTCTCCCGTGCACCTTGCATGTTTCTATGGAGAGAAAATCTTTCGGTTCGGTGCAACGTTTGAACTTATATCAGTCAAGGGGGGGGATGCATTGGTTATAGATCTTTCTTTGCAGAACTGATGAGACGATTTTGCTCTCGAATGTTATCCTGACAACAACAACAACAACAACGACAGCAATAATAATAATAATAATAATAATAATAATAATAATAATAATAATAATAATAATGATGATAATAATAGATAAAGAAACATGCGTCCAAAGTTTACTCAAGTCTACTTTAAAGATACCAGATTTAAAAAAAAATTCTCCGTGTTTCGTTTTTGTTTTAATATTATGCAGCTTTGAAGTATTTGTTTTGAGATACAAACATTTCCACCAGTGAGAAATGATAGTAGTATACCTACTAATTTCAAGTCAGCGGAAGTTTGTTTGCTTAACTCGTACGTATCAGCTACATGGCCACTTGACTGACAGCACCCTGGAGCAAAAATGTTGTTTATCACTTGACCCCAGATCTAAAAAAAAAAAAAAAAAATAGAATTTCAATTTAGCTCCCATATTTACTTATAAATGTGTGTATTTTTGCGAAATTTTCTTAAATGTAAAATAGAACTCTTTTCCGAATGACTTTGAAGCAATAATAATGAAGGAATAAACGTTCCTCAGCCAAGTGAGGATAGTCATCACTTTTTCTTTTTTGACAATTTTTCGGTTGGTTCAGGAATGTCACGTTCAACAAATATATTGAGGATCAAGACACAACAATCGGAATAAGAAACATAGAACTGAAGAAAGTAGACCACTGCATCTACAACGAATATTGTTGAAATCTTCAGAAGAAGAGGAAATCAAGCGAAGAATCACACAAGGTTGGTAAGCTTTCTGTAGAGCAAGTTTAACCCTCAAAGACTGGGAAATCCCATCTGTCCGAAAAAGAAGTATATACAATCAATGCATCCTCACGATAGTCACCTAGGGAGCTGAAATATAGAATCTAATCAAAATATTGACCCTCAAACTCAGAACCGTGTTGAGCATCACGTTGAGGGATCATAAGACAGCACAATAGGTTAGAGGAAAAACTGGAGTCAAATAAATCACTGAATCCATTTGAAATTTCAAATGGCAATGGGCTAGTCATGTAGCAAAAACGTCAGACAATCGCTGGACATCCCATGGATCATATGCAAAACTGAGATCGACAGAAAATAAGATGGCGTAACGAGCTAGATTGATTCCGTGATGCTCAAAAAAGGGGGGTTTCATAAATCTTGGGAAAGGTCTATGTCCAACGACAGACACTAAAGGAATGATGATGATGATGATGATGATGATGATAATGAGGAGGAGGAGGAGGAGGAGGAAGAAGTAGCTTGATTTCATTCATTTTTGATATTTAGAAACTCAGTCAATTTGTTCATACTTTGATATTATCGATTTTCATTTCCGATTGGGGAAGTTTCGATTGATGCGATAACAAGGTTTCATCTCCAAAATTGAATTCAATATAATTTAGGGTCAAGATTCGGGTTTGGCTACATTTTCGTTCCCTCAGAAAATCCGTCTCCTTTTAAATTCATGTGCTTTCAGACTTCCAATCTTTCAGTTTGAAAAGGTTTTGGAGAGCGTTTTTTGGGTTACAAACTAACAATAATTCTAAACTGGTTCTTCATTTGCTATTTGACGTATGAAGCTGAGGATATAAGTTTTTATTTGGCTCTGTGCTTGGGCCAGTATGGAGTATTTAAAAAAGGAATCTGAATCTAACCCTAATTAATAGAAGGTTCTTCTTTGAGCAAACCCCTGACTCGACCCTTAATCTTAAACCCAACTCAAATGCCCCCCCCCCCAAAAATAACAAAAAAAAAAATAACAAAAAAAAAACAAACAAAAAAAAATAACATTGGAACTATTTATTTACGATGGTCATGAATCATCAGTTTTGGGAAAAAAAAGTATCATTAAAGTTTTTTTACAAAGTTTATGCAGGCTGCCTGAAGGTATGCGTGTGTCTGCTTGAGAGTTTCGTACAACAAACGAAAATATATGGTCTATTTGTTTTTAATTCCCTATTTTTCCAAAATGCTTTTGGGACATCCTTTATATGCAATACTCCAAGTGAACGAGGACTTTTGTGCACTTATTTGATGAATCCCAAATGTGATATCATAGAGAACATAGATTACTCTAATTATAGTGGCCATAAAATAAACCAGTACACCAAAATGTGATAAAAACAAAACAAAGAAAAGTGCGTCTGGGTCGGACTTGATTTCCCGCCAGTTTGAGGACAGAAGGGAGTAATCTTTCATCTAATGGCCATCCACACGTCTAGATTTTGTGGGTGTCAGTGAATCAAAAACTATCTACCCGAAAAGATATAATGTTGACCACTCAATCTGCGATTGTATTTTCAGGATTCATCTTCAGTTGTAAGTTTATGTTAATCAGAAGCTCCAAGAGCAGCTAAAAGGGCAACAGAAAATATAGAATAGTCGTCAGCATGTGATCTCAGTTAGACAGTTCTTTGTGCACTGACACCAACTCTATCTTAGTACAAAGCTTAGAGGTGTGAGTGTCAGTCAGATGTACGATGAGTCTTGTACTGCCTTTTCATCCTCATCTTCATCATCATCATCATCATCATCATCATCATCATCATCGTCAGTCTTTTAACGTCAGTCGTTGGACATAGACCTTCCCCAGGATTTGCCACACTTCTCCTTCATGGGCGTCGCAGAGCCAGTACTTCCTGAACTTGTCTAACTCGTCTCGCCATATAATATTCTGCCGGCCTTGGTTGTGCATGTGATCTCGGGGGACAGGAAATCCAACACTTTGATAGTTCGGTTTTATTTTGTTTTCGATATGAAGATTTCTCTTGTAGCTACTGAAATAATGAGCTTAACAAACAATTTATCCAGGGCAAGAACTTCGAATCCATAGTTTAATTCTCTACATATATTATTCAGACATTATTTTCAACGTGTTTCCTGGTAAGTGAAATAAGATAGGGACAGCACTGCACGCCGACAAGCCAACAGTCAGAAAGAATATTTGAATTTTCCCGTACCTTGTATGTGGGCGTGTATTTATAAGCAACAGAGAACATATCACGTTCTCAGATTCAAGTAGCAAGAAACGAGGAAGCTAAAAAATAATCCGAACTTGTTTCTTCCCTGCTTATGGAATTCTTGCAGAAACATCAAAAAGTCCTCCGGATGGGCTGTGTTCTAACAGGAAACACGAAATTGCAGGTAAGTATTTGGAATCCCCAACCAAAATTGTTATAAAAAAACTGTCATCTTGTCTCTTCGGTTAACTTCGTCTGGTTGGATTGCGAAATATATCACGCTTACAGAAAGCACCAATAGAGCTAAAGGGCTGAAAATTTAAACATCAACTCCTTATTATGTCTAGAAGACATTGTTGCATTGTTTTCTGACCCCGCCACCTAAAATCTGTCAGGGGTTCAATTTCCAATGCATGTTTTTGCTAAATTGATCGCTTTGTCCATGACATTTTTTCATTAAGATATTCAATGTACCACCTCAAATAGGTTTTAAGAGGGGATCACTTTGAAATTCAAGTTCATGCTGAATTCATTACTTAGTTTGTGTCTGGCAACATTTCTGCTTGTTTTTTGAAAATTAAAACTTGTCCCCCACAGCAAGAGTTAGTACCTTATTCATTGATCAGCCTTTTTTCCTATTTTCCAATTTATCATCTCAACATGGCATGCTACCAAAAGAAGTTGGTCACATGACGATTTCTATTGAGCGACCAACCAGACCAGTTTTATTACAATCGTTGTGACATAAAAGTTGACATGAACACATAAAATTCATGTTTTGATTTGCATATGGACGGACGGGTGGCCCAGCGGGTAATGACGCAAAGAATAAATTCAGCAGACCGAGTTTAAACTCTGGCAAGGACAGTTTCTGGTCTCTCTGCCTTAACTTCCTCGGGAAAGTCTTGATTTCATCTCTTTGCCCAGTTATGGGTAAAATGGCAGAGGATGACACACTCTGGGGGCTTGTCACCTTTAAATCTAATTCACATATCACAGACGAGCCGAGTATGTGGTACTGTGATGAGTGCAGCACAGAAAGGGATGATTCCAGCCTTGGTCAGCGTAAGGGCAAAACTTACTTTACTTTATCTAATTTTTGCAAATAAATCAAGAAGTTTCCCCGGGCTGTGTTCAAACAGGATATATGATAAAGCAGCTAAGTACTTTTATTGAAATTTTTGAGCCGTAAATTTGACTTGAACGCAATATTTTTAACGTTCAAATATGCATATTCTGCAGGTTGGTAATATTAATTTTTTTCATCCGTTAATGGCAACAGGGTAGCCAGATGTCTTTTCTCGCACAAAACCAAATTTGTATGATCTGAGGACCAAATTAAGTGGCTTCAATGCTATGATGATGATGATGATGATGATGATAATAATAATAATAATAATAATAATAATAATAATCCGTCGTTGAACATAGCACTTTTTTAGAGATTCACACCTCGTGGGCGTCATGGAGCCAGTACTCTCTGAACACATGTAGTTCGTCACGCCATATTATATTTTATCGGCCCGGCTATTCTTGCAACATAACCAACTCATCGCCATTTAAGTTTTCTTATGGATTCTTCGATATCTTTGACTCTTCTTTTTCCTTTATGTATTGTGCCATCTTGTGATTTCTCCATGTTATGTTGAACATGATTTTTCATAAGCTCGTTACAAGGTTTTCAGTTTAAGGGTCAGTCTTTTGGTCCGGTTCCATATTTCAGCATCATAGGTGATGGGATGCAAATATTGTATACCCTTCCTTTTAGCGCTAGCAGGATTTTCCAGTCCATGAAGTCTGAGCTAATTAAACACTTTGAAATCCATTATCAGAATACAGTGAAAAAGTGTTTCGTAGTGAAATTACTGTAATTTGTCACAGCTTTATTAATTAGTTCATCTCTCTCAAGTAACATTTATCATATTCAATCAGAAATTTACTTTGAAACAAAAGAATAAATTCATATTAACAGTTTTTTTTCATCTAAAGTATTTTTTCAAGTTAGTCTAAAGAAACTTTTCTCAGTGTAAGCTTGCTGGAAAATACGTAGACATACATACACACACACATATATATATATATGTTTCATTTATATGAATGTTTTTTCATATCATTCATGTGTAAGGGATTGTTTTCTTTTGTAAGTATCCTTTCAACAGCGACCTTTACTTTCGGTACCAATAACTTCGTTCAGTACCAAATTTGCCAAATTTTGGTCTTGAAAGGTACCAAATGGCAACTATGACGGGAGTTTTTCGCGCGTTTTTTTTCCTTTATGTATACTCTTGCATGTGCATATGTTTTCGTGTATGTTTTTGTATATGTATGTGTACTTTTGTGTGTACGCACGCTCGCTTGTGTGAGTAAATAAAGGGGATTCTATGGTGGCGATGAGGATTTTCCATCAATGTAGACGTTTGTTTTTGTCATATTTCTTTCAGTTCTTCTGGTTCAACATCTGCAAAGCATCTGATGAGGAAAACGGTGCCAGGCAGGAGATGTGGACTCCCGCCTAACAGAATGGTATGGAGTGAGCCATAGAGTGAAGGTTTCAGCTGGATGTAAGGTCCCGTGTTGCGCCTCCGGGCAAAAATCCTTGTACAGCCATCTGGTTTACGAAAAAAAAGTCGTATGCGCAATTATAGACTCCACATCGACATGCACCCAGGGAAAGAGTTGCCAAGATTACACTGACTCAAATGCACTCATTCACATGTGTATGAAAGTCATATGACGTCATTCCTCTTTGGGGATGGATCTTGGGCGTATAAGAAGTCTGTACAGAAAAAAAAATTAAAATTTTAAAAAATCAAAACATTTAGAATTTTTCAAAGACCGTGAACAGACGCTCTCCTGTGCTGTTACTCAGTCGGCAATGAGACACCATAAACTGAGCTTGTGCACTGCGTTAACGTCGCATTCACAATAGGCATTTCTGTGCGTGTATTTTGATACATAGCGACTGGGTCTATCCGTCCCCTCCATTTAAGGTTTGGCGCCCTGTGACGTCAAGATTTTCGCCGTTGAAAAGGAGGATGTGTATGACCTTGAACGAGATTAAGAAGAATGCGATGAGACAACTGAAAAGGATCCGAAAAGATAATTAGTAAACAGTTGCAGGAAATTGGAATGGAATCTTGGAGTTTTTGAGGCCCCAAAGAGAGAAAGGGGGTAAATTGCCAGTGATCTTGGTAGGTAGGCTATTTTATGTTGATAATAAATGGCTGAATACTTTCCAGACAGGTTTTGTATTTGTTTATTGAGGGGACGGCTTACAAAGCATCTCATTTCTTTCATAACTCTCTCTTTATATGTGTTCGTAATGGCAAGAGATAAGAAAAGGTAAGATTGCTGGCAATAGGACTGGGACGAGGGATATTGGGGTTCATAAATCTCCTGAAAACGCTAATTTAAAACGTCATTTCATCCTAGGGACTAGAAATGCAAGGATATGAAAAAATGAACATCTCTCCGAGGCACTTGCACAACACGTGATGGCTGATAGAATAATGTAGAATCCTGCCTTTGCTGCATTATCATCAGATGCTACTAGCCACAACGTGTGTTTGTTAGAGATTCTTCCCAGGGGCCAAAAAGAATATACGGAAAAACTTATTCTAAGTTAAAACTTGAAACCTTATAGCTAGCATAATGCTGTCTTTATTAAAATCTGAACTCGGGACGTACGATCTTAGATAGATAACTTTATAGCTTGTTCCTCTGTATGAGAGAAGGAAAATCAA
Organism: Thysanoteuthis rhombus; assembly: GCA_963457665.1. NCBI lineage: Eukaryota > Metazoa > Mollusca > Cephalopoda > Oegopsida > Thysanoteuthidae > Thysanoteuthis > Thysanoteuthis major. The sequence goes on along the minus strand of OY735212.1, from coordinate 12,136,343 downwards.
ACAGAAAATCAATGACCCATTGCCCCCCTTACTGGCCCATAAAAGTAAATCCGTGCTTTAATAGGAAAAATAGGTAACGCTCAAGCCGTAGCTCAATCGAAAATGTTAATTTGCACAGGCTTGGATACAAATATTCATAGATTCACGAGTATCATCTATGTTTGGTTCATTTTATGACAATTATTGATGTATATGATTTATGAAATCATGCAACTTTTATATATATATATATGTAGGTAAATATATATGCGTGTAAATATATATATATATATATATATATATATATATATATATATATATATATATATATATATATATATATCTATATATATATATATAATTGTGTGTGTAAACATGTACATACATATATATGCGTTATATCATTTGAAACCGGTATTACACGGATAATGAGTCACTTAGCCTAGACAACGTATTATCTGCGTTAAGAACCGACAGTGCAGACATAGACAGTGAATGAACAGTACCAGAAAGTGAAGATTAAGCATTTATTTGGGCCTCTGCTTTTCTGCCAGGCATTTTAGTTCAATAGGAAGGATGACGCTACGTTGAAGTGGCTACCTTATCTGTCGCAGGTTCAATTCCTACAGCAGCCCCATTTTCTTCAATTTAAGCTGTCTACCTGAGTGACTTATTCTCCGTGTAATAACGAGAGGTCATTTCAAATAGAGCTTCGAATAATATCAGACATTAACAGGTATTCCTTTAGATTATATATCTATTACTTAAAAAACATTATATAGATATATATTAATAGGTATACACACACACACACACACACACATATATATATATATATATATATATATATACATATATATATATGTATATATATATATGTGTGTGTGAGTGTGTGTGTGTATATGTACGCCGAATCATTTTGAATTGCTTGATTGGCTGAATTAACTCATTTTTTACAAAAAAGTTTAATTTCCTTTTGATTACATACGCTTATGATCATTAGAAATTGTTGTTTTGAATCGAAGTTTCGATTAGATTTGATCAAATCAAAACTTATGTCGTGTAAAAAAACTATCTGTTTATTCATTTTCCGTGGAAAAGTTCGATCTCAAAAAGTTTTTATTGCAAAAATAGTTGTTCTTTGTCCTTGCTTTGATTGAATGAATTTTTGATCAGATTATAACTGCGTATTGATTTTTTTGAATATATGTAGGCTCGCACACGCATATACACATACATGTGTGTGCTCCTGGGTATATATATATATATATATATATATATATATATATATATATATATATATATATATATATATATTTATATATATATATACAATTGAATGTATGAGTAGAGAACATTTTTGTATATAGCCTTTAGTAAACATTTATGAATGAAATATATATATATATATATATATATATATATATATATATATGTATATATATATATATATATAGAGAGAGAGAGAGATATGTTTGTTTGTGTGTATATATATATATATATATATATATATATATATATATATACTTTTTTCTCATTGATATTTTTGCATAGATACACGGACGTTGAAAACATTCTAAGAATATCCTTATGTAACCAGAGAAATGTGCGACGCATACTGAGAAAAGCACGAATGTTTTCCTAACGTTTGTTTATTACGGGCGTTTAAAAAATGAATTGAAAAAATAAATTAAAAAAGTTAAAAGAAACAAAACAAAACAAATAAAAAAAAGAATCCCTAAATGTGTCTGGTCTGGTCTTAGAGGCGGAAAAACATGTAGGGTGCACGTACACACACACACACACACACACACACACACACACACACACATATATATATATATATATATATATATATATATATATATATATATATATATATTCTATTGCATGTCCTCTTTTCCAACTACTTTCTGTCCCCCGCAACGGATATTTTGGCTCTTTTTCGCTTTCTGTTTGTTTTCGTTCCTTATCAAAAAACATCTTTATTCTTTTTTTAAAAATATTTCGACATCAACAAATAAATTCAGAAAACCATATCCACCCTACTACATCTGTCAAAACTGACAATGGGCATAGCAGCTACTTGCTGCTACAAACTGGACAGATAAGAAAATTAAATTAGCGAATAGTGCATGTGCTGGGTGTTTTTGTTTTTTTTAAGAAAATCAATCATCTTTTTGACAACGTTAATTTAAACTATTTTATACTCCAAAACTATTTTTCGATGACATCATTCACAAAAAGAAAAAAAAAAAAAAAGAAGAAATCTTAATTACACACTCATTTTAACTTTACGATAGATGGTGAAAATGATTTTCTAAAACCTGCACCGATCCATTAAATAAATGATTTCCTTCAATTTTGGAGCAGGGTCGTATCTGTTTTATTACATAAACGTTTCATTGCATTGTAAAACGACATAGTTGACACAACACGAAAAAAATGGATGCTCGAATGAAGCTAGCTCATGATGCAATCATTCTACTCAATTCGACTTTAATGTGGCCACATGACTAATATTGTAGCATAAAATGTGCCTAAATTTTATCAACTTATCCTTAGGATCGAATCCTTTATGTAGCACCCTGTTTTTTCTTGGTTAGCTTCCTAGGCGTCTTCTTTGTCTTGTCGTTTTAGTACGACCAATAGCTGTCGGATTAAACGTTTTGAAATGTATTGGATACTTTTTGCACTCAGTATATATATATATATATATATATATATATATATATATATATATATATATATATATATATATATATATATATATATATATATACATATATACATATATATATATATATATATATATATATATATATATATATATATATATATATATATATATATTAAGCGAGAGAGGGGGAGAGAGAAGTAGATAGAGAGAGCAATATGTATCACAGTTTTACTCGCCTCATACTCCCCACGTTTTTGATGTTAACAATATTAATAGTAAAATACATAAATATACACATATGAATATATACATACAGGTATACACACACACGCACACACACACACATATATATTTAGACAGATAGATTGATAGATACACACACACATATATATATATATATATATATATATATTTATAGACATATATATATATATATATATATATATATATATATATATATATATATATATATATATATATATACTATAAGTATGTCGAGCTTTTAATGTTTATCTCGACTTACATCTGCATGTCTCTAGGCTGAAGAATTACGTACCTGCTTTCCTCCGTTTTTCCTTCTTTTGCAGTCGCAGCAGCTGCCCGAGGCATGGCACCTGATCGGGATGGTTTATATTTTGGGGTACCACCATGCTGGGTAGCAGCATCACAAAGTCCAGAATTTGAAAGAAAATGATTTCAAACACAACGCAGGCATAAAAACAAAACAAAACAAATGTTGGATTAAGTATTAGGAAAATTTGACATCTGTAAGCAAACGGGGAAAAATCACTGTGTGTGATAAGGTTTTATAGGTAGCTATCTGGCTCTTATTAAATATAAATATAGTTTGCTTAAAGTTTCATCTTACATCAGCTGTTTCCCCTTTCTGTTGTTCAGAGATTCACTTTGCTGTTATTTAGGCGTGTTCAACACACTATATCCGTTACAACTAAAATACTCCAGTTTTCATATATACAAGGGGGTACCAAAAACTAACCTTTATCATAAGATTCATTGCTGGGCCTAACTTTGGAAAGAAATTGTGGGTCGTTTCGAAATTTTTCTCTTAAATCATAGCAAACTTTCTAACGATCAACTTTTTGAACTTCAAGATTCATAAGATTCATTGCCGGGCCTAACTTTGGAAAGAAATTAAATTTTTAACGATCAACTTTTTGAACTTCAATTTGAGACCTCTTTCGGTGTTAGAATAACTTTCTTCTCGGGGAAAAAAGGGTCAAAGTCATGGAAAAGTTCAAGTGAAAAAACGGTCATGCCAGAAAATATCAATATTTTGAAAAATAATCCTAATCATGATATCGATCATACCAAAAATAAGTATCATTTTTCTGAATAATTTAGTCGCACCCCAAACAAAACTGAAGCGTGCTTAATGACGCAACTTGTTAAAAAAGTTTATTCCGAAAACGAGGCACACGCTCACATTTCCAAGTCTGTTAACATTCGCTGGTATGAACCAAGGTGAACCAATCATCTAAGATATCTCATCAGTGGTCGGCTGAAGATCTTCGTTGATTGCGGGACGAAATTTTGTAGAGATTTTCGTCATTCTGGACGGCCAGATCGTGGTTGGTCTTCAATTGATATTCCACCAGTTTTGTAACAGGAAGCTTGTATACATGAGTTCTCTTAAACCTTCTCCATTCTTTGTTTTACAGATTTGTGACAATTTGTCCAGAAAGTTTTGTAACGCTTTTAGAAATTTCTAGTTTAACAGGTTTGTGACAATTCGTCCAAAAAGTTTTGTTACGTTTCTACAAATTTCTAGCTTTCCAGGTTTGTGACAATTCACCGAAGAAATTTTGTCACGTTTCTACAAATTTCTATATTTACAGGTTTATGACAATTCGACCAGGAAGGTTCGACAAATTTTTTCAAATTTTTAGATTAACTGGCTTGAGCCGTTGCAAAAGGCCCCTCGATATTTACACTTTTGTAATGCTGATTGAAACTAGAATAAAAGCAGCTTAGAAAGATAACATTTTGGATGCACTAGCACTTTTATCACTAATTGCAGTCACCAACTGACTGACACACTGAAATTTGAGTCATATCCCCTGCTCAGTGTTGCCGATTCAGATGTTTTTAATCTAAATTTAGATTTTTTAGTTGCGTCTAGATATAAGAAGTTCCACAAATTTTACATATATATCGGAAGAATGTAGATAATTCTAGGTGCTTTAAGATGTTTTTGACTCAATCTTAGGAGTTACCCCGAGAACCTAATCGGCTACACCGCTCTCGCAAGATCTTTACACAAGAAAAGAACTAGCATATCTATGGTCTGACTTTCAAGCTAATTTCAAAAATAGGGAAAGCTTTTGCTTTCCTGCCATTTTCCGGAGACAAAAAAAATGGTTGTTGGCCTTTTTGTGAAATGTATGTCAGTCTGCGATTTTATTGACAGGGTAATTATCGGGGAGGGAAGTACGGTTGGTAAGTTTGTTTGTCTACAATATGAACACACCGGACACAGCATTTAGGCCGACCACGTGGCTAGTCGAAAGTAAATGTCAGATTTTTCTGTCTACTCTTGATACTTATGTTCTATATTGGTAACCGCCAACTAAAACTGTCATCTAAGCTATGAAAATTGGTTTTTGCGAATTGGCCGCACCAACAGAGATAGAGGACTAAAATTTAAACAATTACTCTTTTTTACGCATTAGAAAAGAAGATATTTTTTTAAAAAAAGAAAAATACTCCTTTGAGTGTTTAGTGTGTGTTCCAATTCAAAATGTAAATATATGTTAAACTGACCCCTTAGTTTGTGTCCGGCTGCATTCACACCTTTTTTTGTCGTTGAAAATCCCAGTTTTTAAGTGATCAACGCCCAACTAAAGAAAGAAAGAGTAACATTCGTTTATTTTTTAATTGAGCACCTCAACAATGCATGCAGTCCGGAAGCAGTTTAGATGCACTTAGATGGGTGACTGCTTTGTTATACCAGGTGCCATAAATAGTAATGTTCATGAGAGTGACGCCACTACAAGCGCTTGTCACCTCTTGGTCTATATCACATACCGGAGGGCGAGACAAGAGAAAAATTGTAATATGGGAAGCCCAGACGAAGATGATATAGTAGCCAGCGTAAGGGCACTGGCTTGTTAATGGAATATTTTCAAATTCTGCGAGAAGGGTATACGACGAATGAACCATCCAGATAGTCCCCTAAGGAGCTGAAACACGGAACCTAACCAAAACATTGATCCACAAATTAAAAAGCATGCAATATGCACAGGAGGAAATCATCCTCAACATCACATGGAGAGGACACAAGACTACACAATACATTGATGAAAAAAAAAAGGAACCAGAGATATAATAGAATTCATTAGAAAACTCAAATGACTACGGACTGGTTATGTTGTGAGAATGTCAGACAACCGAAGAACATTACAACTCACAAAGTGGATATCCAGAAATCATTTGCAAAACGATTATTAGCAGAAGATAAAATGGCATGATGAATTGGACAGGTCCAGAAAGTACTGGCTCCGACACGACATTGATAGAGAGGTCTGGCGAATCTTGGAGAAGGTCCATGTCCAACAAAGGGCACTAAAACGCAAATGATGATAATGATGATAACGATGATGAAGCAAATGCTACAAGTTCAACGATCTGTTGTAATTTTCATCGTTGTGACCAAGGGAAAATAAAGTTTACCAAACTAATGCCCTTAGGAAAGACGTAAATCAATCTCTTCTCGCCCTAGCTATGGGTAGAATAGCCGGGCTAATTGGGCACTCTAGCCTCGAGACGGCAACCAGTCTAGGAGAGGGACAGTTCCAAGAAATGGAACACACTTAGGGTGGTTTGAGACCAAATTTGACGTTATCCTAGCAGCTCCTGCGGCCAAGCTTCCTTCTTGTCTACATTGCCAAGACCAAGAGTGGAATTCTGGTGACTTTATCCCAGGATCTCCTCCATACTCCATGGGGAGACATTGTAGGTAAAGGCAGAACAGATGCTATTTACTATCAATGTAATTGCTCTCCACATTGTCCTCAGCTCTACAGATATGCGTGTAAAAATATACGTGAATAAATCAAGTCATTTACCCTTCATGTTTAATTTTGCCTTCCTTTCAACCCCGTCGTTTCATTCACTGCAAAACGATTTTATTCACCGTTGGGTGAACCATTCACCAGTTTAAGAAGCAGTAAGTTGCAAGGTAGAATTGTCGCAGGTCCCGTTAGTAATATATGTAAATTAGCGTCGAGTGTTTCATCGCTATAACATCATGTGGACTGGGTGACATTTTGCCAAGTGCTAATGCACCAGACTAATTATCATAACGCCTAGCTCTTTTTCCTCCTTCTTTTTCTAACTTCCTGTCTCCAGTGCTTAAAACAGAAAACAAAAACCTGATCTCTTAAACGTCCTATTTCAAGTTGCCGCCCTCACGCATCTAGGGAGACTTTTTCGTTTGCATATCTCTTTTTTTTTCTTTGTCCGTTTCGTATCTCTTCTGTGTGCAATGTTGTCACTATTGTCGCTGATACAACGGAAATCGTAAACGTACATCTATTTTCAAATTCGCCTCTTTGAAACTTTTGTTTTTATTGAAAACAAAGTGAGAGTCGCTCAGAGAGGGATGGAAAATGCAATGCCAGAAATAACCCCAACAGATAGCAAAGATCAAAGTAAAAGATATCATAGAAGTGATTAGGCGACGAAAATTGGAGATGGACTGGACACATAACAGGGAGGAAGGATACTAGATGGGTGCAAAATGTTAGTCAATTGGTGTCCAAAGGATAGCAAACGTCATATGGAGAAGATCAGACATAAGATTGAGAGGTGAGACAGAAAGGATTGTCAGTAAGAAGTTTGCAAAGTCAGGGTCCACATGGAAAGTACTGAAAAAGCCTTTCTCCTGCAGTGGATGCATGACAATGATGATGATGATGATGATGATGATGATGATGATGAAACCCCTTTGCTGTTTGAACGGATAAAATGATGCCTCAATACTTGTCCATCGGTACCTATTCAACCTAACTTTTTTGTTGTTGAGACAACTGCCTAGAAAGATGACTGGTACAAATTAAAAATATATTTTTTCAAATGGCTTGTTTATATTTTTGGTCACCGAATTAAAAAGATAAATGAGAACTATTTTTGCCCATCATGCAACTTAAAAAAACAAAACAAAACAAAAAACTGCATGGCTTTTAGTTTTACATTATATATTCCATATGATTCATCAACATCATCATCATCAACAGCAGCAGCAGCAGTAATAGCAGCAGCCTTTTAGTGTCCGTAGTTAGATATAGACTTTTTCAAGATTTTCAAGATTTGTCACGGAACCACTGCTTACTGAACTTGTCTAGTTCGTCATACCATTTCATTTGCTGTCGGTCAAGTTTAGCATTTGATCTCTGAAGATTCAATTTGAGTCCGGATGCCCATCAGTTGTTCAAAATTCTTGCTACATGACTAGTCCATTGCCATTTTAGTTTCCTAATGGATTCTATGACGTCTCCGACACATGTTTCTTTTTTCTTTCATATACTGTGCTGTGCTTATGATCTCTCCATGTAATGTTGAGCATGATTCTCTCTTTTGTGCGTTGTATAATTCTTAGTTAGGTTCTTTTGGTTAGGTTCCATATCTCAGCTCTATAGGCGACTATCAAGGGTATGCTTTGTCTGTATACCTTCTTCGTATATGACTGATCAGATTTTCGTGTCTCTGAATATCGGGCTCGCTCTATTGAAAACTTTATAACCTAAAATGATTCTTCGCTTGATTTCCTTTTCTAATGAGGAATTAATTTCAATGACACTGTTTTAATTTAGCACTTTCTGATATTGAAATCAATATTCAGACAACGGGTGTTTTATCAATAATCCTTGAAGTAGTTGATACACAGCACAACGAAGGGTCATATCACTAAAAAGTAGTGTGTTTAGCAACTGGACATGTCTGGACATGCTAAGAAACCCCTACTTCTGATACTATTTTTTGGGTGGATGCAAGCATAAGTGTGACTTAGTTGACTAGTATAACATTTAAATTACTTTCAGTGAAGTATTCTTTAAACCATAGTCATATACAGTGGAATAATTTTTTTATTGAAGACTCAGTGATATCAATCAACACTTTTTTTAATAGGGATAAATTAAAACATTTCTGTAGCACTTAACAATCAAATCAGTCTAGGTATTTGAGAAAATAGTCCTAATAATTATTATGATATCGGTGGAAAACTTGTGAAATTAACTGACACAAAATAGTTCTGATTGAAAGAAAACACATAATGCAGCTATCTTGGAATAAAAGTTGAAGACCAGAACGAAAATTGGGCCCATACTGTCTGCTCTGTGTTAATGAACTACGGCCATGATCCAAAGGTAAAACAAAATTTCTTGTTTTTTTTGTATTCCGAAGATATGGAACGAACCCTGAAATCATAGTACCTTGTTGTTACTTGATCTCCAGTTAGATTCTCTAGTCACTTTCGATATCAAAATACCCAATATCTTCCAATAGATTTTAATGGCACTATATGTAGTCCATCGAACAATATTGCCTGGGGCTGACTGGGTGACACTTGATGGATGTAAGAAATATATTGGAGTAAGATCCTCGTTCTGCCAGTTCCAGTGGGAATACACCAAAAGAAAGATGATTGGTTGATATTTGCAGAAACCGTCACGTAACCAACGTCTCTTGGCAGCATGCCTCGTTGGGGTGATCAATTTAAGAATCGGGAAGAAGTGTGATCATTTTCGGAGTTTCCTTGTGATCACTGCCAAACTGGAGGTGAGAGAAATAACATAATCAATAATCAACTTTTTTTTCTATTTTCGTTTTGATTGATCACCAAAACAGGTCCCAATGCCAAAAGACATTGATCACTTCACTAATAAGACCTATTCTTGAAGAGGTCGAAGCAACAAAAATGGAGGCTGCAGTTGGAATAAACCCTGGAACGACAACAATATTAATATCTTGATAACGACTCGCTTTCATATGTAGGCTCCCTTTCTATTTTTAAAGCATATTTTGTGATTGCTTCACTGGCTCTAGAGTTCGTTGGAATGTCTCTCTTGACACACTAAAGACACTAAAACATGAAACCAAACTTAGCCAGCCATTATTAATAGTCCATGTGTCATATCTTTTTTGAACCTTGCAACGTAAGAGGCGTCGGAAAAAGTCGGCTATCTCGGCCGATCTCATGCAGCTCTCCTTGTTGTCTATGATTACAATCTCGCGACCGCTAAGCAAACGTTATGTTAAAAGTCTCCTGATTTCTCTTGGTCGTGTACACTTTCAATATTTCCCGTTGTGGAGTGGGGTGGAGCTGGTGCATCGTACTGAGGCCCGGAGGTCTAATGGGCAGTGTTGTCAACTCAACAAATATTTCCCGCTAGTTTGACTGCCAAAAGGCACTAAATAAAAAAGAACCGGGCAAAAAGAAAACAACAAATATTGCCAAATAAGATCTGAAAGATGCTAACAAAGGTCAAAAATGGCCCTAATCTCTGAGCACTTCCGCGATAATCTAACAATTTTTCTCACTGTTGAATTTAGTGCGAAAAGGCGCTAAATTGACATCATTGCCAACAGACCCGAGTGTTTCTTAGGGAACTCTTAAATCTATGATTATCAACAAGCCTGGATGTTGCAGTGTCCAACTCGACTCTTACATTTATCCTGGGTGAAAATGATCACTGCAACTTTTGTATTGTATATATAATAGATAAAAAAAATATACAAATGTTTTTGTTTTTTGTATAAATGTATTTATTAGAGTGAAATAAGCCCTTCTGTATTTCAGCCATAAATGATCGGAGATATGTAGAACTTGACAATAAAGCTAGATTGGTCGTGGTTTCAAATCAAGCTGGGATGATGTGAATATATACTCTCCTAAATGTGTTGAGGAATGTTCTTGTCGTTCTTGTTACGGTAGAAAAATATAGTCAACTCCACGTTTGGAGTGAAGTTTGATAAAGATATAGGTTTACTCTATTATTTACTAACGGACAATTATTGTATGACAGGCTTGAGCCAGAATGTTGACCTTCACAGGAACTCCAACAAAGCAACAGTCATGTGCAAGTAACACGTCAGAAATAAACACATCTCGATCAAATGCAAATCTGTAGAAAGTATTCCATTACATCTACCCAGGAGAACGAATCTCCATGAAATCCTCAAAAGAATAAGAAATCAAGCAAAGTATCACTCTAGGATGAGAGCATGATTCTCTCATGCGTGCGTTGTATGATTCTTAGTTGTTTTTTTTTTGGTTAGGTTCCATGTTTCAGCTCCATAGGTGACTATCAGAGTTATACATTGGTTGTATACTTTCTTTCTTTCAGAACTAATAAGATTTTCTGATCTCTGAATATAGAGCTTGCTCTATTGAAAGCTATCTAACCTTCTACACTTCGACAGAACAGGCTTAACCTTCAAGAACTAAAATATCCCATTAGTCATGAAAAGAAGAGTATATATTCAATATATCCTCCCGATAGTCACCTACAGAGCTAAAACATGGAACTTAATCAAGAGTCTGACACTTAAACTTAGAACCATACAACATAGACATGGAAAAATCATGCTCAACCTCAGATGGAGAGATCAGAAGACAGCACAATATATTTAGGGAAAAACAAGAGTCTGAGACATAAAATCTATGAGAAAAATTAAAATAGCAATAGACTGATCATGTAGCAAAAATGGCAGACAACTGATAGACATCACGACTGACAACATGGATCCCAAGAGATAATATTCGAAACCGAGGCCGGCAGAATACAAGATGGAGAGACTAACTAGAGAAGTTCAGTAAGTATTGGTTCTGCGGTGTCCATGATCGAGAAGTCTGGCGAAGTTATATTTCCAACAACAAAAGATAAAAGACTGATAATGATGATGAGAAAAATAGCCTAGCTCAGGTAACGGTGCCGTATTCCCTTTCAAATCACTCTCCTTAAGAACCCCCATCCCCCGCACATGTACCCAAACACTCCTTCCACTTTCCACGACGGCCTACCTCGTTGCATTCTCCTTAAACACGCCTCGGATCAGAAATCTCCCTGGGAAAAAAGCATGAAATCACAAGGAGATCTAAATCTGGATTACTCGGGGTTGGGCTGACAGATCTAAATGATGTGATATTTCGTAAAAAAAAAAAGCAAGCAAGAACAACATAGTGAATCGAGTCTCACAGCCAACTGAGAGAAGAATTAGTTTCCATAGCTTGTTTTTCCACTCTTATTCAAATATAGCGTAGACCACACGAACTTCTCTCGCAGTCCAGTAGAACAGAGAAAACTCCTCGTACAAATTTGCATTGAAAAGAAATTCGGTTTATGGTTAGATAACATGGTATAAAGGATCAAAAGTCCAAGAGAATCAGTTAGGTTTTCTGAGAAAAGACCAAGCCTGATAAGCCCAAGAGTGGTAGTAATAAGGAATAATTATGTTCAGTTTGGAGGAGAGAAGTATGCATGTCAAAGACAAGAGACAAAACTTATATACGGCGGCATAAAAGGAGATTAGGGGCCCGGCGGGCTAGGACCCTTTCTAAGATCTAATACTGTTGTTCCAAACTAATGCAGGGACGTGCAATTCTCTACTTTTTCATAATGTGGAGTAAAAATTGCAGTTGGTGGACTGTTCTTCCTCAAAGCTGTTCTGGGGGTCTTTGGTGCAATTTATGATTGCTCCCCCACACATCCCCAGAGTTACAACCCTGCCGATAAAAATCAAGGTTTTCTGTTTATATACTGGTCGAGGATAGAAAAAAACATTCTCGGTATTACGTTTTGAAAATTTGAGGAATTTTCACATAATTAATACCAAAGCCGCTCCTATATTTTCTGGCAACGGACTGAAAATGCACAAAGAAACGCACGAAGGCTAGATTCTGGTTTGTTTTTTTGTTTTTTAAATTTTTTGTTTTTTGCTTTTCTTTAAACATTTGAAAAATATATATTTCATATTTTGATGTAGTTTTTATTGCCAAATTTTAACTCGTAACAAATTTCTTCAATGCATTTGCAAATCAAAATATATCCTCTCCGTGGAGAGTCAAGGTTTTCCTTCTGCTTGTTGGTATCACCCTAGTCAACTGCAGCACTGCTTGTTGGGATCTTATTCCCGTTGTATGTCAGTGCAATTTTGTACCAAGCAGAAACTGCATATAGTACTGCGTTTCATATCAATTTCTCCCTAGCCATATATTAAACAACATCGTGAGGTCATATTCACGAGTATATCTGGTACAGGAGGCTTCGTTGTCAAGACAGAACACAGGTAACTCTCCATTCTCTCCTAACCCTATTGAGGGGAATCTAAGCACCACCGGGATGTATGATAGACTCTCTAAGAGAGTTGAGCTGGTGTTTCAGATGTTGGAACAAATACTTGCAACTTGAATGTTGATTTAACTTGATTTGATGGTACGCTCGTGTTACCTTAAGAAACGTTGTTATGAAGTGTTGAAATGGTAAGGCATCCATATAACTTAAGAAACTTGGAGATCTCTCGATAATCCCATTGAAACAGGTCGGAGAAATCTTTCCCCACGAGCTAAGAAATGCAACTATAAGCACAAACCTTTGCTTACTAAATATCAAAGTTATCAAATATAAAATAATCTCCAACCAGTGTGGCTTTTTCTTCTTACCGATATTTTTACCATTTATTGGACTCCTCACGTGGAATACTAGTACACACACAAACACACACGCATATATATATATATATATATATATATATATATATATATATATATATGAGAAATAGCCATATTTGGTCCGACAGAATGAATTATAAATTGCGTTATATTATACAGGAACTTATTTAAAACGATCTCTCGTGGTTACGAGGTTAATGAACCACTCAATTTCGACAACATGAACAGTGGATAGCCGCTTCAACGTAACGATGCTATTACCATTGGGCTAAATAGCGAGACAGAGTGGTATACAAACCGTAATAACAACGGAAGATCATTTAAAATAAGTTTCTATTAAATACAATGCAATTTATAATTCATATATATATATATATATATATATATATATATATATATATATATATGTATATATATCCAACAAGTTGTAATTTTATAATTATATATTCGAAATAACTTGATTTTATTTAGTAGTGAATATTTTGAGTAAAGACAGTATGTCGATAAATTTGGTCGATAAAAATGATTAACCCCTGTTCCGCTATTTTAGCTCATCAGATAGACTTGTCTTTTCTCCCAAAAGTCTATCTGATGAACTAACATTGTGAAACGAAGATTAACCATTGACACAGACCAAATTTCTATATTCATCAAAATACATACATACACACTCAAAAACACACACATGCACACACATGTATATATTTATTGTAGACATGTGTTTTTATTTGTGTGTCTGCGTATATCTCCATTCCTTTTAGTGCATTTGTTCTTCTTGTTCCGAGCCATTTCAATTCTTGAGTAATAAAACCGGACTTTAAAGTTAGAAATAATAATAAAAATAATAGTTCTTGATTAATAAAACCGGACTTTCTTTTACGACCTCCATAAAAACATTGTTTTTTTCCCTCAAAAAAATTGCTAGTGCCAGCACGCATTGAATTAGTTGTTTGTATTGCTTCTGAATAGCTTTATTCTGACAAAATGTAGCAATATCTCAGTTTTGGTTACATTCTACATTGTTGAATATGATAAAAAGTCTTATAATCTAATTTGTGGTAAAAAAAAAGATCCGTCTATAAGCATGCATGTATGATATGTATGTATACATTAAGATATATACAGATAAAGATTTGTGGAAAAAATAAACATATCCTAATCACTTCATTTTTGTTTATTTATCTGTTTGTCTATCTATCTGTCAGTATGTCTCTCTCTACACACACACACACACACACACACACACATATATATATATATATATATATATGAGTGTGTGTGTGCGTACTTGTGTGCATGTGTTGAATGCATTCGTAGTTGTGTGCATGTGTGTTCTGGCAGTTATTATTATTCACGTAGCTGTTGTTTGAAGTTCAATGCGTTTGTTTTTTGGCCTTCATCAGCTGTATAAGTCATCGGTTTGTTGGCAGAGAGCCCTACTGTGGAGTGGTCTAGATCTGGGGCGCCATAGATCCACTTGCACAGCGTTAATTCACCATGAATTTATCTTGGATTACTGCTGCTTCACGAAATGTCCGAAGAACGTATCAGCGATGAAATGAAAAAAAAGTAGGGATGAGACGGAATAGGACGATTAGGCGCAGCTGTTTTGTCGTCAGGCTTTATTCACCAGACATTTGGGCACCAGAGTTTGGGCACTGGCGTTCTGCCACGACAGTTACGGCGCCGGTTGATTTGGCGTTAGACTCTTAGACGCTAGTCTTTTGGATGCGAGGAAACATGTTGATTAATAAATTAGGATTCAAAGGTGAAATTTATGACTACATTAATCAATAATCGATAGCCATATGGCTTTATTTGGTTCATTTTGTAATTATGAGCCAGATTTGATCCGGACCTGAGTTCCAGGCTGCAACACCTTCGGGTCACTACTTTGAAAGGAAACAGACAACATTAGTTTTAAAGTCAACGGACGTCCACAGTGTTGGAGCGTTTGGGATCTCTGCTTGAAGACGGCGGCAGCCTTTTTTATCCGCTACACCTGTGCTCAAAACAGAGATCCGCACTAACTGGAGGTTCATCGATTAAAGCCGCAGTCAACTGTACTGTCCCGATCCCCTTTCAAAGGGGCGGTAGAACTCTATAGCCAGCTCGATATCTACTAATTACTGATTGTTCATGTCCTGTGGTACAACCACAGGTCAGCCTTACTATCGCAATACCCCTGCAATGGGGTGGCAGATCTTCATAGTTACCTCGCATATACCAACAGAAGGGTAGTCCTGTCAAACCTACGACTTGGGATTCCTCCTGTCTGTGCCATCTCAGTGGACCGTAGGATCCTAACCCCAGGTTTTAAAGGGTAGGGTTGACCCCAGACAAGTTGGCTCATCGTAAAATTCCATTGCTCAGGTTGGAGTAATATTATGCACCCAGAGCCCATCGCCTATAATCCTGCTGCTACGGACCCCTCCCCCACCCAACGACTTTTGCTCGCAAAGCCAAGCTATTCGTGTATGGAGCACACAGATATTGCACTATGCTCGGCAGAGGTTTCATAGCAACACTTTCGTCCTTTGAAAATACAACACTTATAAAAGGCAGGGGCTGGGGAACGGCGCTTAGATTCTAGGTAGAGCACACATGTACCACTCAATGATCCAAGACAGAAATAACCGGGAGCTACACTTTGATCCTAGGCAGAACACACAAACGCTTTTTTTCTTATTCAAGGAAAATACAGGTCTGGTTAGTTACTTAATAGAAACCGTTATGTGACGAACGTCGCTTGGAAGCATGCTGTGTTGCAGGTAATCAATTGAAAATTAGAAAGAGAGTGATTAATGATCACGCCTCTCGTCTTTTGTAGGGCAGTGATCACTAAAAACTCTCAAATTAAAAACAAAAACAAGCGTGAATGATCCCGTACACAAACTAAGAGTTTAGGGTTAATTTGCAATGTGAGTTTATCCTAAATTGATCCTCTATTCTATAAGATTAATCATATATTTTACTCACAACTATATAAAAAAAACAATGAAACAAAAACGAAACTAAATAAAAAAACAAAACAAAAACAATTTACTATAGAACCTCAAATATCTCTACTGTAAAATCCACTATTTAGACTTTTTATGCATTGGAGATATCGCTTAGTCTTTTTATAAGATTCAATTTTCAGTGTATCATTTTCTAGTGACTTCATAGGTTTGGGTGCCGATGAAAGTAATACCTTAAATATTTTGTTTTTGATTAGTGTTTGTTTTAGAACAGGTTTTGGACTGTACAGAATATTTTGGAACGAATTAATTGCACTAATCAAGTCTTCATTATTATTTTTTGCTTTAGATGAAAGTGAATAGCAATGAGCTACAATACTACTTCTAATAAAGAAATCACAACAGGGATTAGGTTTAAGGGTTTGATTTGGACGGAAGCCAACTACTGTGTTCAAGTAGTCTAGTGGTAAGAATGGTCATGCGTCAAGCGAGCCCTCATCTGGTATAGAGGGTCGTGAGCTTGGTTGTCGAGCTGGAACTTATTCTTCATTTTGCTCTGTTAATTTATTTACTCACTGCTGAAGTAAACACAGCCTTTATTTTGTTGCAATAAAAAGTAGCAACAATTAAGATGAAGGTAAATAGTACAAAAAAGGGTTTACAATACTTCATGAAATCCAATAAATTGAATAGAAACTCGTCTAGACAGTCAATAATTGAACAACTGTAGCATCACTATAAATAAATTCCTTCTAAGAATAAACAAGTTCAGAATAAATTCTGCTTATGATATCAATAGCATTTTCCACATCTAAAGAATCTAGATGTTATCAATAAACCCGACAGAATAAGGTAAAAAGCTTCTTTTTGTTTTCAAAAAGAGAGAACATTTTAAAGGAGTATCGATGCAATGGAGTATTGATGTAATTTTCAAGTAGACAAAACAGTATGACCAGGGACACATATCTATCTATCTATCTATCTATCTATCTATCTATCTATCTATCACAGTAACTCAATATTTTCCTTTTTTACTCTCTCTATACGAACATCTATGGTTTTTAGCATCTATCTAAGTAATGATACGTCTATTTATGCTATCGGATGGATGTGCATCTCTTTTGACCCAGACTTTCGGACACAGACAAAACGGTGTGGCCAGGAGCGCAGGAATCAACAAATAAGTAAACAGAACAAAACGTAAAAACACCCCTCAACACACATATTAGAAAAAAAACAAAAAAACAAAAAAAAACAAAAAACAAAAAACAACAGGTAGAATTCTACGCAGTCTTTGACAGCTACGCTAGTTCAATAATAATAATAATAATAATAATAATAATAATAATAATAATAATAATAATAATAATAATAATAATAATAATCAGGGTATACCTGTACGCATCAAAAGGGGGTGGTAGCCCGAGCGAGTATGGGATACACTGATTTACAGCTCCCCTCTCTCCTTAAACTGCACGCCTCCACGCAACCAACGCCCCCACACTGTCACACACGAACGCATATACGTAGAAGCTTCGTTCCCACCCCTTCTCCTCCACGCCCTCCACAAACACATACATTCACACGTGATACGAACAGATTTATTACTTGTTTATATCGACATGTACAAATATATGTGTTTCCCTCCTTTCTCTCCTCTTTAGCCACATCCGGTTCCATCGCGAGGGCAAATAAGCAGCACACGCGTGCCGGGCTTGTGTGATTTCTTTACATGTCAGGATTTTGGTTAATGGGGCTGTTGGAACTCTTGGAGAGTGCCAGAGTGGCTGTTGACTCCCACCCACAATATGGACAACTATTACGATGTTTACGTATTAGATGCAAGGCTGCTGGAACTTTTCAATGAAAATACCAAACTGGCCACCCGAAAAGAACCAAATCTGCCAAGAAAAGTTCCAACTCTACGTCTTTAGAACATGAATGAAATTATATTTTACTATTTCAGTTGCATGAATGAAATTTCATTTTACTACTTGCGTCCCTTGGCGCGACAGAAGGCATCTGAACATTGCCAATTATTATATGTGTAGATGTATATGATGTATAACGAAAAATTCGCAATTTTATCATAATCATTACCAGTCTCTTAACGTCCGTCGTTGGATATGGACCTTTTTCAGGATTCGCCACACTTCTTTAACATGTCTACAACTATATGATAAAATTAAAAGATATACAATCCAGTGATATCAATTTAGCTTTAGCGCATAAGGAAAATTTTCAAATTTAATGCAAAATTATCTTTGTTTTCGAATATTTTCATTTTTTTTATCGTGATTTTAAATTAAATCAATGAAATTAATGAAAAGTACCCAATTTTCACAACGTCTACCAAAAGAATCAAATAGCATCAAAATAACCTGATTCGGTACAAAAGAAAAAAATTCGGTAACATTGGTTGGGAAAGCTTGTGAAATGTCAGAATGGCTGTTGAATCCCACCCACAACAGCTATCACAATGTTTACGTTTTACGTACCTATCATAGCGGAACTAGTTAATTCTCGTGAAAAAAAAAACAAAACAAAACAAACAAAAAAAACACAGATAGAGTATTAACCTGAGTAGTGCGATTTTGATTTGTACGGGGTTTTGGCGTCGTACAAATTAATGTAACTAAGTAAAAGACGAAAATTATAATGATACCTTGAACAATGCGATTTTCGACAGAGCAGTAAATTTGAACGAATTAAATGCACTAATCAGAGTATATCTGTAAAGCCGAAAGCGAAAATGGTGTTCCGTAGAAGAGTCCATTGTCTAAAATTTTACCTCCAAGTGGAAGGGTTCAGAAATCTGAGACAAGATGGTTAGCCAACTCGTCTTCCCGACCTGCTCCTCGTGTAGACCAGGGTTCTCCAACATTTTTAGATCGCAACTTAGTTTAATTTGACGCTCCAACTTCGTGACCAATTGACATATAATCAACAATATATTTTATGTAAGGATTAATGCATAAACAACTAAAAAAGGACCATTCACACGTGTTCGTTTCAAAAGCGTAGATGTGTGGAACGTACTGTATCCATATGAATCCTATCTTACCTACCATCCTTCCTACTTTCTCTCTCTCCCCTCTCTCTCTTTGTATGTCTGTCTCTCTCTCACTAAACCTCTGTTGGGGTTTTTCAAACATGCCATCGCTACTCTTACTGTTATCACTTACTAAGTTTAACAAATAAATCATAGATGAGAAGTATTAAGACAAAAATAAATCATGCTTAAAATCTTAATTATCTTATTATCCGAAATATTTTTTGAACTATCTCCTCACTTTCTCTTATCAATTATAAAAAGCGATTCGATAAACGAGACTGTGCGACCCGCTAATGGTTAAGGGTCCATACAATGAAGAACCCTACTACTACAGGTACAACATTCTCTGGCAACTGATGACCAGCTACTTCTTTTGAAACGGATAATTTTTCAAACAATTAACTGAGCGACAACAGGTGGTGCTGTGTGTTGAGTTGTGTGTTGAAAAAAAATCCTAAAATAGAATATGAGTATAATTATATCGAAGGATGGCTTTAAGGGTTTAACAGATGTCATAGAATTTCTATGCCTGAAGAATGTGGAGAAAAATGATCTGCGAACCACGGAGGTGCACATATTTTCCGATCCCGTGTATGACGAGAATCTCAGCTTTGATTAAATGTTTAATGAAGATGAGACTGCTTTATATTGGCGATGTACCCATAGGTGAACCTATAATCTAAATAGTCAAGCTGCAAAATTCACATAGTGTAAGAATCACACAAAATAGGAGAGAACTTTGAGAGGTTTAGCTAATAAACCAAAGTATGCGAAGATCGATATAAGATAAGGGCACACGTGATTCAATGCTTGCTTCCCCTATCTAGTCCAGCTGTCAAAGGTCTCATATTGGGAGAATCTTACAAAATTTAGTCTAGCTGTCAAGGGCTGCATATTGTAAGAATCATGCAAAATTCAGTCTAGCAGTCAAAGGCAACTTATTGTAAGAAAAATGGAAAATTTAGTCAAGTAGTCAAAGGGCACATACTCTAAGAATTCTACAATTTTTAGTCTGGCAGTCAAGTGCCACATATTGTGAGAATCCTGCAAAAATTAGTCCAATTGTCTAGGGCCACATATACAAATCATGCAAAATTGAGTCTAGCAGTGAAAGGCAACTTATTGTAAGAATCATGCAAAATTTAATCGAGCTGTTAAGATGAGGCAACATTTGATCTGATACATGTTTCCCTTATTTAGACCACTATCTGTTTGATTGATATAGATATACTGTTTCATTCATGTTACCGTGTTGCATTTAACTTTTTAATTCATACTAGCAGTTGCAATGTTTCAAGGGTATGAGATTCATGTAATTAGTGGGTCAGAGATGTATTATCAAATTATTTTACGTGACCTCTCCTGGTCCAGTTGAATGGATTATTTGCCACATTCCTGGAATCGAATCCATAGTGTACCTGTACAATAATGTGCTTCATTTTTCATGGCGTGTTGGTTAAGAAGTTCATCTCATAGACACATTCAGCAGTTTAAGCAAGCCCAATACTTACTGTTGCTTCATTAAACCATTATCTTGTACCAGACATAGCTGAGCTTGCTGAATAATATTTGGACACTGACTTGGAATGTTGACGTAACTCCCCTCCATTCTACTAGACCTTTTGTCTTACTAAGTCATCCAATATTAATATCACGATCAATTTTCAGGGAAAACTACTCTGTGAAACATATTTTACTTTTTTTGCATTCTGGGATTGTAAGTGTTATTTTTAATTGCTATGTTTAAAAAGTGTAGAAAATATAAAATATTCTCTTAAAAAACTTTGCTTCAGTTACCAGGAAAGTGATGATTTGAAATCTACTTATTTTCAATTGGACCACAGGCAAATTTGCACAATTTTATCTCATAAAGTCGAAAAACTAACAAACAAAAACGATGACAAACAAATATCAATGTCCTAGGAACAAAGGATAAGTTTGACGGGAATGAGAGCAGCTCTCTATACTTTTTACACATAAGTAATTAAAAAAAACAACACTCTACAGTCGGGTATACAGCAGGGTTTCTCAACTTGAGCGATACCACTCACCAGTGGGTGATTTCATCTCTTGGGTGGGTGGTGAGCAACTGTGTTGAAAATCGTGGGTGTTCTGAATCTGGGTGGTATAGGATTTTGAGTATTAAAGTCTGTACAATAGTTTTGACAATAAAAAATGAATCAACCACCACATTTTTTTTATTATTATTAATTCACTAAGCAGCACAGTGATATCGCACATAATGTAAACCCAATGTGTCTGCACTGGTTGCGTCTCAGCAGACACAAAAATGGCATTGATGATACCTAAAAACAGCATGTGTGTGCTAAACATTTGACATTACTATTCACGTTACTTTCATTAAAGAAACAGTGAATTGATTTGATCGCTTTTTTTTATGAGTTTATAGTTTTGTTGGTATCATTTCAAATATTTACTATACAGGTGGGCGGTGCAAAAGTTTTTTTATGTGAAAATGGGCGGTGACGACGCAAAGGTTGAGAACCCCTGCTATACAGGAACCCCAATCGTGTTGCACGTTGTTATTTATCGTAAAAAAAACGGGCCGAAGCACTTTTACCTAGCAAATAAAACAAAAATATGCCAGATGTGCAGTTCAAGTTCAAGATGAAAGCATCGAGAGATTCTATTTCACCAATTCTAGGATTTGGCTTCGAGCGCTTTCTCACAGATATCAATTCAGTTGCTTCTTTTAATGTCTTAAGCCAATAATCAGTCTGAGGAGTACAGTTTGTAACTATTGCCATCGTCTCCTCCCAATCGAAACCACATTTCAAGTCTTTCCAAATGATGAAGAATTTTAAAAATTCCCAATGGAGTCTCTTCATTTAACAACAGAGACATAAGTTCAATGGTGCTCCCACCATCCTTACGTCCACATTTCGAAAGGATTCTAAACGTTGTAGTACTAGAGATTCTAGTAGGAGGAGCAGGATTACGATGCAGGAGATGGGGTTAAGGAGGGAAAGAGAAAGATGATCGCTCATAGGAGAGTCCTGACCACGATACATATCAATCCAGCATGATACGGCTGGGAAAATTTATATCTAGCACTACTAATTGTGAAAGCAGTAGTGGAAACAGAGGGAAGTAGAGGAGAAAAAAGAGGAAAATAAGCATGGTTCTACCAAAAGTCTAGACCAAGTTTCATATCAATCTAATATGATACAGCTGGAAAAATTGATATTTAGCATTATAAGTTGGGATGGTAGTAGCAGAAGCAGGAGGAAGAAGAGGACAAAGATAATGTTGGAGAGAAAGAGGAAAAAGAAGATGAGGATGGTTCACTCGAAAGTCCTGTCCAAATTACATATGTATTTAACTTGAACCGGATGAGAAAATTGACATTTAGCTTTACTAATTGTGGTAGAATAGGAAGAGGGGGAGGAAAAGGATGGTTGATTCGAAGTTCTGGGCCAAGTTTCATTTCAATCCAACATGACATGGTTGAGAAAATTGATATTCAACACATTATACAGGTGTGTTGACGCAACTGATACGTACTAAGCTTGAAAACTTTCCAATCCATGCGATGAACATGGAATCAGCGTTACCTTTCCACTAATATCCTTGAATTCCATCCTTCATCCCTCCAAGCTATAGGTAACAAAAACAAAACAAAACAAAACAAAAAGAACAAAAACAAAAACTAAAACAACAACAAAAAACGCCCGTACAACGTCGTGAGAGGCTGGGAAGATACAGACTAGGGAACGTATTTCCGAATCGTATGGGTAAACAGGCTCTGGGGAAGCTTCAACAGGCTTAACTAGCCGGAAGTGAATTATAGTATATGCTCACGTGAAATAGCACCTCGAGGCCTTCGATACGAGTGTTACTGTGTCTGCAGCACTCTGAAAAGTTGCAGTATTAGAAACCGTCAGTCAAAACTGTCAACATGGGTTCTTCATTTTTTTAGTTTTTAGTCTTTGTAGCTCGCTGGCTGGCTATGTATGTATCGCACGCAGAGGCTGGACCAATGGAACTAGAGGCCTGAACATTTAAACATTCAATTCTTATTATGTCTAGAAAGAACAATTTTTTGGTACTTTTTTTTTCTTTATACTTACGATGTATAGCAGAATAACGATCAACCCAGAATATCAGGCTTACGGTTACAGAGGGTTAAAAAAAATGAGCAATTATTTAATTAATTTGAAACGCTTCATTGGTCTATCTTTCGAGAGGAGAGATTATTCGGTTGTTGAAATCATTATGTTGCTTCCTAAACTTCGGAACTCAATCAAGTAAAAACATCTTGAAGCTTCACTCAATTATCTCGGGCGAATTTTAGGGTAAAAAATTACTTGAAAGTTTTCCATTCATGCGCATGCGTGGAGAAATCTCCCGCACGAAACTTCACGAACTACATTTAACACGCTGCTCACCAGGGACTAAGTACTGAAATCCTTACCTAACAAAGGAAGACTTAATCATCAAACATTTGTACCCAAAGCTGTCTAAAAAGTGAGTCGCTCCGATTGATAGATAGAGATTGAATTTTTTCTCCTAAGGATTTTTGTAATACTTGAATAGTTTATCATTTCATGTAAAAATCGTATAAATAATTCTAAGAATAACTTAGATAAATTGAGATCATCCAGGGTAGAAAATAAATCAATAGGGAAATTTTAGAAGTTATCAGCGGAAGTATATTGAAGAACTAAGGAAAGAAATAAAAAATGTGTCTGTGGGGAAAAAAATTACAAATGTTTATTTATGAAGAGTTTAAATTAATTCTAAACAGTATAATTTGTTTCCTTTCTTTCTTTCTTTCTCTCGGGGTATTTCTTTCTTTCTCACTTTCTTTCTTTCTTTCTTGTACTTCTATTTTTTTTAAACTCAAGAATCGATAAATAAGAGAATAGTATAACGCAGTGTGACGTGAAAATTATTACTTCTCTTTCTTCACCCATTTTCTCTATCCTCTTTCCTTTCTAAGGCTAATAACTCATTCGAATCTGGCCTGAACGAAAAAAAACTATTTGACAATCATAGACAGTCCACTTTCATCGCAGTTAAAAATTTACAATATGCAGAAAATGTTTCTTATTTCCAGCCATTTTCAACGTTAGAATCGATAAAGAAAAACCTCACAACAATAGTTCCAAGGACTAAAGAGAATGTTTCGAGGAAGTTCCTGACACATACGATCGCACGGCGGTTCGCCACATTAAACAAACATTGTGTCACATCCTGTTTTCGTGAGGATTCGGGTGAATAGGAGCATGGCACCTCAACGATCTACTAGGTCATGGGTTGAAGTGGTACTGGATACTCATCATAAATTAAGATCTAACTTGTTAAATTTTATCATCTCTTGAGCAAATTATCTCTGTGCTATTTCCTGTGGTCCCAACACTTGCAAGCGCATTTATCCCGGAGACATTTAGCCAAATGGCTGATGTTTCAGGCGTCCAATTCTTTTAAGAATACACATAATCACACCCCCTTATAAAATACATTAGGAAGAAGTAGAACAGGTCTGGTTAGTCACTCAATAGGAACCCTCACGCAACGAATGTTTCGGGGCAGTATGCCGTATGAGGTGGTGGTATCTATTAAAGATTGGAAAAAAAGGTATGATTAACGAGTGAGTAAGATTCTTACCT
The DNA here is from genome assembly GCA_963457665.1 of Thysanoteuthis rhombus. NCBI lineage: Eukaryota > Metazoa > Mollusca > Cephalopoda > Oegopsida > Thysanoteuthidae > Thysanoteuthis > Thysanoteuthis major. Next base: position 12,111,346 of record OY735212.1, on the reverse strand, counting down.
TTTGTTGGGCAGTGATCATTAAAAAGTTAGAATTTTCCAAAAAAGAAAAAAAAATTATCAAACAATCGCTTTATCAAAAACTTGTGCTGCAAATTGAACCCCCCTACTAAAAATCTGTTATGGCAGAGGTTTAATCCTCCACCCCAGAAGACGTCTTTTTTAGATATGATAAGGGGTAGATATTTTGAAATTTTGAGCCTGCCCTCCATTGGTGTTGCCTGAACGCGTGACACATAGCCAGCCAGTCAGTCAGTCAGTCAGCCGGACCAACTTGAAAACTAGAGAAACTAAAGTTGACAGTTTTGGTCGACGCTTTCTGATAAAAACACTGAAAATACGACAGATGGAAACTTTTTTTTCCAAATAACGCAACTGCAACAGGGACAGCAGATTCTAGCTCGCCTGAAGAGGCGCTCACCTTCCAGTCGTACTATCTTGAGTTCAAAATCATATATGCACAGAATAAACGCTCTTACTTGTCGGTCTCGTAGCTTAATAGGTAAGACACTAACATGGAAATAAGGGCACCTCAAGATAATGTTTCAAAAGTCTTATACTTTATTTTCAATCAGTACTGCCATCATGGAACTGGAATTTCTCAGAAATTCAAATGTACCAGTGACATTTTCCAGGGATAGTAAATATTCTTTTCCCAGAACAAGTTTAAGAATAATTTGCTTGATTTTTCTTTTATTTGTTCGCACTGTTTGTCAAATTGATCGCGCTATTTTTCAATATGCGCGGGAACGTACAGACGCTGTAATGGGCGAATGTTCAAATTTATAGTAGAATTAAAGTTAGTTCCATTAGTGAGGCCTGTACGTCCAATACATACATAGCCAGCCACTGAACTGCCAGGCCAACTTGAAAACTGAAGAAACCTATGTTGACTCAATAATGATCTTTTTGGTGGGCTGCGTTCGAGTACTGCCTCATTTGTTATATCATCCCTGTATGAATTTTTCAGCTTTTCTGGTATTATTTACCTCTTCCAACGAAGTTAAGGAGGTATATTTGTACTCGTTTCAAAGCATGCAGATTCGCTAAAATATCCTCTGCTCAATTGTTCCTACTCAGTTGTCTTCTCTCATTTGCCTTATGTTAATGTTGTTGACCAACAAACAAGATTAACCAGATGTAGCATCTAAATAGCCTAAGCCTTATTGCGAAAGACTTGTGAAAAAATGAGTTTCATATTTTTGAAGTAAGTTTTAGCAATGGCAATTCTTCTCTATATCAACTGCACTGGAAGTCGACAGTTTTATGAATGCCAAAAGGCTTTTCGTTCAGACCAAATTTGAATCGATTCAAAGCATTCATATGAAAAGCATCCATTAGAAAAGATGGATTTAGAGAGTAGGCAAAATAATTTTTTTCCTTTTTTACGTCTCACTGTCATATTTTTTTGATTGAATCTCTAAAATCGAACATGCAAGTAGGAAAGAAAGAAAAGAAGAAAGGAAGCATACTGGACACATAGCATAGTGGTTACAGAACCAGACAAATTACTGCAAGTAATCTGATGGTTCCAGGTTCAATCCCAGTGTGAGACGATAATAATACTACTAATGTTAAGAGGGGAGTGCGGTCAATATACCGTCGGTTAAAATAAAGGTTCGGTTCGTTACTTCCTGATGAAGGCCGTAGAGTACAACGGCCGAAACGTTGTATGAAAAACAACCGAAATGAGGATGGTCCGAATAATAATAGAAATAATAGCATACTTTGTTTATAACTTAAGCACGAACTTCATATTTATAATTTTTTCATTTCTCAAATAATTCCACATTTCGGATGATGTTTTTAGTTTTATTCTTGATGTATTGATTATTTATTTTTGTTTCTGATATTTCAACGGGGATCAACTTTGAAAGATGAATTGGAAACAATTCGTTTTATTACCAAAACAAATGTTGATAAATGTTTCCTAATACTGTCAAAATTGTCAATACCAAGTTGCACGTTTCGACCAAAGATTTTCTTCTTGTTCCCATAATACTTCTAGCGCCCCTTTGTATGAAAATGAAATCACCTCTGTTACAAAGGGTTGCCTAGAACGTTATGGTCTGTCTGGTGTTTCTGTTTTAGAATTTATATCCTGTTTCCGGTTTTTCAAAAAAACTTATAACCTTGATAGCAATATCAGTTCCCGAAGACCACATCCCAAAAATAACACCTTTCAACTTAATTTCTAATAGATATATAAAAGAATATATATAATATAGAGTATTTGATCTTTGAATGGAAGTAAGCGGATATTTTTCACCTGTTGTGTGGTCTGCCTTATTTTTTCATGAAAATAAATCAGCTTAGGACGCGTGGTTATATAAATGCCAGATGGATATAACATGTGTGTATATCATGCACATAAGAAGATATATTTATATATATATATATATATATATATATATATATATATATATATATATATATATATATATATATATATATATCTCACAATGTGTGCTCCATTTTATAATTGGATATATATATATATATATATATATATATATATATATATATATATATATTCGAAAAGTGTTGATAAAAGAAAGCCAAACTCTTTATTTATGGTTTGAAGTATGATAGTTTTCAATAAGCCAAAACCGGTTTCGTACATGTCTTCAGAAGGCTGATGTGATTCTGTTTCAGGAACAGAATTACATCAGCCTTCTGAAGACATTTGAATGCTATTTTCAACTTGCTTGGGAAAAGGTACGGTATGTCGATTTAGATCCCCTAGATACCTCAAATAACTGATGGACCCTGTAATCTTGGGAAATAGAAAATATGTTGTGTTAATGTACAACATTTTTGTGAGAGCCCACTGATACTACGCTCTGATCAAGGGTGAATGGCCAGGAAACAACACTATTATTAAGTACAGAGCGTACATAGTCCACGATTCTAGGCAGATGTTCTGATCCATACGTAAATAATTCCACCATTTTTGACGGGCATTATGCTAGTCTATGAATAAGATTTATTATCCGTGTTTGCCTGACAAATATTAGAAACCGTCGACCAAAACTGTCACCAAAGCTCTCAACATGTCAACAAATGTATGCATTATGCGTACAGAACACACCAATAGAGCTAGAAAATAAAAAAAAAACATTTTCCTTATATAGTGTCAAGAAAAAAACGAAATCCTTCCCCAAAATAGGTTTTTAGAGAGGGTTTCCCTTTGCGTAATTTGTTTGTTTTCTGATCACTGCTCAACGAAAGACGAGAGATGTAACTTATTAATGATTACCCCCTTTTCAAATTTGTTTTTATTGACCACCCCCAACACGATGCACTGCCAAAGAACCTTTGTCACGTGACGGTTGTTTTTGAAAGACTAACTATAGCTGTCTTCATTTTGTGTGTGTGTGTGTGTGTGTGTGTTTCTTTGTTTTTATTTTTCTCTCAACGCAATGTAATTCCTGAGTTCGTAAAAAGGTCACTGTTGCCTACGCACCATTGTCAATCTTCACACTTTTGATCTTGCTGAACAATTATACCATTGACATCTCACACGCACTGTGCCCCGTGACTCATAGTTTCGTCACAAATAGGAAACGAGGAAATTCCATGGTGCATTTTTGCGATAAGAAATGCAACATAAATTCATAAAACAAAGAATTCATATCATCCACAGTTCCAAGAATTGAAGCATAGATTTTAGAATCTATATAAACCTGGGGAAAGTTTTTTTTGTCCGTTAATTCAAAGATATGAGGGACCCAAAACATTATTTGTCAAAAAAATATTTTTTTTGTTGTTTGCCGTCTTTCTCTTCACGAATCTAAGCTCCACCCCAACATCTATTCCGACTGAAGATGATTTCTTTCCAACTTTTGTATCGCATATGTTAAAGATAGATTATGAACGGATATGTTTTTAATATAAATATATTTGTGTATTTGAATGAAATACTCCCTTGCATATCGATAGGATCAATTTTTATAGATATGTAAGACTTGTCAATTGTGCTCATAGACCCTACTATCGAACGGTTGGCAGTCATTTCAAATTATGGCAGAAGAATGTTAATTACTATTTCCGAAAATTTGATGATAGTTGTTCTTGCTTTTCTTCTTACTGTTGAAAAACAAAGTCAACTTCAAATTTGGACTGGAGTTGGACAAAAATGTCCGGGGTAGAGGTAAGTGTCCGAACACAGCATTTCGAATGCTGATTTTCTAGATGTGCAGGACATCTGCACTTGAATGATTGGCACTACACAATCTTTGTATACTTGCATTTTTTCTCTACTCGACTATATTCAAGGAAAAATAAAAGAATTAGTTGTTTGTGCCTGAGACAAGAAAAAAATACGGGATTTTGAATACTGATTTTCTCGGCATCCACCCTGATAATGCATAAGATGTTGTCGAAAGCAATCCATTTTTTGGAAAATATCTATGTACATTGAAAATATATATACGTTAACTTTTCGAAAAGAATGGAAATTTAGTAAAATAAAGTTAGAAGATGCTCCTCGTCTATCATTTTTAATCATTATATATATATATATATATATATATATATATATATATATATATATATATATATATAGAGAGAGAGAGAGAGAGAGAGAGAGAGAGAGAGAGAGACGTTGCGTTCTATATGTGTGGATAGCTTAGTGCTGTCAGAAAATTATAATCTAAGATAATACTGACGTCTTCATCAACAGCCAATAGCTGACGTCTCAGCTGAAACATTGTAGTCTTTCACGTTGTGAATTTTAATGTTGTCAGTAAACAATGCAAACGTTCGTTATCGGAAAAAATTGTAAGAAAAATAGTGAAGAATGTATTCATGCCAAATCTTGACCTTAAAAATGTTCTGACGAAATACTGTTATGTTCAAAATGTCATGATTGTTGTTTCAAGAACTTATATAACAAGACACATCAAATAAATAAAAAAAAAAGGAAGAGATAAGAGGAAAAAATGTAAATCATGGAAATAAGGAGAGAACTTTTGACTTGACCTCCTTGATGATTCAGAGCTGTGGCTCTCAACCTTTGTAAGGTCATTCATCACTTTTGTCAATAAGATAACTAGTTTCCACCCGCTGCGAATATTTTTATCGACACTTCTTACCAAAAGTTCCTAGTAATTACGCTAAAAGAGGATTACCTTGAGATCAATCCTTGGGAACGGACATCAAAGTCGTTTACGGAAATTAAATATTTCATTGAAGTTGAGATAAACAATTAAACCCAACGACTAAAAGCTAAGGATATAACTTTGATTGAAATTTTAGTATAACTAGCAATGATTTTAATAAACAACTCTTGTAGGGAAAAATAACACCTTTGACAGCACAGTATTTTATACTCTATCTTACATCCTCACTGTCCTTAAGCCAAAAACATTCACTACGACATTTGATTTTGCGTAATAGTCATATTCCCATCTTGGGCTACCTAAGTACACTCAAATATTGCGTTACTACACTTACTTTTTGCATCTAAAAAATTCTACTTCTCCTTTAGAAAGAATCACACGATGTTTTGATTGAAATAAATTGCAACAAAATCTAATTCTTGGATTACTCATTGACATTGACATTTCCTAGAATGTACTATTTGTTGATTTGAGGCAAAATATAACTCGAAATATTTGAAGGACAATTCTCTTATTTCTAGCCTTTCCTAGCATTTGATTGGCCCACCGCCCTCCCATTAATACGCAATCCGACCTGCACTGGCCAAAAGGTTGCCAAACCCTTACATAGCGAATACAATACAAAAGTTGCATAAACCATCTTTGGCCAGAATAAAAGTAAGAGTTGTCTTTGATCCTGTAACTTGTTTATTTATACTCTCTTTGTTTTATTCTCTTTTCTTCTCATGCACGTACATATACGCATTCACATGTTTTTTTTCTCCTAAAATTTCTGGCGTGACCCGCGGGATCAAAAAAAGGTCAGGCAAAAAAACTATGCAACAATCACTAATAATAACGGCTTTCATTTTCACCCTTTTTTCTTTTGATTCAATTTTTTTGCTTTGCAGATTCGACGTTTTTATCTCATTATTTCCCACAAAAAATATCAGCGTTTGTTTTGTTTTTTTTATTGACCCTAAAAGCTTTTTTCTTTCCACTTGAATTAGGTATTGTTATTTGCCGAATTTGCCATTTTCATTCCTCTTCTATGACCGGAGATAAATCGTAAAAAAAATTAGTTCTTTTATGTTTTGTATTCATCATCAGCTGGTTTGGTTAGTCACTCAATGGAAACTGCCAAGATACCAATATCTATTGACAGCATGCCGGGTTAGGGGTGTTCAATTAAGAAATATTCAGGAAAGCAGTGATCAATGAATTATTTACCTCTCTCACCTTTTGTTGTACAATAATCACTGAAGAAGTTACAATTAAAATTAGTAAAAACCCTGAACCGAGGGACCAATTTAGCCAAAAAAACCCCCAAAAAACAAAAAGAAATAAACTTTCATTGTAAATTGAGCCCAAAAGAAAGAAAAATATTTGGAATTTTCGGAGAACATTAAATAAGGTTTTCTTCAGACATGATAAGGAGTGAACATTTAAATTTTCAACCCTCTAGCTCTTTTTATGCTGCCTGTATATATGATAAATACATACATACATTGCCAGCCAGTCAGAAAAACTTGAAAACACCCACATTGACAGTTTTAGTTGACAGTTTCTAATAACTATGAAGGAAGCCTGCTAAAAATACTTTGGGGTATTTGAATGCTAAGAAACAAAACAGGACGGAATGAATAAGAGGATAATAGACTCGCTATCACAGTCAATAATTGAACCACTGTAGCGTCAAAGTTTTGTGTCATGTAAAAAAATCCATCTATTAATAAATATGTTCAGAATAAATGTATTACACGACTGGCGTTTTCCAATAGAAAACATTTATAATTGAGTAAAAAAATCGAAACATCTACATTCTGGAGAATGTTTTATCTTTTTTCTAAAATATAAAAAAAAAGATGGAAGGGATCTAGTGGAGTACTGATGCCAATTCCCAAGTCGACAAAACGGTACCACCACGAACGCTGGTACACACGAACATACGCACGAATAGAAAGGGATAGAAACTCTTCAACGCCTTCAATATTCAATTTTAGCTACCAAACCAAACATAAGAAAATTAACAAAAGACATGAAACATGGGCAGTGCAATACGTGGGCAGTATCATTTTTTAATGCTTGAAAGAGTGAAACTGGAATCGTTTGATAGACGATAGATGCAACTTGCAACAGTTAAAGGACCTGGTGTTAACATACTGGTGCCAGATTCCAGTTAGGGTTCGGTTCATTATCCTGCATCACAGAGGTCTGAACGACGGTAAACAGAACGCCGAAACTTTTGCTTTATATAATTTTAGATACTTTGATTCTCGGGTTTTCAAACCATTCGACTAACTGAGGATTTGGCCTTACGGCGTGCGAACTAGTGTATCCGAGATTATGATCGGTTCCATCCATAAAAGATCACTGGGGATCTTTTAAAGTCCATGTCTGATCGAGTAAGAGCTATTTTGCACACACATGGAGGGTCAACACCTTATCTGGTAGGTGGCCAAAAATATTTTGGTCCATCGGTTTATACCATTAGTTTTTATGGCCAAACGACTGTCGATCGATGTTTCGACTTGATCATCATTTCCACCCAGTACTTTTTGTGCTTCTTCTGAGCTAACTCACGATATTGCCCCTCTCATCTATATCGCAAAATGGCCTGCATTTAGCATTTCGCTGTATTCTGTCTATCTTGGCCTTGATATCATTGTTCTTGATAGACTCTTTCATTATTATTACTAGTATCATTACTAGTAAATGCATGTTCCTTTGCTGACAGTATATCTGAAGCTGTGTTCTGTATCATTATGTTTACACAGACTTTTCAAAGATTAACTCAGAGCATTCTTGCCAAAAATTATTGGATTCTTTTGAAGGGGGCGGAAACGTAATTGAATCATCTGCAGCTAGCACAGCAGATCAGCCAGTTTTGTGTCCGTTTGTTTACAATAACCTTTTCCTTTATTTACGTGTGTTATGTTACAGACAGACCAAAAGTCCATACACTATGATAATCAACGTTGTCTGTTGGTGGAAGTAGTATTATCAAGACAGGATTTATCAATGCCAACCTGGCCCATTAATGTTTACGTTCTATTGATTCGAAATTCAGCTTGATTGATTTTTTTAAAAAAAGATTCCGCAGACCGTGCAGGATAGATAAAATTATGCGAAGCAGACGATTGGTATTTACCATGACACTGCATCTGCTGACAATTTTTGATCACCCTGATTGTCGACCATCTTTTTAAACATTGTAGCACAAACTTCATTTCCGGCACTAACTACTAATCTCACAGAAAACATCGGACATTTCACCATCTTGGAAAACAATCAGCATCGAAATAATATATATAACATACGGCAAAATTTTTGTGATCCGAGGCTAATTTATGCATTCATTTAAAATCTCTTTGGATTTTACTGAGAAAAGACAATTTTTTCAATTTATAATGTAAATTTCGATTGTTTTGGCTTCGCAAATTAATAACAACGGGGCTGATTAGGCACACACTAAAAACGATCATGTGACCCACGGCTTCGGCAGAATGCCATGTTGGGTGTGATCAATAAAAAAACTGGGTAAAAAGGACTGATTAAAGGATAAGTTGATTTTCTAACCTTTTGTTGGGATATATCACTGAAAAGTAAAAAAATTAATAGAATCGTGCCAATTGTCCCCAACCCCTATTTTGGGGCAAATTTTCAAAAAACAAAATGTTTTTCGAGACATGGTAAGGGGTGAAAGTTCAAATTTTCAGTCCTCTGGCTTATTTGAAGTGGTTTGTACCCTCAATACATACATGCATACATAGCAAGCCATCCAGCAAGACCAGTTTGAAAACTGAAGAAACGCATATTAACCGTTTTGGTGACGGTTTTGTTTGGCCGTCTCTAGTAATAGTGGTAATTCATAATTGTCAAGAATAAAAATTAGGTAGTTTTCTGTAATACGAACGACATTTTTCAAGTGGATGTGCAGCTCGTATAAAGATGAAAATGACTTATGCAGCTCGCTATATGCGGAAAAGTTCCCTGTCTGTCTCTCCACAATATCTAAAAAACAAAAAAAAAAAACAATTTAAATGAATTCCAATGACATTTTCGTATCGTAGGCTCTCACCGCAGCTCAAGTTACAGCGAGTCTTCTTGATACTCCAGGACTCTTCTCAGTATTTTAGTCTACTTCAGTAGTGCTGTCGTCTGGATGGTGTCAGTCCTTCTACCGAACAAATAAGCCAGTGATTTTATAATGGGTTACAGACATTTTTGTGTACCTTCTCATTAAGCCAAAACTTTTGAATTGCAAATCAGAGAAATCATTGTTTCAACCTAAGGCAGGCCAAAGTTCTCTTTAATTAATGCTGTCGAATCCCTCGTTATGGCAAAATAGCATAGGATACACTAACCCACCGTTCGATCACCTTAATCAAGCAACGACGACCCAGGACAGTTCGTAGATGGGTGACCAACTGAGTACAACAGTTGTTGTAAGACGCTGGGTAATCACGTTGAAATCATCCTATGGTGATCGCGTTAATCCTCTCCTTTCCCCTCGATCTTAACAATACGTTCAATAACGTAATTACTCTCCCACTCGAAACTTCTGTCTGGCCTGACTGCGAGCGACAAGAAATGAATAAATGAAGTTGATTTGTTCTCATAATTAAAAAACAAAAGTTCAAAGCTCTCCCCCACCCAAATCCTCTGATTGGACTGGCTATGAGCAGCAATAAATGAATGAATGAAGCTGGTAAAAAAAAAAAGTTCAAACACCCTTGCTTCTGCGTTTATGAATTAGTTCCTGTTGTTTGGGAAGCACCTATAACGACCGTGATTATTGTTTCTTTATTAATTCCACGCTCCCTGGGCCTTTGTCTTTAAGTGGACTGAATAGTTGGAATCGTGGGAAAACGAACCAGATGCTTCTTCCACTGAAAACCTTAACAGCTAAAACCATTGTATTCTCGTCAATCTCTCTACATTGAGATTTTATTGTCCGTCTGTTCCGGTCAAATTCAACGTGATCTTTTTTTTTTCTTTTTGAGAAATGTTATTTTGTTATCAAATGAATCGATTGAATATTTGGTAATCTTTCTGCCAATGAAGTTCAGTGATTAAATTGCATTCATGTTAGTCTTAATGATTTGTGTTTTTTTTTCGCACAATATTAGAAACAAACAATCAAAACTGTCATCAAAACCGTTGAAATAGGTTTAGTCAGTTTTTAAGCGGGTCTGGATGGTTGCTTATCTAAGTAAGTATCGCGAATACAGCCGGCATCAATGGAGCTAGAGACCTGCAAAAACAAAAAACAAAAACAAAACAATTTTTCCTTATTACGTCAAGAAAAAAACTTTTTTTTCTAAAATCTACCATAAGAATACGTTTCGAATAGGGTTCAATTTACATTTGTTAATTCATGCTATATTGGTCATTCAGTTTTCGTCCGACATCATTTATGCTTGTTTTTTTTTTTGAAATCTGAAAATTTCACAAGATTGACGTAAGAAAAATAATTAGCGTGTTGGAGCTTTTTTGTTTGTCCCAACCGGCCAAACGTTAATCCTCCCTAAGGATTATGATTATGGTTCTCGTTTCCACGATGGGGGAGTGAGAACGATCAAGCATTTTGGATCGTCCCCGTTGAGAGAAACGAAATCTTTGTTTTCATTTTAGGCTACTGTACTTTAAAATTATAAATATTAGCCTTTTTTTCAAGGCTAACAAAAAAGACACCTTTTCGTTTATTATATATGGAATTCTTTTGAACACTTTGAGTTCGGAGATTCCAGACTGACATCGCTTCAAAAAATACTTAACCATTCAGCAAAAGGAGCTTTTCAGAGTCTCATAATCCAGCAAATATCTGTCCATCCGTGTTAGTATAACTCAAGGACTGCTAGAGCTATGGCCATCTGCTGTTATGAACACGACCCTAAAAAGCTAGTTTTGGAAATTTTCCTTCAAATTCGATTTCAATTCTTATATATGAAATCAAATGTGATCCAAGAATCCATAATGGAGATTATTTTCTGATAGGTTATAATTCAATAAATCCATTATCTCTCCAATCATGTGGTTCTTAGCTACTATTCAGTAATGGCTTACTGGACAAAGGTTACTATCTTAACAGAGGAAAAGGAGCTCTGCACTTAAAGGGCAGAAAATGAAGCGAGAATGACCTGTCAATCCTTATGGTCAAGTCACACCAGACATGAATCCTCGCTGAAGATATCCGAGACATTTTGGGTGATGGAATAAAGAAGTAGCACCGACGAGATGCCAATGAAATAGACAAAGGAAAATCTGGTTAGTTACTCGATGGAAATTGTCATGTGGCCAAAGTTTTTTTGCAGCATGCTGTATTTTGATCAATCAAAAAATTGGAATGAGGGATGATCAAGAAATAAGTTACTTCTCTCGCTTTTTATCGGATCACTAAAAAGTTTGAATCGTCATAAAACAAAAGTTTAGCGTAAACTCACATTGTGAATTGAACTAAAAATCTATTTTCAGCAGGTAATTATAAAAATACAAGAACATTTATTCTAACATAATAAAGAGTGAATGTTAAAAATCTCAACCTCATGGGTTCATTGTTGTGACCTGTATGCGTGAAACATTGCCAACCAGCCAACCCATCCGCTAGATAGCCGGACAGACTGACAGACAGACCAGTTCAAACACTGAAGAAACCTTTTTTTGACCATTTTGGTGACAGTTGTTGTCGATGGTTTCTAATTATGTAAAAAAAAAAAAAAATGAAAGATCAAGCAGTTGAAATATAAAGTTCTATAGATCTCAAGTATAGTTCCCATTAATCTGAGAGTGTTTAGCACAAAAGAAAATTGATGTGAGCACAAACGCTTTGTTGAATGAAATAATGTAGTAATGGATTAGTTGGATGAGTTTTGATTAAAATATTTCTCGCAACTTTAATCGTAATAATATTTATGGGTTTTATTATTATTGATTCATTTCGTCATTGCATCACATAAAGATAAAAAAATATTCATTACTATTTTATTCAATGACACATCAAACTGAGAATAGTCGTTAAAAGTATGGAATAATGCAATCATACTCGTACAATATTAAATCATACAAATACAGTTCTATTAACGATGATAGATAGTTTGTGCCAAACAATTTCAAGTTTACAATTGCACAACCGTTCAGTGCACTCATGATTTTGTCACTGGGACGAAAAATTGAACAACATAAGAGTTTTGCACACATTGACTTTTCGAAATTAGTTGGAACATTAGTCTCAAAAGAATTTCTCAGGTAAAGCGAAATTCGATCATGCTTAATTCTACTTAATTATTACTACGAGCTTTTCATGCATCAGTTGTATTTAACTTGGAACATGAACAAGAAAAATATCCAGGACAAAGATGAAATAAAATGAATAAAATCAATCAAGAAGGAAAGATCTTTTCGTAGTGATGCTAAGTAGCTCTACAAATGAACGATTTTTAAAGAACTTCGATTTTTCTTGCCATATTTATTCCTTTAAATATTTCTTGTTTGAAAATAACCGAAAAAAGGCAGAAAACCACTCATAATTCTCCATTGAATTCAGGGAATGTCACAGATCTTTAAAAGGTTTCTCAATTTTTTTTTTCAGAGGAGAATTAATTATTTTAGAACTGCGTCATTATCCAATATCTTATGGATGAGAGAATATGAAGGGTTTTATGCATGGCTCGATTCGATCCTTAATTTCTCCATTCAAACGATCCATGCACCATTCAGCTATTGAGATATCAGAAGCTGTCAACCAAAACTGTCAACACAGGTTTCTTCAGTTTTCAAGTTGGTCTAGCTGGCTGGCCATGTACGTATGCATCACGTGTACAGGCTGCACCAAAAGAATTAGGGGCAGAACATTCAAACATCTACCCCTTAGCATGTCCACGAAAACTTTTGAATCCCCTGAAATAGCTTCTTATTGATGGGTGTCTATTTGCGATGTACGTTTACAGTAAATTGGTCCCTTAGTCTGTGTCAGGTAGTACAAACTAACATTTGAAAAAAAAAAATTCAGGCCCTTTTCAGTGGCCACCGCCCGACAAAAGACAAGGGAAGTAATTCATTCATTGACCCCCTCTTTTTCTTCATTTTCTTAAATGATCATCCCCAACCCCGCATGCATACCAAAAGACCTTCTTAACATGACAGTTTCTACTGAGTGACTTACCAGACCTAAATCTGTATCGCCGACCACCCAACAAAAGGCAAGAGAAGTAATTTATCTATCGACCACCCCTTTTTCTAATGGTTTTTATTGATCATCCCCAATCCGGCATGCATACCAAAAGACGTTGGTCCCATGACGGTTTCTACTGAGTGACTACCAGACCTCTCTCCATATCGCTTCGAACATTATCAAGGGCGTTCAATATCTCTGGGTCACAACCAAAATGAGCAACGATCTGATGAATTTAAGCATTCGCCAATTACAAGGAATTTAAACCTTTGTTTCAGACAAGAATTTAAAAAAATCAATTTCCTTTTGTGTAAAAGAAATCCATGAGATAAATATAGATTCTCTTTCTTACATGAAACTTGGACATTAAATTTTTTTAAAATCTATATCTCTGCTGATAAACCCAGGCTATTTTCAGGGCCAGTCATAGAGTATCTAGCACCTCCGGTAAGCTAAACTTCGTCGCATAGGAAGTTAAGTGTTATCTATATATTCATTTCTATAGTCTGGTAAGGAGTTGATTTAGTTTTACCGTCGTAATTAGAACAATCAGGTCTCTCACCGACTGATCCAAATTGAACAGTCTCAAACATCAACGGAAATTCATATTCGAATACACAAGAGCTTATTTCATTTTGATAAATAAGAAATATGTATTATGCAATTAGCCTTTCGTGATTCGAAATCACAGCCAAGTGATTGATTGGCTGTTCCCTTACCAACTGAGCTAAACTGATGTCATACATTTTCTCAAATTTCTTTATTATATACACAATGCAAAAGCTTCAATGCTCATCTTCAGTTAGATTAAAAGTTGGACTGCAGCAGGCAAGCTTGTTTAATTATTTATTTACAGAAAAAAACAGAACAAAACAAAACAGTTTAGATGTATGGAAATGTCCCTATTTTGACTTTCACTCTTCTGTTTGATTTAGTCATTTACTCACCCTATCTTCATTTAGAAAGTGTTACAGTCCCAGACTCATGGGAGGCGCCCCCTAGAACTTGGCGCCCACAGTAACCGTCCAAATTGCCGACACATAGCGCTGACCCTGCTTATTTTGAAGCCGAATAATTTATCTAAAAAAACCGGTTTCAATCTGGTGGCTTTCATAAACCGATATCAAAGCATCATGATAATAATAGTAACAACAACAACAACAAACAATAATGATAATAATGATAATAACAATAGATTATTATTATCATTATTATTATTATTATTATTATTATTATTATTATTATTATTATTATTATTATTATCATCATTATTATTATTATTATTACTACCCACTCAGGGATAATAAAAGCTGTAGAACTCTTCAAGTGTTGGTGATATTTTTGTGACACACTATTTCATTATGGAACACTGACCTCTTCTTTTTTCTCATTCAAATGGGATCATAACACCCTAAAATATCAGTATAAACTGCAGCATATTCAAAAGAGATTCATTCTCACAACTGTTTTTCTTTATCTCACTAATCCCTCTATTCATTGAGCTAAACAAAACTGGATATGAGAACAAGATAAGGGATAGTATTATCAGCCACGTATGATATATGAACGCCCGGAAATCAAACGACAAAGATGATAAAGAGTTTTAAAAAATTGTTGAAAAGTTCAGTGCTAACGTAGGAATGAAATTTGGCCTGGATTAGTCTGCTAAGGCCATGTTCAAAAGAGGTAGGCTGGTGAAAACCAACCCCATAGAACTAGAAATTGGAACAGTAATAAAAGAACGGAAGCCAAATGAGGTATCATCATCATTATCATCAGTCTTTTAACCTCGTTGGACATAGACCTTCCCCAGGATTCGCTGCACTTCTCTATCATGAGCGTCGCGGAGCAAGTACTTTCTGAACTTGTCTAGCTCATCTACCCATCTAATATTCTGCCGGCCTCGGTTGCGCATTTGAACTCAGGGGATCCATCTCGTGAGTCGCAATGTCCATCAATCGTCCGCCATTCTTGCAAAATGGCCAGCCAACTGCCATTTGAGATTTTTAATGGATTCTATGATATCCTTGACTATTGACTTTTCCTGGATGTACTGTGCTGTTTTGTGGTCTCTCCATGTGAGGCCAAGCATAATTCTCTCCTGTGAACGTTGCACGGTTCTCAATTTGCGGATCTGTCTCTTGGTTAGATGAGGTATATACACATACTTAATTAATGAAGGAAATTAATGAAGTTGGAGGAATTTAAAATGCTAGTATGAGAGAAAAACTGAGGAAAGAGTGCTTCAGAAGAGTGCTTGCAGTTCTGAAAACTGAGTCGAATTAAAAAAAGTAGAGTAAAAGCCATTGATAAGCTAGCTATTTCTGTTGTGATAGATAACTTTGATATAACTAATTGGAACGTAGATGAGATTAGAAAAATCTACCCAGAAACCAGGCAATGATAAACGAGCCACAGAATGCACCACCCTAAAGCAAACAGTGATCGTCTCTATATGTCAATGAGAAAAATGCTGTAGGGGTATAATGCAACTCTCACTTACATACACAGCATCAACAATAGGATTACACCATCGTCTCGACATCACACAGGACTAAAAAGTTTGCAAGAGAAAAAGACAAAAAAAAAGTATTCACAGCTTATGGATGTGAAATTTTGATGCAACATGCAAAGGAGCTGGGCCATAACCAGCTTGAAATGAAAGGGCAATAGAAACCTCGACACGGACAGTACACCCAAGGGAGTACAGACATTGATGTAGACAAGAAAATCACTCACCAGTGACTTCTAAGTAGCAGATTGAAAGCAGAAACAGAGAGATTTACGCATGCAACCCAAGACCAAAGCTGGCACACTCGAAACTTCCAAACAAATATAAAAAATGGAGCTGATCCAAAATCTCGCTTCTGAGAACTGCATGTAGGAACAATAGAAAACATGCTCTGTATCAAAAACTACAGGATATTAGACAAGGCATGACAGAGTAAGCCAATTTCTACATCTGCAAGCATATCACCAAACAATAACTGGTATGGACATCAACCAGTTCTAGTATCTGAAGGACAGAATGATAATAATCATGAAGCAACATGATAGAAATTGTATTTTATCGGCATCTGACCAAAAGAATGACAATAAAGGGGTTTATGAAACGAGGCAACTGCAAGGACCCTTGAAATCGAAAAACAGGAGATGTGCTGTTTGAAAGAACAAACTATCCCAGTTATAGTCGGGGCACTAGGGAGGATCGAGAATGCACCAAGAAAAACCTCACTCAAATCCCTGGCAACCCTTCGCCGCGTGAAATTCATAGAATTGCACTTACAGCCACCATACTATCATCTGTTGTATACTTATATATACTACAACAGAAGAAAACAGCAACATACGAGATTAGACTGCAAACCACGAAGAGAGACTGCAAAGCAAAAATACTTCAACAAAAAAAAATACAATTTCAAACTTATTTTGCTCCAAGTTGTTGGTAATGACTCAATCGTAAGGAACAGAGATAAAAAAGATTATCATAAAAATAATAATCAAGACCATTTTTGGGGTGGACAAAGGATGGACTCCAATCAATGGATCAGCGAACTAGTAAACTTATGACGATGCATTAGGCTCTACACCCCAGAGATGACAAACACAGAACGTATGTGAAGATAAAAGAAGGTGGCAGAGAACTTATCAGCATAGAAGACTATTTCCAAACGGCCAAAACCGGATAAGAAAATTAGGTGCAAGCATGTAGTGACAATATTATGAAAAGGACTCGAAACAGTGAAACAAACGATAAAAGAAAATAACAAACGAGAGAGAAGCAAAAATCGGACAGGAAAAATGATGGGAAAAGAAAAATCCACACGGAAAATTTAAAAGATGGATAAAAAATATTGCAGACGGACGATCGTGAACACGGCTATAGGATGGACACCAAAGAGAGGAACAGAACCATGGTAGACCAGTACAAATGCATCAAAACAAACTATCTCAATGCGAAGATTGAAAAACAGCAAATGTCACCCAGGTGAGAAAGGGAAGAGACCGTAAACCATCAGTGAATGTGGTAAACTGACACAGAATGAGTAAAAGAACAGGGTGACATTATATACTTGGAACTATGCAGAGGACTAAGATCCAACCATGTAGACAAGTACAAACGAGAGACTTTCTAGGAGAGTAGAAGCCTTAAATTTCTCTGGGACTCCGACACCTGAACCGACCACCCCATCTAGGCAAGAACACCGTGTCTTGAAGTCATATGCAAGGGAAAGAGAACCTGTCAAATCATAGACGTGACTGTTTCTGTGGACCCCAAAGGGAAAAGCTGATTAAATGCTAGACAGTTGGAACAGCACTAAACACAACGCTGCTGTGAGTTGTGAAGGCACGGAGAGAAAGGCTAGACATCGGAGAAGACCCTCCTTCATCGATGAGCACCAGACATCTGGTGAGAAAGCGTAAATCGCAGATCTGCTGTGAACTGTGGCAATAACGAGAGGAAGGTCGGAGACTTGATGAGACTTAAACGATAACCACCAGACATCTGATGTGAACATACAGACGCATGAATAATAATCTTTTCTGTTTCTAATAATTCTGTCTTCTGTCGAGAGATACACTTGTGATTGCCTCTACATCCCTCGGATTAATAGCAGAATGAATCATCATTATAGCAGAAACAAAAAGAGAAAAGAATGAAAGAGCGAGGAGAAAGAGAGGAAACGGTGAAAATATTTCTGTCGTTGTGGCAATTGAGAAAGTCACAGACTTTACAAAGGAAGAAAGGATTGGGAAAGAAGAGTAAAGAGAAGAGAAATGACAGAGAAGAAGAAGAAGAAATCAGAGTGTGAAAATAAAACAAAGCAGAGAGAGAGAGAGTGAGAGAGAGAGAGAAAGGGAAAATTAGGTGAGAAGAAAAATGTAAGTGGAGAAAGACCGATTGAAAAGGACATTTCATTTTTATCCTAAAAAATCAACGCACAAGTTAAATCATTTAGCAATAAGAAATATAGATGGTTTGAGACAATAAACGCAAATTCATGAGTAAAAAAAACCACAAAATTTGAATCAAGTCAGCAACACATGAACAATAAAATCTTTTAGTAGGCTTGTTTTTTTAAAACGGTCTTTTTAAATGTAAAAAAAGAACAACAAAACGCGATCCTTTTCCGAAGGATGGTTCAGTTTTAAATACATAACGCTTTACCAAAGAAAAAAAGAGAGGTAAAAAAAAGAAGGAAGTTCAATAACAGAGAGAGAGAGAGGGGGGGAGAGAGAGAGAGAAATACTGAGAGAGAGCGGGGCTGAAAGACTGACAGACAGGCAAATGGACTGGCAGACCGGAAAGAAATGACGAGATTTGAATCGTTTTTATGGTGACAATGACAGGCCTTGGTGATCATGGAACTGAGCACTGAGAGAGAGAGAGAGAGAGAGAGAGAAAGAGAGAGAGAGAGAGAGAGAGAGAGAGGTCAGAGAGTGGGGTTAAGATAACAGGCTAGGAAGATAAGAGTAGGGAAGAAAAGCAGTTTAAAAAGTTTGTTGGCTGCACGTGTGAAGTGAAAGTTTTGATAGTTCAACAAAAGGGGTTTCAATAGGGGGGGGGGGGCTGACAGATGATCTATTTGTCCGCGGAGGGAAGAGAAAAAAAAGGTTTTATTTATTTTTCTGCCCACTGTCCCACGAAAACGAGATCATCCTACAAACATCGCAAGCTGGAAATTACCCGATAAGGCGTACACACGATCATATTATTATCTTTATCAAATTATGTACCGAATAATAATGAATTATTATTATTATTAGTAGTAGTAGTATTATCAATATTATTATTATTATTAGCAGTAGTAGTAGTATTACTACTACTACTACTGCTAATAATAATAATAATATTGATAATAATAATAGCCACTGCTCAGCATCACAGTCAATAACTAAACAACCATAGCGTCTAAGTCATGTAAGCAAAATCCCATCAGAGAATAAATATGGTCAGAATAAATTTATGATATCACCGGCATTTTCCACTGAAAAAAAAAACAACAACAAATAAGCATCTAAAATTGAGAAGAAAAAAAACAAAACACATGAAAACATTAATCTTCTGGGGAACTTGAATGGTATCAGTAAACTCGTCAGAATAAAGCCTCCAAAAGGTCAAGACAGCTTTTTCCTCCAAAAATCAATTTTTTCTGGTATTCATGCCAATTTTTAAGTCAGTAGACAAAACGGTATGGACAGGAGTGCTGAAACACAACAACACAGACAAAAACTTCAACACATTAACACACTAACTCACACACACATATAAACAAAAAAAGATGGAACGCTTTGCCATCTTTGATAGCTACGGTTATTCAGCAACAACAACAACAACATCAATAATAATAATAATAATAATAATAATAATGATTTCAAGCACACTGACAGAGTGCAAAAACTGTTGAAAAAAAAATGTGCCTAGAGTGAATAATGAACGAGTAAGTATTTGGCTGCCATCTTGGACTTCGTGTTGAAAATTATACACACACCGAGCAAGACAAAGAATTGGCGACATATTTTTTATTGAAAGTACTTGAGGAGCGATAACCACTGGGCAACCGGTGTGAAACTGTAAATCGTAGAATTACTGCGACCTATGAGTACTAGGGGAGGAGGGCTGGAGACTTGAGGAGACTTGCTGTCACTCAAACTCCAGCGGTTACCACCGGGCAACTGGTGTGAGATTCCAAATAATAATAATTTATAACAAAAAAGTAGGGATGGATTGTCTTCGAAATCCAATGAAGATTACATATTTCTTCTATCGGAGTAATATACACATAATTTATTAACAGTTTACTATCGTGTGTGCACCTATCGCGATGGGCATTCGTCCTAAATTTATCGAGTTGATTCAATTTACTGTACCCGGCAGAGAACCTCGGTTCATTACATTGGCCGATGTTTAATTAAAAAGTGATTACGCTAAGCCCTGTCTGAAAATGACCTCGCTCATTAAAACTTAACCCGAGCGAGTCACGAAAATTGAATCGTTTTATTAAGCAGCCGAAGTACTCTTGCTACATCACATGTGTGCGCACGCAAGCACACACACACACACAGTGAGGCAATTATTTACAGAGAAATCTTGCGATAAATGAGCGTACGGATAACTTATTGTTCGAATAACTGATCCGATAATAAAAAAGGGGTCCATAATGATCACAATTACGGGGCCTTGGAATCTTATTCGGATAATCCGAAATTCGGATAATTGATGTACAGATATTCGAGATTTCTCCGAACTAAGCCTAGCTTGGTCGGACACAAAGTCAAAAATAGACGTAACCCCAGTGTATAACCAACTGAAGTATTAAGATAAGCGACAAGATAACCTTGCACCACTCTATGTCAATCGTCCATGTAGATATTTTCTAGGCTTAGTTTAGACTGGCAAATCGCTACAACAGTGGGTCAGCTAAAAAAAATCAAACAAGAACACATTACAGTAGGACTTGATTACAATACCGAACATTACTTTACGTTATGCGGCCCATAAGGATGTCAGTAGGTATTTCTTCCCTTTCCTTTTTCCCTGTCTTTTTGCACTTCTTCATTCCTTGTTTCATTCCTTAATTTCTTCTTTTTTACTTCATTCTTAATTTCATTCCTTCTTTGATTCCTTCATTTTATCTTTCACCCCCTATATATATCTTCATCCCCTTCTTTATTTTTCATTTCTTTCTTCATTCCCTCCTTCATTCCTTTCTCCCTTTCTTTTTTTGTTCTCTTTTTCATTCCTTTCTTGATTCCCTTCTTCATTCTTTTCTTCATTCTTTCCTTCAATCCTGTCTTTGTTACCTTCTTTATTCCTCTCATCCTTTCTTCTTTCATTCCCTTCTCCTCCCCCTTTCTTTTTTGTGCCTTCGTTTCTTTCTTCGTTCTTTCATTCTTTCTCCCGTTCTTTCAATCTCATAATTTGAACGAGTGTTTCAAATGCCAAGCCTCCCTAGGAAGAATGGCGTTTGTCATTTGCTAGTGTCAGTCGCTTTCCTGACCCAAGACTGCCAGCCATTTTGGTGACACACCTTGAAACGAAGCGTGAAATGACGGTTATCTTTTCAGGTGTGAGTCACCGGCCCGACCGAGCAGGACTCTATCTGGGCCCGTCGATCATGTGTGAAGAAGTGTCAGGACTTTTTTTTTTAACGAGTACAGTCATACAATCTGTTACTGAAGCACACAGCGCATGCGTCGATATCTTGAGGCAAAAAGAACCAAGAACAACATATTAGAAAGAACAGTTCGAGGAAGAGGGAGATTCATCAATGATAGTAGTAGTAGTAGTAGTAGTAGTAGAAGCAGCAATAGTAGTAGTAGAAACAGTAGTCGAAGTAGTAGTTGAAGAGGAAGGAGAGGGAATGCAATATGAAAAATAATAATAGTAGTAGTATTGAAGACAATGTAGAAGAAGAAGGGTGATGAGAAGAAGAAGAGAAAGAGAAAGTATAAGAAGGAAAGGAAAAGAAACCTAAAAAGGAGATGTAAAAAAAGGAGGGGAGAACAAAACCGGGATGGCAAGGATAGTAACGATTGTATTGATTTGAAAATTCAAAGACTTCATAAAAGTACAATTCAATGACTTGCCAAATATTTGTAGATGAAAGAAATGGAAAGAAATAATAAAAAAACTAGATGATATGAAGATAAAAAGAGAAAAAATAAGACATGAATTATGAAAGTTTATTTATGCATTGCTTTTGTAATACTTGGGTTATGGTGAGGCCCAGTCATAGAGGGAGTGGCAGTTGGGTCAGTTGGCATGGGTCAACGATTGAGGGGGATCTAGGTGTACCAAGAAGAAGAAGAAGAAGAAGAAGAAGAAGAAGAAGAAGAAGAAGAAGAAGAAGAAGAAGAAGAAGAAGAAGAAGAAGAAGAAGAAGAAGAAGAAGAAGAAGAAGAAGAAGAAGAAGAAGAAGAAGAAGAAGAAGAAGAAGAAGAAGAAGAAGAAGAAGAAGAAGAAGAAGAAGAAGAAGAAGAAGAAGAAGAAGAAGAAGAAGAAGAAGAAGAAGAAGAAGAAGAAGAAGAAGAAGAAGAAGAAGAAGAAGAAGAAGAAGAAGAAGAAGAAGAAGAAGAAGAAGAAGAAGAAGAAGAAGAAGAAGAAGAAGAAGAAGAAGAAGAAGAAGAAGAAGAAGAAGAAGAAGAAGAAGAAGAAGAAGAAGAAGAAGAAGAAGAAGAAGAAGAAGAAGAAGAAGAAGAAGAAGAAGAAGAAGAAGAAGAAGAAGAAGAAGAAGAAGAAGAAGAAGAAGAAGAAGAAGAAGAAGAAGAAGAAGAAGAAGAAGAAGAAGAAGAAGAAGAAGAAGAAGAAGAAGAAGAAGAAGAAGAAGAAGAAGAAGAAGAAGAAGAAGAAGAAGAAGAAGAAGAAGAAGAAGAAGAAGAAGAAGAAGAAGAAGAAGAAGAAGAAGAAGAAGAAGAAGAAGAAGAAGAAGAAGAAGAAGAAGAAGAAGAAGAAGAAGAAGAAGAAGAAGAAGAAGAAGAAGAAGAAGAAGAAGAAGAAGAAGAAGAAGAAGAAGAAGAAGAAGAAGAAGAAGAAGAAGAAGAAGAAGAAGAAGAAGAAGAAGAAGAAGAAGAAGAAGAAGAAGAAGAAGAAGAAGAAGAAAAGAAGAAGAAGAAGAGGCGGCAATGGGGCGAAGTCGTCATACTTTTTTAAATGAATTGCATTTGCTCTTTTATCCTATTCTGCTACTAGTAAGTACTTTATTCGTACATGTATAAAACCATACATAAATTGTATATGCATTTAAAACAGATTATAAGAATACTTAATCAGCAGTTTCCTAACTGACCTTGGCCTATTACCAGATATACCCAGCCCTGATCACGGTTCAGGGTTAGGTTCAAGATTAAATAGTGCATCGCTAAAAAAAACTACAATACAATATCTGAGAGATACACTAATGCCTCAACGTATACAACTATATATATATATATATATATATATATATATATATATATATATATATATATATATATATATATATATGTGTGTGTGTGTGTGTGTGTGTATGTGTGTGTGTATGTGTGTCTGTGGATGACACAATAATTAATGCTCCTCTATTCAGGGTTGAGCACTCTTTAAGTGAGGTAACTCATCAACTGTAAGCTTATGCAATGCTCTTCCGTAGATATATATATATATAACTGTCAACATCAGTAGATATATATATATAAAAACTGTCAACATGACTTCCTTCAGTTTTTGATTTGGTCTTGCTGGTTGACTGGCTGGCTCTCTGTCCATCTGACTTGCTGACTGGTTGGTCACGTGACAGTTTTTATTGGGCGTTAACCAGATTATGTTTTGTTTTAGATGGAGCGACTTGACCTTTAAGTGATCAGTCTCAAAAGAACAAATTCAAGTATCTCTTTCTATTCCATTGAATCGCTCTCCAGGTTCTTTTTGTTGGCAAGAGTCAAGTGCTTCAACAACGATCAAGATAACGCTCACTAACTCAGGGCGATGCTGGTAACCTGTCAGATGCAGAGTCGTGTTCATGGATCAGAGCACAGAAACCAAGGTGGGAGGTTATCTTGAGGATGAACTTTTGGGTTTATTTGGGGGATTGATCAGATGAGCAAACAATTATAAGCTACACGTCACACTGAATGTTAAGTCTAGAAGATATTTGCATTGCGACGCCGGCAATTTCAGCCGTCTGGGTAATCTCGAGGAAGATCTGTGTCCAAAAAATTAACATCAACCCGGTAGTATATGAAGACGTTTTATCGCTGAGATAAATACTGAAAACTATAGATGTTCATAGAGAGAAAGTAGAAAATAAAAATATTGAGTCACTGAGATAGATAGATGGATAGATGTATGTTCCAGCACGACTTATCATACCATTTTGTTTACTTGAAAATTGGCGCTAGTACTCTACAAGACCCATTTTGAGCTCTTTGAGCTGTGTCGGGTGTTCTGACGGGTTAAATAATAACAAGTGGATTGTCCAGAATCTTGATGCTTCCAGATGTTCTTAAAATTACATTATAGATGATTTTGTGTGGAAAATACCGGTTATGTCATAAATACTATTTATTCTGACCTTTTAGGACTTCGAATTTTAACTCTATGATTGTTCAATTATTGACACTGATGGTAAGTTTTCTTATATCTTTATGCAAGATAAACAACAACAAAAAAAAAAAATCCAAACATATGATATGGCTGATGCTTTTGAAAACTCTCTTAGTAAGATAAAATGCAAAAATCAAAAAAAGCGCCCCGGGTGATTTCTGCTGTACTGTCAACTGCACGGTGGACTCTGACATGATAACCGACAAAATATATGAAACCAGTTCACTCTTGGATGGAAGAGAGAAAGTTGCATTCAAATTTTTTTCATTGATTGATATCAATCGTATCATAAAATGTAACATTTTATCACTCATTTTCCAGAATATTATTATGGGAGATATATTAAGTGAGATGAGGCATATATATATATATATATATATATATATATATATATATATATATGAATTGTGTTATATTATATCGAAATTCTTATTTGAAATGATCTTCCCTTAATACTCAGATAATGCATCACTTGGCCTTGACAATGTAAATAGAATTAACAATTAAAGAAAATGGAGCTGCTGCCGGAATCGAACCTGTAACCGATAGGGTAGCTGTTTCAATTCATGTTGTCGAGGTCAAGTGATACATTCTCCGTGAAAAAATGGAAGATCATTTCAAATAAGAGTTTCAATATAATATAACGCAACTTATAATCATTCCATCGGACCATTTATCCATTTCTTGATAACGCACGCACACACATACACACACACACACATATATATACGGAGACAGAAGTTCTTCTTTTACACATGTTTCATTAAACAGTGTCGTCATTTCTTGTCGATTGAAAACAACCACAATTCTCTACATACAGGAATGACGGAGGTAACAGTTCGTAATAAAGAGTCAAAATTCGAAACTGGGACCAACAACAAACCTTGAGAAGGACCAGCGATGGTTGAAACTGATAAGAATACTCAAAACAACACACACAACATGAATTTTGTAAAATTCATACAATCCTTTGAAGCAGATGTTGAAGAAAACATTCGAAAATGGAAAATTTCACTAGACGGTAAAATCGACAAGGAATGTCAATACTGTTTTATGAAATATCTATACGTATATATACGTGTGTGTAAGTATATAAATGCATATATATGTATGTATATATAATCATATTTATGTATGTATGAGTCTTTCTCTCTTCCTCTCTCTCCCTCTCTCTCTATATAAATATACATAAAACTAAGAATGAACTATATACAGTTTGACGTCTTTTGTATTTACTCTGTAAGTGGACAATCGATGTTAATCAATACTTTTCAATCATAGGACCTTCAAAGAATTACCCTCTGATTGAATTTTTCTTTCAGCGATTCACCCCAAAGATCTCCTGACCAATCACTAGATCCCAACAAACAACACCTTTCCCAAATATAAAGTGAAAAAAAAGAATTGTCTGTAAGAAAAAAACAATCCTGACAGTCAGACTATCCTACCGATGAGCTAGTTCTTTTCTTGTGTGGAGATTTGACAGGGGTTGTTTTACCGGCCTTATTTTCAAGTTTACATTTAAATTGAGTCGATAAATACCTTTAAACACAAAAAACCCATCCAGTTTATCCTTATATATATTAAAAATCGAGAAAATATATTACATATTGTATATGAATTAAATGTGACTTTACTCTCCAAGATTTATTTCATCAAAATATTACTCGATTCATTAAAAAATAATTCTGAGATTATTCCTATAAATCAGATAAAGATATTGTTTTATTAAAAAAAGTATTTCTAGATGCAACCAAGACATCTGAATTCAGATGAAAAAAATCTAAATTGACAACATATAACAAGGGAGGTGACTAAGGTGAAATATTTCAGTTGGTATGGTTAGTATGTCAGCACTTATTTCCGCTCGTGACTCTTGTTGAGGATTCGAACACGGATTTCCATGATAGGCAATGCTGCGGCAGATTCAGTTGATGTTGGGTTTTAAGGGATGGAATTGCTAGCCACCGCTTAACCCCCCTGTTCTATCCAGGCTTGGGATCGGTAAGACGTGTTGAAAGGAACATTTAGACGGAACTTTAGGCATAACCACCGGAAAGAAACGAAGAATAGACAAGAGAAGATACACGATAACAGTCATTGAAAGCATTCTTGGAAAAGGTTGGGGTTTCAAAACTATACGAAATTATCTAGCAAATAATTAGTGTGCCAGGAACAAATTGAAACTTGGCAACAGATAGGGACCGAATTATCAAATTTGCCTAAGATTTTTATAAATACCTCTATTCCACTGAACAAAAAGCACGGAAAAATGGACAGGAAACACAAGCAGAGAGTAATCAATTCGAGGATTTACCAGAAGTTACTCTGCAGGGAATGAAGTAGGCCCTCAAATAAATAAAAAGAGCAGAGGCACCTAAACCCGAAAACACCACTATCGACCAACTCAAAAAAGCTGGGAGAGTTATCACTAAGAAACTAGCCATTCTGTTCAACTTATGTCCTAAACAAAAGTAAAGCCCCAGAAGATTGGAACACTGCAACCATAACGCTGTTTCACAGAAAAGGGAACCCGAATGACCTCAACGTCTACAGACCAATAAGCCTACTCAACTGCATCTGCAAAATCTTCATCCAGGTGATCACCAACCGAATCCCCAAAATACTTGATGGGAACCAACCATTGGACCAAGCTGGCTTCAGAAAAAGGCTACCTAACCGATCACCATCTCAATTCAATATACCAACAAAAAGAGGAAGAAGCAGAATATAAAATGACACTACCTGTAACATTTGTTGACTTCAAAAAGGCCTTCGATCAAGTGGAAATCCCTTACGTCATTGATGCAATATTACATCAAGGTGTAGACCCCGTATATGTAAGAGCACTGCAATATATCTACCGACACGGTAGTTCCTTTATTAGGCTACATAAAGACTCTGAGCCCTTTCAACTTTGAAAAGGAGTGAGGCAAAGTTCTACTAGCTCATTCAAACTCTTCACAGCCTGCCTTGAGATGATCTCCCGAAACATAGACTGGGAACACAATGGGATAAGAATAGACGGCCAATACCTAAGTATCCTAAGAGTTAATGAAGACATCTTCCTCTTTGCTAAGAACTTTCACAGTACCCAATCAATGCTAGACGAACTAAATGAAGCAAGCAAGAAAATTGGCCTCATATCAGCAAAAATGTGATATAAAGCATGCGTATTGAGGCAAAATGTTCAAAATAAAAAACGCAGAGCTGAAGAAAGTAGGCCACTACATTTACCTAGAACAACGAATCTCAAGAAATCCTCAAAAGAAGAAAAGATAAAGCAAAGAATCATACTTGCTTGGCAAGCTTTCGGTAAATCAACAAGAAAAAAAGAAAAGTAATTCAAATAGTCCTAAAAAGGGAAGTATATAAATAATGCATCCTCCCGATAGTCACCCATGGAACTGAAACAGGGAAGACCCTCAAACTGAGAACCATGCAACTTGAACATGAGAGAATCGTGCTCAACTTCACATGGGAGATCATAAGACAGAAGAGTATATGAAGTCTGAGATATCTTAGAAACTGTTTGAAAACTAAAATGGCAATGGACTGGACATGTTGCTAGAATTTCAGACAACTGCTAGATATCACGTTACACAGCATCCCCAGAGATCATATGTGAAATCGTGGCCGACAGAAAGTAAGATGGCACCACGAGCTTGATAATTTCTGAAAGTGCTGGCTCTACGATGCCTATGGTAGAGAGGTCTGGCGAATTTATGTCCAACGACGGACGCTTGAAAGGTTGATGAAGATGAGTGACTGACACCATAACAATAATCTCCAGACTTTAAATGCCTACGACATGTTCAGAGCATCAGCTGGCCTGTGAGGGTTTCCAGTGACAACTTATGAAATCGAACTAATCAGGATCCTGTCAACCAGGATGTGGGGAAGCGAAAGTTGAGATGGGCTAGACACTCCCAACGTAAAACATGATTATTTACCCGAGCCCCGACAAGGTTAGTCATCGCAACTATTATTGCAAAGACACATGCGCACATGTCACTGGGTGATCTGTGATCCCAATGATCCAGACTACACAGTGCAATGCCAAGGGCATCGTGTCTGCGTCCGTCTAGTCAGAAATGAACTTCTGATTGAATGATCAAGGAGCTTAACAGTGCTACGTAAACCAGCAGATGATGTCACAAGTCGCGGTGTGGGAAGAAGAGAGTGTTGAGAAGCCAGAGCAGATCTGGAAGAGAAGATTAATTCACTGATTCATTCTAGCGTCCCCATTTCGATTGTTATCGCCGGAACATTTCGGCGTCTGTGCCCCTCGGCCTTCTTCAGGTGTATGTTGTACGCGATAACCTCCCGACAAACACGATTTATATCTTCCCCCCTTGCATGGACAACGGATTGAGAACAATATTCTTCCATGAATTGAATAAATGGTTTGAAATTCCATGGAGGTTACCGAGTCCGACAAATACCCGAAGAAGGTCGGAAAGTGAAGCGGCTGAAACGGTGTGGTGAAAACAACTAAGATGAGAACACTAATCTGGAAAAAAAAACAGTGAATAATAATGATTCCTAATCTCAGAAATTCAATACAAAATCGTTCTATCCCTCATTCTTATTAGGCCTTGTGTCTGACTAAAAAAGCAGGTATTATCTAGGGATGCATTTCAAAAAATCAATATAAAAATCAGAAAGACAAATACGAACCCTCTTTCATATTGCTAAGTGGCATAATTTGAGTACATATGAAATACAACCATATATATAATGAGCTTATAGTTGCAAAGACATTTCGTAATTAATTTACCTTCTTATTATGACATAACTATCACGTCATAGATTATATCATAGAAACTTTTAAGACTTAAAACATCTGATCGCTCATTAAAGTAGCCTGACTTGAGTTGAGACTTGGAAAGAAAACTCAAAATTAGGTAATTCGAATCAGTATAGAAGAAATTGGACGATAGCAATAGGCTTTTTAGTATCGATGCATACATAAATAAGCCCATCATTTAGGACGGGTATAAAGTAGTATAATGTAATTGAAAAAAGAAATTCCGAGTATTACAGCTTATATAACAAGCCTATGTTAAAATAGTGGTTGGAGGCGTATTTTACGTTCTGTGAAAATGCACAATAAAGGCTGTAGAGCTTGATTTTAATTCTGTAGCCGGTTGATCGTCGTAGCTTAATCAGTTAGGCAATCGCTACGGAAAAGCAGGTGTCCGATGATAAAGAGTGCGAGTCTAGATTTTGCTGGAAACTTATTCGTTTTTTCCAATTTCTGCTGCTTACGAACAATCGTTGAATAACGATCTTGGAGTTGCAATAAAAAGCAACAGAAATAAGATAAAAGAGAAAAAACTGGTAAGAATGAATCATATCATAATCTTATTCTATCAATAAAGCTTGTATGTCTAAGATCCAATGTACAGTTATTAGGACTGGATATTCTTCAACGGGTCTTGCAAACCGTTGGTGGATTATAATAAATTGTTTAAGTATATTAAAGAAGAATCAAACGGGCGACCGAAATAAGGTGACCGATACATACACCACAAAGACACCTCGAGCACAAGTCAAAATTTGAAAGAAAATGTTGTTAAATCTTTTTCCACTTTAAAAGGGCTCCCTTGTTTTCCCGTTCTAAATCCAAGATTTAATGCTCTCAGAAAGTGTTAGTAGATTATGACTCTAAAGGCTTCTGAAAACCGTTCTAAGAGATGCCAATAAGATTCCACAAAAGCAATTAAGAAACATTTTTTTTCGAAATGTTTAAGAAAAAAAAATCCAAGGTTCGATACGAGGCACGACAAGATTTTTAATCCCATGCCAGAAACTCCATTTCACGCTTCATATCAACCTTCGCCAGATTCTTAGAATGTCAAAGAAAAAAGAGGCCACCTGACGATTCCTGCACCTGTTTCTGCTGATCGTCACACTCGGCGAATTCAATTATGGTCTGCCTCGCATGATTGCAAGCTCAGTATTCAGAAAGATTAACATATTTACGAGGATTAGCATAGACTGATACTAGGCGAAATGAAAGTAAGAAGATCGTGCTGTGCCAATCTTCTGAAAGGGGTTGGTCTATCTGACATGAAGATCAGCATTCGAAAGTTGACCAAAGGAATAGGTTTTACATAAGAGTACATATTTACGATAAGTGTTCTCTATATCTAACGAGGTCCTGAAAGTACAGGATACGAGTTCAAATTTTGTCTGAGCCAACTCCTTTTTTTTTTATCCAACCTGTTAAGTTATTGATTGCACACTGCAAACAACCTTAACATACTGATAAAAAGCAACAATAATAAGATGAAGAATTAACTAGTAAAGATTTTTATTCAACCAAGAATGTTGTTTTTACATAATGTATTTTTCATTATTGAAGTTTGGTTTGTCGAAGGTTGCCTTCACTAGCACGTTTTTATGCTAAAGCCTCCATTTGTCAATAGAATGTTACCGGGGGTTTTTAGCCACACAAAATTAATTTTGTAAGTTTTGAGACCAAATTGAGTACTTGAGTATCAAAATAATCAAAAAACTCAAAATCCATCGTCAGACAAAAATTGTATGCTTTGGGGACCATATGAAAAAGCTTTAGTACCAAAATAATCAAATAACCCAAAATCCATCATCGGAATGATCTTGCAGAAAAATGGCTTGAAATACGTATTTTTCAATTTATTGTCAGAGTATATTTGTCGTATCATATCATTCATGCGTAAGGGATTGTCATCTTTTGTAAAATCACCTTGCATTATTGAGCACAGTACACAGCTCGGTCTCTTCCTTAATGCTATCTCTACAAGAGGCTTTCAACATAATCCCCGGTTGCTTATGGCTCCTGGATCGCCCAGACGGACATCGATGTAGGTATTGATCAAGCTCGATATTGCTTAACTTCTGTGGTCGTACGTGAACGAGTGTGTCCAAGGCGATTCGGTCGTAACCTCATAACTAATGAGAATAGAACATGCTCTTTGCTAATTAACTATGCTGAGCTGGCTAATAAATATCGAATGAAACTAATTAAACAGCTAACATGATTAGGTTTCACAATTCATGGATACGCATTAGGGATATCTCCGTTCATGGAGTTAAAACCGTTACACCTGCCTGCCTAATAAGCAGCATTCGAAATTCTTGGTTTAATCTGGCTTCGAACATCGGCCACTGGCACGATTGAAACATTCTTGATTATTCCAGACATATAGTAGGCTACCAGTTATTAAATGACTAATCTAGGCCAAGAACGTCACGAAACCCCCAGTCTGAAACAAGCAATGTGAGAACTCATTAGATTGTAATGGTTGACGATATGTGCTTTCTAACGATTGCTCCAACGCGAGAGGCTGGTCTTTCATGTTCCTCTCCATTTTGTAATCGGTATTATTTCACTTTTGATGAGTACGGCACAAGGCAAATGGGATGAGAGATCGAGAGATTCTGTAATGCCAATCAACTATATTATACTAATCAACTATATTATATTCATACTTTTGCACAGCTTCCTGGGCTCCGGAGAGCAGACCATTTCAGACTAAGCAAATGCAGGTGAGGTACCACGGCCAATGAGGTTTTGTTCCAACAGACATGGTAGTGCCCTGTGAAGTGAAGACCAGGGGGCTCTGGACTCACCCTGATTCTTAAGACCAAGCTCATGTCGAAAATAATTTTTTGAAGTTCCCATCAACACGCTTGCAAGTGTGGTATCTCCTCGATAAAACCCGTCACATCCTTCCCCCATGAGGGTTAAGGTGAATACGAACATATCACACTCATAGATTGTTAACATTTACTGAGTTTAGTTTAGCACAACACAAAGCCAGGTGGCAGAAATACAGATAGGAAAATTTTCCAAGAGACGAAGGATTGCCAGCCAAGGGAAATCTCTTTCCAAATACTGTTTTTTTTTTCACCTTGACTCAATGGGAAATATCTATTTATTCAATTTCTATTCTCTAATTCTCCTTCTTTCACCAATGTCTCTTATTTCGCACTATAATCTAACACTTAGGTTATTCGGAAATGACCTTTATTTGATGTTCCTGGTTTTCTTTGACTTCATTTGGAACCCACTTATCGAGCAATTGACAGTTTTGTGTGTCTTTTGTTCGAATAATATTTACAACAATTGCAGATGGACATCCTCTTTTCTATTCATATTCAAAGCTCAAATATTCTCAACAAAACTTTTGGAAACAACGCCATATTGTACACTCGAAGGTGGTCCCTTCAACCCGTACTAGGTTAATACCAAAAGCTTTTCAAGACGCATTGTGACCAAGTTCATACTCGTACAAAAGGATTATACATAACTCGTATTTTTTCCTCTTCGTGAATTTTAGTCGTTAAGTGTGCACTTTAATCATTAAAACGAACTATACATATTTGCACAACACATCATAATAATGCTGTAATACACATCGAAAAGTTGGTATGTAGAATCAGCCATTATTTTCCGAACAGCCTAATAATACATGATGGTTTAATTTTATTTATTTATTTATCTATTTTATTTTCCCACGTTCCAGTCGGGACATTCCTCGGCCTTCAGTAACCAATGATAGCTGCTGCGACGAAGCAACAAAGGCGAATTGAACATGCCCAAGAACGTGTCACGTACATTAACACCATGATTACAGCGGTTACGGTGATCGCTAATATTCAATTATCCGTGATAGCTGGAATATTTGATGAGACTTAAATGAAAGCAGTTTCCATAAATGCTTGAAATCCTTTTAATAATTCATTTTTAATTTCAGACAAGAAAACGGGCTGCTGATTTACTCTCTCACATTCAACTCTTAGCTGAAGAAATCTATGTGGGTGCGTATGTATGCGCCAAGATAACTCGACAACAGGCCATTGCAGAAATTTAATATTCACCATAAATATTAGTCAACACATCGTGTTAAGTTTGAAGTTTTGGGAATCGGCAGTTTTCGAAATGTCTATCTAAAATATAGGTATAAATCTAGAAATAAAATACCTAAATTGGCAACGGATCCAAATTCAGGTATGAAATATCAAATTTGGCAATAGTGAATGAAGTAATTGGAATAATTTGAGGCTGTTCCGTACGATGGATGAAATTATTTTTTATAAAATAATTATGATAGGTTGCTCAATCCACCATCAAGTCCGGTCTCTTCCAAACATCAACCTCTGAAACAGGCATTGATTCTAGAGTTGTGAAATTCTCCAAATACATTTCATCATTTCTCAGCCATTCCATTAATAACACCCTGCAACGCAATTTTTCTTCCTGGGTAGTAAGTGTTATTTAAAACTGTCAACCAACGCTCTCATCAAAAATGTCAACATAGGTTTATACCAGCTTTCCAGTTGGTCTGTCTGTCAAGCTACGTATGAATGTATTACACTTACTGGCCGCACAAATAGAGCTAAAGGACTGAAAATCGAATCATTTACTCCTTTTTATGTCTTAAAAAACTTTTTTTCAAAATCCCATCCCCCAAATATAATTTTAGTCGGGGTCTGGTCAACTTGCAAAGAGGATTTACGATAAGTTAGTTTCTTAGATTGACTCCAGCAGCATTTCTTTTTATTCAGACGTTCAAGTGGTCACTGCACAACAAAAGGCGAGCAAAGTAAGCTATTCATTATTCACCCCTTTTATCATTTTTTTTATTGATCTCCCCTAACACAGCATGCTTCAAAAAGACATTGGTTGCATGACGGTTTCTATTGAGTGACAATGTAGACCTGTTTCTTAATTGCTTATGTGTAAAAAGTATATAACATGTTTTTATTATCCTCTTCGAACTTTGCTTTTGCGACAAGGATAGTGATATTCCTATGTAATTGTAAATTATTCAAATTTTCCCGTCGTCCAATTGGAAATAAGTAGATTTCAATTCATTACTGTTCTAGTTGCAGAAGCTAAGCTGGCATTTTCGACACCTTTCAGGCATAATTGATATACTTAATCGTGAAAAAGTTTGACGCTTCGGGACACAAACTAATGTAGAATGAACTTGGATTGGACATTGAGCCCCCCTATTAAAAAAACTATTTTAGAGAGGTCTAGAGAAAAAAAAAGATTGATAAGAATTGAATATTTTAAACTTCCGACTCTCCAGCTCGATTGGCACAGCCTGTCTGCGCGACACATGATATTTTGAGGACGAGCGCTTTCTGCAATTCATCCAAGACCCATAACTGTTCATATCGAACTCTGGGAGACGATCCCCTAGTTGTAATACCAATGCATAGAACGTAGTTTAAGTTTTGCATAGATTTTCACAAAATTAAATGTCCGTCTTACATACTGGCATATAGAGTAAGTATTAATCACAGCTACCTAAAACAAGCCGGTTTAAAGACTGTTGCTAGCTTTAGGCTATTCTTGTATCTTGCCATTCATATGTATGTATTTATCTATGTATCTATCCAGACTTCTCTCGATGAGTAGGGAGATGTTTATGTTTTTTTTTGGGGAAAATCACCCATAAAATAACTTTTCAGAGAGTGGGAGTCAATATGCCATGTGTGTTTATACTAAATTTGTGACTGCTTTCAAAAGAAAAAAAAAATCAGAACCAACAGAAGGGGAGGTAAGTAACCTATTCATTGACCACCTCTTTTCTCAGCTTTTTAATTGATCTCCCCAAACACAACATACATGAATGGTGGCAATTTATAATGCATCCTTGGAATGCATCTTCTCAAATATTTTCTTTTACTTTAAAACGAACCTGAAAGTCAGACCATAGATACGCTAGAGTAAAAAATTACTTTATACAGACAGATTACTGATTTTTGATAATAAATAGGGAGGTGGCGGATAATATTCAATATCGTGTTGTTATCAAGTATATACGGCATTCCTGTGAGGAGATCTAGCAAGAGATATTACTATTATGATTTTGGTATGCCAGTTAGTCAATGACAGGGATCAGTATTATAGATGCTATGTCTAAATATGCTAGTTTTATGAAGTAAATACGTTGAGTACAAAGGCACAACAATCAGAATCAAAAACGCAAAACTAAAGAAATATACCACCTAAGTCTACATCTACCTAAGACGATGAATCTCCGTGGAGTCCTCAAAGAAAGAAGAAATCAAGTAGAGAACAAGAAAATCACATTATTCCTAAAAAGGAGGGTATTCAGCCAATGCATCCACCGATAGTCACCTATGGAGCTGAAACATGGAATCTAACCAAAAGATTGAACCTCAAACTGAGAACTGAGGAAAGAATCACATGGAGATATCACAAAACATATGACTCAAAAAGCAAGGCATTAGAGAAACAACAGGAGTCAGAGATATCATGGAGACCATTAGAAAACTCAAATGGCAATGGGCTAGACATGTTGCAAGAATGTCAGACAACACGACTCGCAGTGTGGATCCCCAGAGATGATATACGCAAATGTTGCTAGAAAAAAATAGCATGGCTAACTGGACAAGCTCAGAAAGTATTGGTACTGTGACGCTCACGACGGAGAGGTCTGACGAATCTTGGGGAAGGTCTATGTCCAACGATGGACGCTAAAAACTGGTGATAAAGGTGATGATAATGATGATGGTGGAAATTTGCATCGTATGAATATTCATTGCATCTACTTCATATGTAAGAAAAATCATTTATGCTTTAAGTGTTCTTTTTGCTTCGATGGACTTCATACGGCATTTGATTTAAAGTAAGTCAATTAGGGTTCCAGTCTCGGACAGAGGTCGACTCTAATTAAATATTATGCCTTATTTAAGCTGTCATATCTTTGCGGAAACCACTCCATCAGATTTTTCTGTTGAACAGTTTTGTATGTTTCTGCTGACAGCCAATATCAGGCATCTTCTCCATCTCCCTAGCAATCCACCTCTTCTCTCCTTTCTTTCCCTGTAAAACGCCCCAGGGGAATACCCTCTCAAAGATCCGCTACATTCTGATGAGTCATGGAAAATATGGCTACTCGTAGACTGGCCCGATATCGTCCAATCATTTACTTTTTTATAATCAAGTCGGACGTAGAATTCTAATCTTATCTAGGCCAAAGCTATTTGTCTATCGTGGCCTTTGTATTGACTTGATTTCATTTTCGTTTTATACTGTATTAGTTCACCTAGTTGGAGAGGTATACGTATCCGGTCTTGTCTCTCTGTCTGTCTGTCCACGCGGAAATAATGGATGGAATTCGATGAAATTTTGTGTAAGGGTTGGCAATGGGACGAGGAAGACGTGGTTACATTTAGGAGCGGACCTTCACACGATCATCTCCCGTACGCTGCAGTTAGATGTGAAAGAAAATATTTCACATCTGTCGTCCACACGAAGTCTCAAACATTTCTAAATCAATTTCAATGTAATTTTGTCGAAGGATGGAAAATACGGGAGAACTGATCAAATTTTGGGTAGATTCATGCACAATGATCCCACTGACAATGCTGTTAGCAAAGTTATGTTTCCTAGTTATAACTACAATTAACTAAAAAAAAAAAAAAAAATGGTGTATGTTAAAGGCCCAAAATTTCTAAAGACCGTCAATTCCGATTCAGTGATTTTGCATTTACTCTATCAATATAATTTCTTTTATGAACCATTGGGTGTTGAAGATTAGCGATTTCAGCCAATTATCATCTCCAATTGGGGTTATTATCTCGTCACAGTAATTAATCGAAGTATTGTATCTATGTGATACATTCACAACTCATAAAGACATTCTAATCTGAATTCATTGCAGTTGATCAAAAAAAAACTATTACTATTACTGAAATGCCAGACATGTTTATAGTATCATCTGACCGTGTAACCGATGAGAAATATTGATTACTTTATAATTGATATTATTGAAGTAAGAAAATTATATATTTTTTAATATCTTTGTTTTTTTTTTTCTAAATTCAAAGACCCTCCATAAAATACGTTTCTGTTCTGTACAAGCCTAATCCCACCATGGTCTAGGCCAAAGCTATTTCTGCATCACGGCGTATGAAATCGTTTTATTTTGTTTTTATGTACTGCCTGAGGTTTTAGCACACAGTCCTAAGCAAAAACCTTTGTCACTTTATGGGATCATCGTGAATAAACGTCCGAAATGAACAGAAATGGACATTAATGACAACGTAGGACAATCAATAATAGCTCCGATGATATGTCCATCAATAAAAGTCTCTGTCAGGCCGTAATCAACGCCATTAAATACAGGATGATTCGGTCATGCGCAGTGGCGTCGTACATTCAATTGGACGAGTGTTGAAAGTTTGTTCATAGCGTTTTTAACACTTGGAACCAGTGCCGCCACGTGAAAATTTCATCAGGCTCTGCGAGGCTTTTTTCAGTGCCCACTCCCCACAAACTGTTCACACACTTTCATCCGGTTTTTATCATTATAACACTTTTAGCATTCCATACTATATTTGCTCGCCAGTAAACGATAGTCGACCTATTTTACTGATGGATGCATCGTATCGATTAGACACCCAACACCACCCGGTGCCTTGGCTCTCCTGGCCCTTCTACGATGCACAAGCTGCACATTCAACCCCAAAAGCCTTGCTCTACGCCAGTGGTTCTCAAACTTTATTGTACGATATCATACTGATAAATATATTTGGCTTACGGGCAAGGTAATTGATGTACGTGAAAAAGTTTACGTTGCTCAATCGGTAAAGACACTGCTGAAAGTAGGCAGGCTTCTTGCATTAAAGAATCACCAAAAGCTAACACTTTATTCCAGATCTATACTGATTATTATTACTCATTGCCTTGGAGCGCCAATGTTAATGGTTGAGATGAAATGCAACTAAAATTGAAATAAAAGAAACCCAAGTCAAAAATTAGTTGTGAATATCAGATCTAGTCTTTCCCGGTTGATTGATTCTTATTCTTTCACACTCTTATCTCTGATCATGGGAATCAGCTAGTGGGGCGAGGCAAATTCGGGTCAGCCCCCCCCCCTAAAAAGGGTGATGAATTTAAAAGTCTGAACCTTATAGTCAATAAATGATAGTGGTACAGAAAAATCGTTTTATGGAACTTAATGTTCCCCTATGAAATGATTGCATTATCATTTTGCTCACTCGATTGGGTCACACAGGGGTCATGTCATGTGCTTCTGTCAATGGTCAATTGCACAATCTGAAATCTGGATCATACTGTAGGCCGTACTTGATTACACTACAGATGACGGGTGGGATGTTTATCGCTCAAAACGGTTGCCTGTAAGTTATATTCGGATATACCCTTCTGTTTTCCATCACTATCATGGAGAAGTGGCAGTGGACGCCCAAGTCTCCGATGTATTCTTCTTGAAGACGACTGCAGTTTTTCCTGTGATAATACCAACCAAAATGGATCACAGAGTGAAATAGATTCTATTTATTGTTATTCCTCAGTAATACGTGTTAATGTTTAATTCATTATTCCTAAAAGATATAAAACAATGTCAATTATTCCCTTCAAACTTTGGTTTTGCAATAAGGACATTGATATTTCGAAGTTTATTTATCTCCAATTCGACAACGGGCTAATTTGCAAATAAAATCATCTTGTAAAAATAAGAGAAAAAAAATGATTACAAATAGATATCACTACCCTGGCCACAGAAGCAAAGTTTGAAAGGATTAATGTCGATTTTCTATACTTTCTACTTATAAGCAATTACAGAATGACACATGAAACCGGGGAATACAAATCGCACCGTGTGGTGTTATTTTATCGGTTTTAATGTTCTTCTATCCGTGTAGATTTTTTTCTGAATAACCCTTATATGCTGTATACCCTTGATTCAACAATCCAATGGGCATAATGTCCGTTAATGTCGAAAGTCGATTAAATCCGAATGTAACATAAGAGACCAATTTTTAGTATTTTAAAAAGATCTTAATGTAAAAAGACTTCATATCATATTACAGAATTGTGCGATAACAGGTGATTTAATTATGATATATATATGTGTTTGTGTGTGTAAGTATATATATATATATATATATATATATATATATATATATATATATATATATATATATATATATATATATATGATGAACGTGTACTATCTACTCACCCATTTGACTGCAAACTTAAGTAGTTCTTAACCTTTTGGTGCGATGATCAAAAATCTTATCTATAATCCATCATAGAAACTTATGTTCTCATAAACAAGATTAATGTTAGGCATAATTTAAAATACTTTTTATCATGAAATAAAAATAAAAGGTGATTTATAATGTTCTTCCATTAAGGACTAATAGACACAAATGAAATAGAAACCGTCACCTGACCAATGTCTTTTTGCAGCATGTCATGTTGGGATGATCAATTTAAAAAAATATTAGAAGGGGTGATCAATGAATAAGTTATTTCTCTTACCTTTTGTTGGGCCCGGATAACTAAAAAATGTCTGAATTTTCAAAAACAAGCGTGAATTCAGCTGTGCACAAACTGAGGGGCCAATTTACCAATGGATCACATTTAAAATTGGACTCCAAGCTCAAGACCTATTTGAAGCAGGAATTTAAAAAAAAAAGAAGTTTTTTGTAGACATAACTTGGAGTACATGTTTAAAATTTAAGCATTCTATCACCATTGCTGCAGATAAATACATACATACATAAACAGCCAGCAAGCCAGTCAGACCAGCTTGAAAATGTTGACGGTGACATTTTTGCTTGACGATTTCTAATTGTCATAGATAAGTCCGTCAAAACAGATTTACATTATGTCAGGGTTCGTTAAATCGAGGGTTTTGAATACACGCCAGATTAGGCAAAGGTAATCAAAGCTTCCGTTTTTAAATGCTTTCTTCTGTTGCTTGGGCAAATCCTTGAAAAATGCACGTCTTCTTTATAACGTTTAGACTGACTGGGCGAATGTTTGCTTTGCAGCCGGAAAGTGTAAACTGATCACTAATTGCAACTCCGTGGGTGATTGGCGTGCTGGCGTCCTGATAGTGCAGAATCTCTCTCTCTCCCTCTCTCTGCCCCCTTCTTTCTCTGCCCAAGAAATAGGTAAGAAGAACTTTAGCAGCAAAGCTATTTCAAGTCTATCGAATCGGCTGTATATGTAGGAAATTACTTTTCCAAAACAAAAGGAGTTCGGTTCAATTCCCTAATGACCCTAATCTTACCGAAAATTTATTCTTTGTATCTGATCTGCTCTGATTATCAAATGTTTCCGAATGATGATCTGGGTACTTGTTATGAAAAGCAACTGAAATTAAGATGGAAGACGGTTATAAATATGTGTATGGTCTTTTGTTTTGCTATTCCAGCAGTCTATGTGATCTCCACTTGATGTGACAATTGCTGGGAAATTTACGTGTCACTGGTCTATTAAAGCGGTTTTGAAACTTTGAAAACTTTTGGCCCCTTTCTACAAAAGAGATTTTATTGAGAACCCCTATTTTTAGCATATCGTTTTTTGACAGTTATTAATGAACCACAGTGATAAAAAAAACTTTGACCGTCAAATGAATTTTAATTAAAATTGATCAGATGTATTTGAATCCTATTATATGGCACATGCCCGTGTACAATAATAATGTTTTTGATCGGTGAACTATGATTGTTGTTTCTCTGCCAAAAGATTTCCGGTGGTGATCCTCAATTCGTGTTTAACATTGAATCATTTGTGTTTTTAACCCTGGGATTATTTTCAAGGTCAGTAATCCTAATTTCAAAATCATGGTATAAACTGAAGACATCAACATTTATCTAACTGACCCCAGGGGCCTACGAACCACAGTTCCAAAATAACCGGTCTATTGTATTTATTCTATTCTGCCTTATTCCTAATAATTAGTGCCCTCCCATATATACATACTTGTGTATCTCTGATCTATAATAAAATTCTATTTTCTGACTAACTAGTATTCTTTAAAATGATACTACATGATGGTTTGAATGCAGTCCGAGACGAAACTGACATAATGAATTAGATATTCACATGGGCTAACACTCAATAGAAATGACACGAACAAAGAGTCCCATCCGTTGTTATACTAACTGATCCCTCATTTTCCCGGGGGGGGGGAGCTACCCTACCTGAGATGTTTGTTTTATAAAATTGAACGATGTATGGTATGAAATTACCACCATTTACAATACATCAAATAATGTATCAAAATACCCTATTTATATATAAAAAAAAATACATTCATAATAACACGGTCCCTGAAAAAAATAAAACAAAGCTAAATTTTAAAATCATAGCTCAAGGGGAGGTCGTGTTTGATGAACACTGCTGATGAGCCATACTAAGATATTATCATATTGTGAACAATTGATGACCCAATCAAAAAGGTAGCACACATAGTAACATAATATCTAAATTTGTGTAAAACAAAACCCTTTGAAAAGCTCGAATGAAACAGATATTTGGGAATAATTGACTGAAACGACGTAAATTTTGAAAACTTCTTCTAATCTATGGTGTTTTAAGCTATAGTGTTTTGTAACTTACATACACGCACACACACACACACACACACACACACATATATATATATATATATATATATATATATATATATATATATAAACAAACTTGGCTTGAGCAATTAACTCTGTTACCGGTGAGAAAGACGTCACTATTTCAGCCATGAGTCAGGCTACCTATATATTTTTTAATTATGTTGTTGTATATCTCTTCTTCTGTTTCTTTTGTTTATATTAGGAACCCTCACCAAAAACTGTCACCATCAAAATAATCACTTCGTCTGGTTGGCGAATTGGCTGTGTAGGTATCTCACGTACAGGCCCAACCAATGGAACTTGAGAGCTGAACATTCAAACATCTACGTCTTATTTCGTCAAAAAAAAAGTGCCCCCACCCCAATAGGTTTTTAATTCGGAGTTCAATTTGCAAAGTAGATTCATGCTACATTGATCCCTTAGTTTATATCCAGCGTCATTCATGCTTGTTTTTCGAAAAAAAAATTCAGATATTTCCCGTGGTTACTACCCAACCAAAAGCAAGAGAAGTGAATTATTCATCGATCACCCCTTTTTCGACTTTTTTTTTTGCATTGATCACCCTCAACACAGGATGCTGTCAAAAGATGTTTGTTACGTGATAGTATCTATAGGGTGACTAACCAGACCAGCTTTCCTTTTCTTCTAATTCGAAATACCCGTCCAACTCTATATCTCATAATTTATATATCTTCCGGCTTTTCTGCCAAACTTTCTGTCCGTCTGTCTGTCGGCCTGTCTGGCAGTCTTCATTTTTCCGCTACTTCCTCCCCTCTCCCTAAAAACTACACTCCCCTACCGTCTGCAGCAGCTGGCGCATCTTCAGCACAGAGATGGGAATTAAAGCAGCAGGGACACCGGCACACACCCGGGTTGTCTCCGTTTTACAATTCCTTCTGGCAGCGCGCCACGTCTTTTACAGCGTCAATTTAACTCGATGGTGGACGTCGGCCAAAAAAATCAGCCTACGATTTTCATGACGCCTTGTTCACTCCTGCGTCTCGTTAGAAACCCTCGGGTCGCTTTCCCAGCACATTAGTTTCGATACTTGAAGAGGAAAACCTTCTTACCGAGCAGATATGAGCTCTGAATTCAACACCAGCACACACATCCCTGCAGCTATATTTCCGGCTTTTACGTTTGTTTTTCCTACTGAATACGTCCTCTGCAGAGGGTGCTTTTCGGTTGCCTATTGGTTAAGATACACGCCTATCTTTTGTCATCCGATCGTGGCAAAGTCTAATTCAGATAAGACTTTAAAAAAAAGAGATAGGAAAAGACCGAGAAACACGCCTGTTTGCTGCAGGCTCGAACTCAATTTTGTATATACAGCAAATTAATTCGTAGGTATATAAGACTTGTCAGATTGCCTCAGTTCGTAAGATAGCCGCCTTCCAATCATGATAGTGAATTGCTGATCTTATACATAGATTTAGTTTAACATTACGTGGTTGATGAACAATAGATGGCTTACTTCCCTGAATTTGATGAGGGTCGTTTTTCTTAAGGAGGAAAACAAAGATATATTTTATTGGAGTTAGAGGGACCATTCATTGTTTTAACTGGGTGTCCATGTCTTGCCTAAGTATGTGATGTCAATAAATGGTAAAACTATTGTAACATAAGTCAAATTTGCCTCATTGCTAACTTAGTGACACCAAGACCAAGTTGTCCCATGTCAGGGTAAGTTGGGCCACGGTATAGAGTAAGTTGGGCCACTGTATAGAACAAGTTTGTCCATCATTTCCAATGAGAAGAAAACAATACACAAGTAGGTTAAGCAGAATAGACCCCACTCAATCTGGAAAATAGGAAACATTTTGCTGTGATGTTGATAGTGCTAGGGTATGATAATATTTAGCACTCCTTCAATGGACACAGCGTTACATTTTTTAAAAATAAAATGAAAGGATTTCACAAAATTCCTTTCGACTATGACTTGAGAATAACAGATCTACAACACAACCAGAAAAGACAAGACTTTTTATCTTAATTTCGCAGTGTATGACTAGAAAAATGATAAAAAAAGGGAAACGGTGGTTGTTATTGCTGTTAATTATCAGAAAATAAAATAAAACATAGGAACATATTTGGTATTTGGCAAGACTAGAAAAACAGGGACCGACTTGCCTCAGACCCACTTGCCCAAACACGGACGTATTGATTTTGGAGGTGACTTTTACCACCGTCACCAGATAGAGCAAGGCTTCACTCCCTAAGATTGTTCTGATATAAAAGACCGCCCACTCTTGTATGTCTGGCTGATTCCATTCATTAGCTTTGACACCTGATTCAAATAAATCTTCAACAAGATAACTTCTAATGATCAAAATCAGTTTTTAGCACTCACCTCTCCAATTCACAACACGTGTACACCAGATATCCGGTGCAAGAAGGCAGGTGATTATGTGACAACCAAACGACCAATATGATTGAAACTCCCGAAAGCTTTAGATAAAAAAACCTGCATTCCAGCTAAACCTTTTCTCTCCTAAGTGAAGCCCATTCTTCGCAACATATCCTTCATTTTGGTCTATTCACTACAGAAGAAATCTTTTTCGTCTCTCAAACCATCTCCGGCAGAATTATACACTCTTAGATTCACACCATGTGGGAACAGCGGTTTATACATCATTTTGCCTTATATGTAAACAGAAAAAATATCATATCAGATTCTCATAGATATGAAAGACTTATCAGTTTAGTTAAGTTGGTAAGAGAACCGCCTGGTCATGATTTGAAATTACGGTAGGGAAACTTTGATTGTATATTTCGGTTCGGTTCGACATGCTGGGACAGGCAAACAGTATAGAGTTTATCCACCTAAATTAGGTGAGGGTTGTTCTTATTCTTGCTTTGTGGACAAAGAAAGTCATCTCCAGCCTCCGACTTGGAATGGATTTCGACAAAAAGCTTTAATCAATCTTCCAAAATGGCCTGCC
This sequence comes from Thysanoteuthis rhombus, assembly GCA_963457665.1. Classification (NCBI taxonomy): domain Eukaryota; kingdom Metazoa; phylum Mollusca; class Cephalopoda; order Oegopsida; family Thysanoteuthidae; genus Thysanoteuthis; species Thysanoteuthis major. The sequence continues at coordinate 12,066,622 of OY735212.1, read as the reverse complement.
TGCCTGCCTTGAAAATCAGATTTCGAAATCTTTGTTTTCACATCGTCTCACACTAGAGGCAGTGGGAAATACTTAGTTTTCCCAGAATCTCAATATATCTGGGATTCTCATTTCTTATCTAATTAGTGCTGACTCGTGAAAACTATGTAAAAGTTTTATTATCAAAAAAATCTGATGACCACTCACTTCTAAAAATACAAAAAAGTATCAAAATGCTGAAACTACCATAATGTAAACAAACGTGACACTCTGTCGGAATCAAAGATTCGTTTAACTGTGTTATTTGAACTTCTATCTCCCAGTCGAGTCTTCATAGCTCTATTGGTTAAGGAGGCCGGCGTAGATGGTGCTTCCCGATGGAGAAAAGGGTTTAAATTCCACTTGAATTCTAATCTTTGTTTCCGGTAAAACGTTATTAACTCACTGCCAGGGAGAAATTCGTGTGAGTAAAAGTTTTGACGAAGGCAATAATGAATAAATTGAGATAGAAAAAAAAAAGTAAAAAGTATACATAAGAAATTAAAATCCCAAGTTTGGATTGTCACTCAATAAAAACTGTCACATAACCAACGTCTTTCGGGGTGATCGACTAGAACTTTGCAAAAAGGGGTGATCAATAGATTAGTTATTTCTCTCACTTTTTGTTGAATAATGAACACTGAAAAAATCCGAATTTTCGAAAAACCTGATTGAACCGCTCTCGAACTATGTATCAATTTGGCATTAACTTACATTGTAAATAAAATACTCCGCTATAAACATATCTAAGGTGGGGTTCAAATAAAAAAAAATTCTAGATGTAATAAGGAATAAATGTTGAAATTTTCAACCTTTATGCGTGATACATACATACATACATACATACATACATATCAGGCCAGCTAGCAAGCCAGAACAACTTGAAAACTAAAGAAACATATGTGACAGTTTTGGTAGACAGTTTCTACGGTGAAAAGTAGTGATAAAAATTTTAGATAATGATTCAATCATATAACGAATTAACATGCAGATTCCTCCTTCGTTTGTCCGTCGCTGGTGTATCTCATTGGTAGTTTTACCTTCCTCTGATGACAACAATGACGATCTCTCTTGAGATTTCATGTCTGGTCATCACACATTGAAACAGTTTAAGATGAGTTGAAACTTTAAAGAAAATTAAAATTAAGGAACTTGAATTATTAAAAACAAATTATCTAATAAGATAGCTTTAGGGTCCTTAGCGCCGATCCATACATGAATAATCCCATTATTTTGGATGGTTAAATTCTAGTTAAAAATAAATTACTTGATGATATAGCTTGAGGCTACATAAAGAACCCTGTCATTTTTCACGGGTTTATGCTTCTCTTATTATAATTCGCTAAAACTCTGAGCGTCCGTCCGTCTGTCAGTCTCTTCGTACGTACGACCGCTAAAACTACTCGACATATATCGATGAAATTTTCTGTAGGATACGGATTTGATCCCCGGGTAAAGATTTTAGCAAATGAGTTTTTGCTCCTCCCCTGCAAAAATTTTTTTTAGGGGGTTACATTCTGGAGAAGGGTCAATTAACGTGGTGATATTTCATTTTATTAAAATTATCTCTTACTTTTCAATAATAGTACTTTTAAGAATTTTTTTTTCCAAATCGAGTCCCGAAACGAAACATGAAGTAAGATTGCATGCTTTATCTATGAAGAGGCTGAGACATTCTTTAAACATACCTCATTTTTTTTTTTACTTTCAATCGATCTATTACTATTATGGATAACTATCTAATACGCCCATTAGGGCAGGTATTTGATTAAGTGATCTATAATACTTCGTCCAATATCTTTTTAATGTAAAAAAGAGTCTATTGATCTGACTTTGATTGATAGAAGCTAGGTTAGATTAGTCTCCTTTCAATGTTTTTTTGTTTCGATCTCTGTTATTATTCCAAAGACTTTGATTTACGACTCGAGGGCTTTAAGGATTTAGGGAAACAGCTTAAATGTGTCTGTGCAATGAAGTCTGGGAATAATGAAATAAAAGGGTTGAATCTCGAAAATATTTCGACTAATTACTGCGAGGAAGCCGTTAATTCTGTATCAAAGACGATGTACTGATCAAAGAATTAAAAGGGTTAATGGAAACATGGCATCTCTTGTAATTAGAAGAATCTTCATAGAAGCATAACTACTTCCTTCCTCTCTCTCTCTCCCTCTCTCTCTATCTATCTATATCACTTTCAGAGAGGGAGAGAGAGAGAGAGAGAGAGAGAGATGCTCTGATAGGCCTTTTTGTAATTATTCACTTCCACGCAAACGATTTCCCAAGCCAAGACATCTTCTCTCTCTCTCCCCCTTTCTCTCTCTATATATATTTATATATATGTGTGTGTGTGTGTGTGTATATGTATGTTAATATATATATATATATATATATATATATACATACATATGCGTGTGTATATATGTATGTTAATACATATACATATATATTAGCATACATAATGTAGAGTGCTTTAAAGCCTTAAATACATCACACATTACAAATTCGTTTTGTGTCAGTCAACTATTCCCAAATATCTGATGTAATTTATGTATTTTTTTTCAATGTTTTGCACAGAATTTGATATCATGGTACATACGTATAAGAGTAAATTTTCTCTTACTGGGATAATCACTAGTAGCGGTTTCGGGAATTTAAAAACAAAACAATTGTATTTACATGGCACCCCAGCACGGTTGATCACACCTCACCATCCTTTCAGTTATGATTTTAATACATAGTTTATTTCATATGTCATATAGTTCTTTCTATATAAGGTATTATGATAATGTATTGCATATGGATGATATTTTATACTATACATCATTTGATAATATTGAAATACAGGGTTTACTTACGTAAGTTCAAAAGACATGTGTGTGACGATGAAGGATCAATAAGTATGAAAACACACTTGACGATTTGTTCGTGTCACTTCTATTAAGTGCTTAATATATATATATATATATATATATATATATATATATATATATATACATATATATTGAGAGAGAGAGAGAGAGAGGAAGAGAGAGAGAGAGAGAAAGAGGATGTGTGAGAGGGAATATAGTACATTATCATTACTTTGTAGTTAGTTTGATCCTGAGTGCAGCACACCATGTCATTACATCGTATATGTATACTCAACGCACATGCACGCACACACACGCATATTTACACACACACACACACATATATATATATGTGTGTGTGTGTGTGTGTGTGTGTGTGTGTGTGTACATATCCTGCCAACAAGAGATAAGGCATGAGAATAATTTGACATTTCTCAGCGTAAAACATCAGTGATGTCATAGATAGAATTTATTCTGACCATATTTCTTCTTCGATGGAATTTTTTTTAATTTTTAATAATTGACTGTGATGGTGAGTTATTTAATAATTTTGACTACTTTTCATCTTCATCTTATTTTTTTGTCGAACTCAATTCAGTTGGAGTTAACTTTGTATTATTTATCTAACAGGAGCAAGAACAACATGAACAATCCTCGCCAAATTCAGAAGAGTGAACTCTTTACAGTTTGACACATTTCCCTTCCATGATTTCAAATCACAACTTGATGATTGCCTGTTGTCTGTCTTACAAACTGAGCTAACCAGACATGGCTTATATACCAACGGATTTATCTATTATATACACAATGAAAAACTCGCAGGAATCATTTTCAGTCGTAAGAGAAGTAAGAATTAAGTTTGACTATTTAAGTCAGGCTTATCGTTTTTATTCCAAATCTACCAGTAACCAGAGCGATTAAAACTGACGGCCCAAGTCAAAGTTTTGATGAAAACAACTAAAGAATTAAGATGAAGTTAAAATGTAGTCAAAACCGATAACATATTGTTGTACAATACTCTGTCTAATAACGAGATAGAATACTGAGAATTAGAAGTATTCGACCTAAACGTTAATTGTCAGACTCTGTGGGAATACCAGAATCTACAATTGTATGTTTAATGAGGCAAGGAAATCATTCACGAACGGAATTTCATACATTGAAGGATAAATCTAAAATTTCAAGGAGTAAAACAATTAGCAAAGATACTGATCTTGAAGAGGCTTTTATGAAGCGGTTGCTATTGTAGTGAAGTGAAGCGTTCAAATATGTGGACCAGAGCTAAAAAAAGAAGAAAAGAAAAAAGAAAAGAAAAGAAGAACGATTAATTTGCAGAAAAATAAACTAGAACGCCTTGGATTCATTTCCACGGTTCGACGATTTCCATAGTGCAATGAAAAAAATGTTACGGAGTAAAACTATGAGATTTTACTCTAATTTATTGCACAAAAAATTATTAGTTTGTCTCAAAGTGATATTCAACACATTTGATCAGAAATTTACTTTGAGACAAATTGATGAATTTAGGTGAACAATTTTTTTCAGGAAAGTATTTTTTTTTTTTAAGTTACATAAAGAAACATTTTTTTCGGTAAAGAAAAAATGCAACAAAAAACGTTTGAGAAAGCATACGGAAAACAAGCCTGGCTGGTGGTAGGTTGAACTCCACTCCAACTTCAATTCTGATTGACGATGATCATAAATTTTGTATTATAAGTGTGGTAAATGCAAGATTATTCATAAAAAAAAATATATTTTTTGAGTATATGTATTAGAATTAGAATCAATGTACTCTTAATGCAAGATTATTCATAAAAAAAAAAATATATATTATTTGAGTTTATGTATTAGAATTAGAATCAATGTACTCTTAATGCAAGATTATTCATAAAAAAATATATATTTTTTGAGTTTATGTATTAGAATTAGAATCAATGTGCTCTTATTGCAAGATTATTCATTAAAAAAATATTTTTTGAGTATATGTATTAGAGTTAGAATCAATGTACTCTTTTATAGCATATTTGTAATAGATTTTCATGTGTCAGATTAGTAGGTTTTGCTCAGTCGGTGAGAGAAACGCCTGGCGATCTCTTGGCCGTGATTTCAAATTACGGTACAGAAAAGCTATTTTTTCCGTTTAATGTGACAGGACAGACAGACAGTGAAGAGTTTACTGATACACAACTAGCTAAGGAATGTTGTTGTTGATGTTGTTGTTGCTATCGTTACATAGTCAACTCCAGCATCCACCTTGGACTGTAGGTTGATGAGAAACTAAAGCTGATTTTGAAGTCGCCGAAGATAGCAAGATTGCCAGTCTAGGATGCCGCCTAAAATGTCTTCCACAATTTTCTATTGATGACCATTGCAATACTAACTAGTTTATCTCATCTTACAATGTCGGACAAGTCTTCATTTTGAAACTTCATGTCCTGACTTACGGAATCCTAAATTTTGTTCAAATTATATTTTTTTAAATTCATACTTGCGGACCATTTAAAGACATTTAATATTCAATGATGAAGAAATATCTACGCAAGTGTAACTTTTTTTTCTTTTTTAGAAAAAAAAAAGTCTGGATTCATTAGTACCTCTCAGACACGTAGGTAGCAAACTGACTTTTTCAACACGTGGTACTTGATAATGTAAACCACAAGAATATGTTATGATCTAAAAAAGGAAGTAAATAACAACTCATCATCACAGCCAATAACTGAATAGCCATAGCGTCAAAATTCAAAGTCATGTAAAATAAATTCCATCGAGGAATAGATAAATTCTGTCCATGCCATTACAGGTGTTTGTTTTTTTTGTTCATTTTTTTTATGCAGGAAATCATGTAAAATACAGTTTTAAAAAATCATCCACATTCTGGAGACTCTAGATCTTATCAATAAAGCCACCAAAATAAGGCCCCCCCAAACTTCTCTTCTACCCTTCCAGAAAAATATTTTTAGAAAGGGCTTAGTAGGGTACTGATGTCAATTTTCAAGTATGTAGCCAAAACAGTATGACCAGGAACACTGGAAGGAACAAAAACACAAACACACACACACACACATATAAAAAAAAGGGATAAAGCCCTTTGTCATCTTTGGTGGCTACGCTTGTTCAATATTAATTGAATAACAATATATTGTCAAGTATTAGATAACAGTATATAGATATTTATGTCCTGATTTTTTTTGTTTTTTTGATTTTTTGATACTTCATTTTTTTATATTGGAAGGTCATATAAAGACAATTAACATTGAACAATTAAGAAATATTTAGATAAACGAAGATCTTTATTGAAAAATAAAGATTGGACTCACGAATACCGCCAGGACACTGGGTCACAAATCAATCGACAAGATAAAAACTACGTGATATTTTAATGTACTGTAAGTATATATAGGTTTAAATATATATATAAAAAAATTGTTTGTTTAAAAAAATCGTCAGACCGTGTGTCTGTGCAAGCATGTCTGGATCTGATAACCAAAAACTGTTGTTGATCGGCAAAAGTACAAAACTGTGATGTCTCAAAAATCTTGCTATGGATATATAATTCATGTTACTTTCCACTCTAACAAGATTGCTTAGATACTGTCCGCAATATCTAAGGAATGGTTGCTGTATTGGAATCGTAAGTCACGATTTTAAACAATGAACTCTTCCAATGGAAAGAGTTGTGTGTTCTTTGAGAAAATGATATTATTAAATTCAATCACGGATAGTTATCACATGTTCCCAATACGCTCTTTTTCGCATTTTAGAACAATGGCAAAAGCGAAAATAGCGTTCAACTTTTTACTCACAGTCTCTTGTACCTACAACAACAGTAGCAGTTACATTAATAATAGCGACAAAAACCTTCGGTGACTTAGCATCACATGCCATTCTAACCATTTTGAGGGTCTTTGGATGCTCTAAGAGTTCCCAGTCAATCAGTCAGGCAGTGACGGTCGTCCCTATTCCTGCATCTAAAACAAAACAAAACAAACCAACAATACTACTAAATGACTCGTGTAGGTATTGATGTGCCTGTCACACGTTCCACAATCACATTTCGCTAGCTGATACTTACCCCCGTCTTTTCTCCTTTTTGCTCCGTCTTCAATTTCTAGAAGACTCTTACAGCAGTACAAAAGGGGTTGTGCCTTCTTTGTTGAACTATTCCCTAGAAACAGAAGTACGTGACGGAAGCGTTTAGCAAAAAAAAGTGCAAATGTGTCTGACATTATTTTAAGAGATTTCGGAAATAAGTCTCTTCTCACGACCGACAAATTGTTTTTTTTTTTTTTTCAAATCCTGAATAAGGAGCAACCTTGAATCCTGATTTTCATGCTAAGCACGTATAGACCCCAACGGATACCGGCGCGACAAAACATTCCTGAAAAAAATTATTGCACCCGATCAGTCCGAATCAGATATCTACATCAAAACTCGATGCTTTTTCTTTTTTTTACCTGTTTTATTTATTTTATTCACTTTGTAACATTCAGACACGTTTTATATGTCCCTGCTTCATTCATATGAATTGTTCACCCACACCCTCTTCTTCTAGAAACTATCAACCAAAACTGTCAACATGGGTTTCTTCAGTTTTCTAATTGGTTCGGCTGGCTCCCTATGTATATATCACTCGTACAGGCTGCGCTGATGGGACTAGAGAACTGAAAATTTAAATATCTACGCCTTATAATGTCTAGAAAAATGTTCCTGTTGTCCCCAACCCCAAATTTCTCTAAGTATGTTTTTGGTGATGGGTTCAATTGGCCGTGTAACTCCTTGCAAAATCGAGCCCTCAGTTTCTGTCCGGTAGCATTCACGCTTTTGTCTTCAAATTCAGATGTTTTTTTTAGTGATCACATCCCAACAAAGGGGGAGAGAAACAACTTATTTATTAATCACCCCTTTTTTTGCCAATTTTAACTGATCGTCCCAAACACGACATGCTGCCAAAAGACGTTGGTTGCGTGACGTTTTCTATGACTGCGTCTCATTCATTTGAATTGTTCACCCACACGCTCTTTTTATTAGAAACTGTCAACCAAAACTGTCAACATCGGTTTCTTCAGTTTCTCCAGTTGGTCTGACTGGCTTGTTATTTATGTATATTTGGATGCATGTATCACATGTAATGACTGCTCCAATTGAGCTTGAGGGCTGAAAAATAATCATTTACTCCTTGTATCTACATAGCGGCTACAATGAAAATTTCCCCGGATAGATCTTCAATTTGCAATGTAACTTTATGCTAGATTAGTCCTTTATCTTTTGTCTAGCGGTGCCCATGCTTGCTTTAGGAAAGTTCCTCCTTTTGTTAGTGAATCCTGTCCAAACAAAAGGTAAGAGGAGTAAACCATTCATTGATAAGCCCTTTTCTCAATGTTTTAATTGATCACGCCTAACACGGCATGCTGCCAAAAAACTCTGCTCACATGATGGTTTCTATTGAATGACCGACCATACCTGTTTCTCTTTGATTCGTGGTGAACCAATAAAACATGACTACCGTGTTCTAGACCCGGGCTCCTCAAACTTTCTCCATTCACGATTATTCTTCATGAGACGAAAATCCTCGCGAACCCTCACTCATTGCTATAAAAGTAATAGGTACTAAGACTAAGCATATTTATTCCTTAGCTGTAATCTAACAGTAAATAAACATAGAAACTTCTGCATAAATGTAAAAAATTGTAATGACTTAATAATCTATATTAGGTTTCACATTGATTATTACAAGAGATGATGAAAAAAATGATCACATAGTTATTCTTTAAAATTTCAAGAATTTCTGCAGACTCAATGATCTCTACCCTCCCCCACCCACACGTGGGGACCCGATTTGAGAATCAATAATCTAGAAACGAAGACGGTAGAAGAGCACACTTTCAACACTACCGCATACCGATCATTTTTTAATGTAAATACAAATTACCGATAACTTTGGTGTATCACCTTTTGACAATAGCTGTCTGGAAAATATCCTGCCACATTTAATACGTCGCAAATGTAGGTATTATGAGTCTTCAGACTATATAAGTCAATGTGCGTTGTAATTTTAACGCAATAGTGGCACTACCAGGACAAGAAGCAGGCTCCTATATTTATGAATGAGTGGTTTGGCTTCATGGACGAAGATTTTCTCGGTGGGTCAAAGATTAGAGGATTGTTAGACGGTGGGGGCATATTCGAGCCTGCACAATTAATTTTTTAAATATGCAATTATTATGCAAATAATATTACTAATTGTATGATGATTTCAACTTTCAAATCAGAGGCCTCTTCGGGTTATAAAAGGGTATATAAGGGTAAAAAGGGTTATTTGGCTTATCATTTTTTCCCAACGGACTTGGGTCATCTATATTATTGTTCGGACTATCCTCATCTTGGTTGTTTTCCATACAACGTTTTGGCCGTTGTACTCTATAGCCTTCATCAGGTATCATCTGGTAGGTGTGGGGGAAGTAACAAACCAAGATGAGGATAGTCTGAACAATAATAGAGATAATAATAATACCTCATCTCAAAAATTCAGAGAAGGGCTCAGGTAAGTTCTGGATAGATGCAATCATTTTACCAACCCGAGACCTAAGGCAAATGAAGGTGACAGAGGTATGTTCTAGACTTATGCTAAGTTAAAACTTAAGTTGACCAGTTTTTTTTTCCAGGGATGTGACTTGGACTCCGGCTTCTGGCAGTTATACTGTCAGGTCACTACTCTGAGGGAGTAGCATACCAATCTGTGCTTTAGTCTCAGACAGATGCATGGTTCTGATTCTCATTTAAAAGAACGATAGAACTCAATGGCCAGCCAAGGCATCTACTAACTGTGGAGTATTCACCTTCTGTGGCTCAAGCCCAGGTCAATTTTACAATCGGAATATTCCCACGGTGAGGCAGTAGGCCCCCATAACTACCTAACGTCTGCAAGGAGAAGGTCACTCCTGTCAAACATCCGGGGCCATCTCATACCACCTCGGCAGACAATGGGTTGAAACCCCTTGGTTCAAATTCTAGGCTCAGAGCCAGTCTCACTTCACTATAGAACTCAGGCTGGAGAGTAATTCTTCACACAGGCCTCATTGTATATGGTCCCACTGCTTTGGAAAACCTTTCCAAAAAATTTACGTTCGCGTGGCCAAGCCATCACGTATATATATAATTAATAATTGTGTCATATTTATGTGTGCGTGTGTGTGTTTGGGGGGTATTTGTATATTAGATAGATTGATAGAGTACACATTTTCCCAGATTAGCCTTAAAGACTTCAATAAGATTTAAAGCTCTTACCGACAATGTACTTCTAATGGAATAGTCAAGAGCGAGAACTAAGAGTTATCTGCTTTTGTCTACATACCATGAGTCTCTCATTATGTTTCTGCTGTGTCGTCTGTCTAGACCTTTTGATGACAGTGCCTTCTTTGTTGAAATCATTTAATAAAACTTGAAAGTTAATTACTTCTTTAGATGTAAAATATATCTATCACTTGAAAGGATGCGTTCTCTCTCTCTCTCTTTCTCTCTCAATATTTCTCTCTCTCTCATTCTCTCTCTCACACACACACAAATATGTATCACCATCACCATCAACCGTTATGAGTCCACAGCTGGGCAAAGACATTTTCCATCTTCTTCCATCACGAGCGTGATTGCACTAATCTCAGTCATGTCTTACTGGCAATCTTAGCTCTTCCATCTCTCCATTTTGTGTCTGGTATTTTCCTACTGTACCAACCAGTTAGCCTTATGCTCTGTCTGTTCCCTGTACCTCGCTATGTGCCCTGCCCCTCTCCATTTCTGTTGATTAATAACTTGTACGATATACCTCGTCCTACTCCTCTCTCAGATTCATGTTGATCTTTTGCAGATTTTAAATGAGATGTTTACCATTGGGCCACTGTACATATTTTTTTATACACATAGACGCATGTATTTATCTATCTCTAGAGGAAAACAGTCAGTATTTTTATCAACCCAGCGTTGTCACTCGACTGTTCTCTGTTGTATACATTCGTATACACATATATGTATGTATGTATGTATGTATGTATGTATGTATGTATGTATGTATGTATCTATCTATCTATCTATCTATCTATCTATCTATCTTATACATATTTATCCATAGTTGATAAAGCTGAATAAAAACAGATTCTGATTGATAGATAGATAGGTTCAAGGAGAAAAACAAAGGTCATTTGAAAACTGAAATGGCAATATGCAGGTCATGTTTCCAGAATGTCAGGCAATCGCTGGAAATCACGACTGACAAAATGGATCCCTATATATCATATGCAGAAGTGTGTCCTCAGAAAAGAAGATGGTGTAACGATTTAGACAGGTTCAGAAGATATTAACACCGTGACACCCGCAATCAAAAGGTCAGGTGAGTCTTGATGAAGGTATAGACCTTCCAACGACTGGTATTGATCGGCTGATGATGATCATCCTGGAGCGAGCAATTTTGCCGATCTGACGTTACATAAAAAGAATCCCTATCCAATAAGCTTAGAGAAAAATTAATCCTATCAAAATCGCACTGATAACTACATCAAAAAGCCGCTGCTTTCAGCCTAGAAAGGGGATGCAACGTTGATCGTATTAAAGAAGGGAAAAAGAAAAAATGTCTGTGTCGTGACTTCGCCATATTTTATATATGATCAAGCCTGTAAATGAATCATATATCATAATCAATATATAACTAATAGAAAGAAAAACACTATAAGAAAAGCAGTCTATAACTGGTCTGACACAATAGAAACCGTCACGTCTTTTGGCAGCATGCTGTGTTGGGGGTGATCAATTAAAACTGGAAAAAAGGGTGATTATTAAATAAGTTACTTCCCTCGCCTTTTGTTGGGAAGTGATTGCTGAAAAACGTCTGAACATAAGGAAAAAAAAAAAAAAGAAAAAAAGCGAATGCTATCGGACAGAAACTAAGGGCTCAATTTCACTAAAACCTTCATAACCAATTGAACCCATCACAAAAAGCCTATATAGGGAGAATTTGGAGGGAAAGGGAAAAAAACGTTTTTCAACCCATGGTAAGGAGTAGATATCTAAATTTTCAGCTCTCAAGCCCCATTAGTGCAGCCTACCCATACATATATAGCTAACCAGCCAGCCTAACTTGAAAACTGAAGAAACTTATGTTGACAGTTTTGGTTTACAGTTTCTGATGTCTTCTTTCTTCAGCTGGTCCTTTCCGAAACTTGCTTAAATTTTTAATAAAAATTTTGCGATACTCTATAGTACATACGAAGAATAGAGATTAAAAAGAAATATCACTGAAACTAAGCCAAAATGGCAACATTTTAGATATGGCTAAACAAAAATGTTAATGGCCAACAATGCTTTTCCAACTATCCTGATTCGTCAAATTTGGCCATAAAGTGTCTGAAATGGCAACCCTGAAAGTTTTACAAGGATATCCCGTCTTATAGTACGGACAGCGAAGTAAAATATAATGTTTTATAGTTTGTTTACAAATTCATTTAGCAATAAATTGTTCTATTGCTAAGTCAAAAACGATTTCAATGTACCATTCCAGTTGTTCACAACCCATTCCCATAATTTCAATTTCTATAATGAATCGTATTAACTCTTTCAATCTATGAATTGTCAAATAAAATTACAGAAGTGAATTAATTCACTAAAATAATTCAACTCAAAAAATGGTATTATTTTTTGTATCTCACTAAGTTGCTTTGAATCCATAGTTTGCTGATTTTCTTTGCACCGACATGCGTTCAGTTATCCTTGCTCCTTGCTACCGTGCACAGAAAAGTCGGCGTTCAGATGTCGACGCTGAGTAGACTTGCGCGGAGAAATCAGTGAACCAATTAAAAAAATAAGGCAAGCAAATCTTAAATTACGCCATGCAAAATGAAAAAATTGCCATACAAATTACAAATCCGCATCACGATTGAGTTCGTTCAGCTTCTTAATCTGCGTGGCGTATTTTGTTTTTGTTCTCAGGGCAAATCTTTAAATTTAGTTACCGCATGTTTTCATTTGATTGAAGGAGGTTTTTTTTTTTACTTGCTTGGCGAATTCAAAAAAAATGTCACTGTATTTTTAAGTTTGGTTCCAGCAGTTTTCCATTTAGTTGTTTTACTTTTCGTAAGTTCAACTCCCAGCGATGTTCATTTTCTAAATCTTTTCAAATGATCTTGGGCTGTTCGATTGGTTACTGGATAACACCGTTCCGAACGAAATATAGTTCCTACTAAAATTGTCGGACAAAAATAGTCCATCTTCTGCTATACAATATCAAGTATGAAAATAATGGAAAGGTTGAACAACCATCCTGGCCATGCTGTTTTGTCTGAAGTCTTGTATACTGACACCAGTATTCCAGTAGACTCCAATTAAAAATTATTTTAAATTCTATTTGTGGAAAAAAAACCTTTCCGACTTTTGGGTAGAGATTTATTTTCATGGGTTTGATAATAAATAGCATCTCCAGAATCTAGTTGTTTCTAAAAATTACATTTTACTCTATTTTATGTTTCCCAGTAGTAAACGCCACTGATGTCATAAATAGAATTCATTCTGTCCATATTCATTCTTTGACAGAATTTATTTTACATTACTTTTTTAAAACTACGACTATTCAATTATTGACTTCTATGGTAAATTTTAATTAATCTTATATTTTCCAGCTGAATCCATGGAAATCCGACGGTTTGATTATAAACAACAACCAGGGAATAAAGATGAATGTAACATTTCAATGCTTTATTTATGAGATACATATTTACAATAGAACGAAATAAATCGAATGAAGTAAACAAATGAGCAGATCTACCCCTTCTATCTCACACACTGTTCGACTTCCAGCAGTCAAAACCATTTATCTTTTCCCCTCACTTCAAAACGTGACATGCTATCGTGACATGGTAGATAGAGAAGGTAGCGTTTACGCTCTTTATTTACTGTTACTATGATATTATGTGCAAGGTATTATCCCACCCAAAAAAAGGAATTTAAAGAGCGTTCGCAAAACCAAATGCAACACGAACTCCTGCCGCTAAACTTTGTGAATCAGTATGCACACATCGGACAAGGGACTACTTCGAATGAGATAGTGTTGGAGTCTGTAGCTTAATGATTTACACAACACATATCTATTTCCAACATAATGCCCTTCATTGTAAATGCATTTAACCAGAACTTCTTTATCAATTACATATCGAATCAAAGAACAGATAACTGTGTTAGGCTAGGGACTTACTGATCCATCTTCGTCTGGCTGTGTTTGAACAAACCATTTAACATGGAATAAATATTGGATAATGAAGAATGTAATTATATGATTAAGTATAATAGTGTACACAGGTTAGTTTCCATAGCGTTATAAGTAAGGAGTTGTCTCGATTGGGTATTTTCTCAAGGATACACGATGCAAGTTCAAATCTCGTTAAAGGACCCTTCTTTATTCCGATCTATGATACTTGCTTCATTGTTTTAGTATCGAAAAACGACCTGAGCATAACAATGGAAAAAGGCAACGAAAATAAGATGAAAGATGAACTAGTCGAAAAATTAATAATCAGTTTTGCTCAGTGTGACAGACGATCTGAAAGCATTGGCAATGCCTGATCAGGTTGGATGTTGCTTAACTTCGGTGATAAGGGGATACCACTGCTTTCAGCCTGATATGGTCGTAAGCCTGAAACTAAGAGGAACCTTATAATACAAAAGTCACTGTCGATTTCTTGTTTGTTTGTTGGTTTCTGACACGCTACAGCGAACAGGCATACAAAATCGATGAGATCCTGGCGAAATTCGAATATCCGACGTATAGTTATGCAGGCAAGTAGCATATTTGTTAAGCCAGATTTATGCAGCATGTGTAGTGAGTGAAATTAAGTTACAAGTTAGTAACAGACCTAGCAAGGAGTGGACACAGGTCAAACAGCTGCTGATGGTAATAGCTTAACTGTGAGCCATCGTTTTAATTAGTATCCACTACAAAATACTGAACGACTGAGAGAATTAGGATCAGTAGAGTGTAGCTATACATAAGTTATCCCCACAAAACACAATCTAAATTTTGACGGGTACTATGCAAGTAAGAATAACCACAAGTTCCTTGGAACATCGAGCTCCCGTGCAGTTGTTCGCTCAATGTGAAACTATTCGAATCTAATTACACAACACGGTGCTCCTGGGTATTGAGTGTTATTTTCTGATAGCTCAAGTGTAGAAAATGGCTCTTATTCTTTTCAACTTTTACTTTTACGACCAGGACAGATATATTCAAATGTAATATTCAAATCCGCCTGTTGTCCTATTGGAAATGAGTATATTCAAAATTATCATTTTCCTGGTCATAAAAGCAATATTTGATTGGATAATTTGACCTTTTCTATATTTTTTAAAACATAATCGACCAGGAAATGACACTTATTACCCAGAAACAAACATAAAGAAAACAGGTCTGATTTATCCCCCGATGAAAACTGTCACGTAAGCAACGGTTTTTGGCGGCATACCGTGTTGAGGGTGATCAACTAAAATTTTGGAAAAAGGATGTGATCAATAAATAAGTTACTGCTCTCACCTTTTGTTGGACAGTGATCATTGACAAAAATTGAATTTTCAAAAAACAAACATGGATGCGTACATTGCAAATTATCCTTTCCTCACTGAGAAACTTTTGGGGGGGGAGGGGGACTAAAAACATCTCCATTGGTGCTGCCTGAACAAATGATAAATACAGACATGGCAAACAAGTAGGCTAGACCAACTTGAAAACTGAAGAAACCTTTATTGACAGTTTGGGCATCAGTTTTGGTCGATGGTCTCTAAATTTAGTTGCATAGCGTAATGAAACTATTAGGAGCAATTTAACTATTAGGGACATTTTTTTCTAAAAAGAGAAGACATTTATTTCGTATTTCAATGGCTTAAAACTCCCATTGCGAGTTGTAAAAAAGAAACTTTCTGAAGACTGATTCAACCTATTATCGAATTAATGCAACCAGGAGGGACGACATTATTTGAAATGTTATCACATTGGGAATAAAAAAAAAGTATTCCCTAATGGATATTACTCACAAAATAGTGTTAAGAGATTTTTTTATGATCGACAAGGAAACTGATTAAATATTGGAATCGTGCACGGAATGTTTTATTTATATGGAGAACACACTGTCTCGCATGAATGCGTTCATTCAGGTATATTCCCCCCTCTCTCTCTCTCTCTCTCTCTCTCTATATATATATATATATATATATATATATATATATATATATTAGGTGAATATATAGGTATTGATTGGTGATTATTCTGACAGTATGTGAATAAAATGACAATATCGGAAGATTGTTCAAGATAATTGGCTCTTTATTCCCAACGTTCACTTATTTTGAGCTTTGCCGAGAAAATTCTTAACGAAGCTCGAAATGAGTAAAACGTTGAAACAGAAGCATTTGTCTTAAACAGTCTTCCGATATAGCCAATATATATATATATATATATATATATATATATATATATATATATATATATATATATATATATATATATATATATATATATTCAAGATCTACCCATTAATGCACATAAAGCACATTAAATACACGTTCACTCTGGCACGTTTATCCCAGAAATTAATCAACGTTGCTTGATGCAGTTTTTTCTAATGCAAAAGACCAGGGTCACAGCTGCATGATATTCCCATCAGAGCAAGGTAACACATCCCATTGGCGTGCTGTTTCAAGAGTTTGGCTTCTTAAACGACAGACTTAGCATATATATATATATATATATATATATATATATATATATATATATATATAGATATATGTGTGTGTGTGCGTGTGTGTGTGTGTGCGTATTTGTTTGAGTGTATGTGTATCTTCCGGTCTGTGTATGTGTTTATCTGTCTCTACGAGTGCTTGCATGCGCATCAGTATGTGTCTACTACTACCCATGTACTCGAAGAATTTGATCGTGATAGAAATTTACCTACGTTTCCTATTCCCAGAAAATATATTGCCCAGAGAGAGTAGCGGTAAAAGTCCGTACGACATTTGCACGTATACGTGTGTGTGGTGCAGTGTGTGATTATATACATATATATATATATATATACATATATATATATATATATATATATATATATATATATATATATATATATATATATATATATTATATATATATATATATGTATATATATATATATATATATATATATATATATATATATATATATATTGTTTTTTGTTTTTTTTAAAGTTTTTTATTTATAAGGGAAGAGGGCTCGACTTCAGGAATACAGTACACGTAGATATAGATGGTGTAATTACAGAAATCAACGCAAAATGTTAAATCCAAGGTTTCACTCCGCTACGATCTTCGGACCATGTCCGGAGATAAAGTTGAGTGTTGATTTCTCCATATACAACGCCTCTCTCTCACACTGTCATTTTGTCTTCCTCCGTCTCTCTTTCTCTGTGCCTGCCTGTCTCTCTCTCCCCCTCTCTCTCTCTTTCTCTCTCTCTCTCTCTATATATATATATATATGTATATTTGTGAAGTGTTATCCAAAATTCCGTGTTATTTTACTGTACCAAACCGAATGTAGTGTGGACTTTTGCTGCAACTTTTATGATCACTCACCTTTTCAAAAGTGTCTGCAGTCTTTTTGTTGGATCACCATCAGCTGCCTAACGACGTTTTCCTTCATCTCACCCACTGTCTGAAATCTCTTAGAGCAAAAGGAACAGACTATGATCATGCAATATTTTGAGAAACAAAAAACAACATGAGACGTGAAGAATGACTCGCTTGGTCATTATGAATGCCTCAATCACAGAGTAAAAATATCTCTAAATCGCATCTCACTACCGACAGAGCAGCCCCATGTGAGAGTGTGTATTCAAAAATATACTGTAAGTTCTATTCTGATCGACTGCCAAGTTCAATCAGGGTCGCGGAACTGGCTCTTGAGATATCAAAAATGAGTAGTTACTCCCGGGACATACCTTTTATACAAGAAAGGCTCCTATTTCGCACAAGATGGGTTCTGAGAAAATGAGGATGGTTCAATCTGGGAATATCCTGCTCCTTCTTTGGAATAGGATCGTAGAAGCAAACGAACCAAGAGCTCCACCTGTATATACACTCTTGTGCGAAAAATGAGCCAAATGCTTCTCAGTCTGATAGAAGATCTTAACACCAGAGAGAACATATGGGTGCATTTTAAGGCCAAACTGGTCATGAGGAAATTTGGTATCATTAATAGTTGAGCGAAGAAGTCAGAGAGGAATAGCATAACAATTAATCAGCACACTGTAATGAACTATTGATAAGCTTGACCAAATGGCTCAGTTTTCTGAAGGGAAACAAGGGGAAATGCTATCCCTTGCTAAACGCATTTCTGTGCACAACATTACATTGTTAGAATTGCCAGAAGATTGATTGCGAGAATATTTGATAAAAAAAAAAAAAAAAGATCAGCTCATTTTCTTTGCCCGGGAGTGTGTATAAAAGTTTTTGTATTCTTATAATAAAGAACCGTTGGGAGATTGCACTTCACCTATTTTGGCAGGTGAACGGGAAATAAAAGCGAGATATAAGATATTCTTGCTTTTTTTCAGCAACTTGATTAGAAATAATATGTCAGCAATATTGCAATGCAAGACGCAGACCCCACGGGCAGACAAGATCAAGTGATAAATAAAGTTTGCTTATGTCTGCGTCACAGGAAGAATTTGGATTATTTATTCTTTGTCAGGCAAAAGTACAGGAAGTTGGAATGAAAGGAATATGGCGTTTCGGTGGATTTTTGATACGTATTTTTGTTTTTAGACGGAGGAAATGCACCAGGGGTGATTGTGATCTTCTTGCATTTTTGGAGGCGTCGGAAATAAAGGAATTAAAATTACAGGAACAAAAACAAAAAAGATTGACGTGATGAAAAAGAATGATTCTATTGATGATTGTGATAGTGATGATGATGGTGATGATGATGATGATGATGATGATAGTCGAGGGAAACACATTGTTTAAGGCAATACGTTTAAACTACAATAATTCAAAACGAAAACGAATAACAGATATGGTTAATTACCTTGCAGATAGACATGGTTCGACATTCCAAAATACAATATATACCTGACTTGAGGAAGTTCGGAGGGCATAGAGAAATGTAACGAAAAACAAAACAATACAGGTCTGGTTAGTCACTCAATAGAAACCGTCACGTGACCAGTGTCTTTCAATAGCATACCGTGTCGGGGTTGATCAATTAAAACAATTGGAAAAAAAAAGGTGTACAATAAATCCGTGACCTTTTTGGGGGCTGTGATCACTAAAAATGTCCGAGGTTTCAAGAAAAAAACAAAACAAAACAAAAAAAAAAAACAAGTTTGAAATGGTCACAAAATAAGTGACCAAAATTAGCATAAACTTACATTGCGAATTGAATCCCTAACTGAGAACCTATTTGATCGGGGATTTAAAAAAAAAAAAACACAGAAAAAACACGTTTTTTAATAATCAGGAGCAAATATTCAAATTTTCAGCCTTCTAGCTCCGTTCGTGCAAACTGTACGCTCAATACATGCATAACTAACCAGACAGCCAGCCAGACCGGCTTCAACTGAAGATACCCATAAAGACAGTTTCGGTGACAGTTTTGGTTGACGGTTTCTTATATATCAGGGATAGGGTGTTTGAGAATTAAAGTGAGCGATACGTATAATCCTGACGGGCAGATAAGTAAGTCAGACCATTTCGGACTTCAGTGCAATGTTTTTTTTGGTTATTTTTTCAGTTCAGCATGTAAAGAAGAGGGGACCATCGCTGTATCAATATGGGATCATTCATATTACACCCGGATGCTGATAATGGCGTCGTCAGTGTGGCTCAGCTGTCTGGGTATGAGCCGAACTGATCTGTTTATTATCCACCATTCCTTGTTTGGGTAACTTTTCCTTGTTGAAAAGAGATCCTTTTCCTTTCCTTGCGTAAATCTAGGGGATGAATTGGCCAAAATATAGTGGTAAAAGCAACATGAACACACAACGTGTTCAATCGTCCGAACAAGTAAAAAAGGCCAAATCGTGGGAAAGTAACTATATATATACATATCTGTACCTAACTTGTACCTATCTTGAAAAAATAGATCGTTCATCTGAAATCAAAAAAATACCGGCCTAAGGTTTAGGCTTTGTTGGTCCAAAATGGCCCAAAATGTGACCAGGGGCGCCAAGAGAAGTACATAAACACATGAGTGGGTGGTTGGCTGGTTGATCAATTGGACTTTTTGTGGGCTACAGATATACATATGTTAGAATAAAATGACAATCAAGAAGACCATGTCTTGTACAATTGAGATTTCTTTAGTTTATTTTCTTCACGCTCCGCCAGTTCATACTGACTTCTGAAAAATAGATGAAGTCACTGGAAGAAAAGAAGTTGTCTGCTGTAGAGTCTAGAATTGTAATTTCATTATAATATGGCCGGATAAGTTATAATCCATGTCGATACACTGGTTATATATATATATATATATATATATATATATATATATATATATATATATATATATATATATATATATATATATATATATATATATATATATATATATATATATATCTATATCTATATCTATATATATATATAAATATATATATATACATATATGCATGCGTGCATGCGTGCATACATGTATATATATGTGTGTGTATGAGTGTGTATGAATGTATGGTTGTATGTATGTATGAGGAAATGAGTTGCTTGTTTAAACATAAGAAGAAAATTTGATTATAATTATATTAGTAGGCAGAGAAATGATTTCTTTGCAAGAAAGAGAAATAGCTGAATGGCAGAACAAGTAAGAGATCGGAAGTCGGAGAAAGGAAGTCAAAGAAAGGAAGTGAATAAATAATAAATAGAAGAAAAAAAAAAGAAAAAATTTATAGAAATTCTCGCCTGAAGAAACTTTTCGACAAGGTGAAATTGCAACCATTATACATTTTGTTTCATTCAGACTAATCCCGTTGAATCGTGTTAGAAATCGCCAACCAAAAAATGTCGATACAGGTTTCTTCAGTTTTTGAGTCGGTCTAGACTGAATGGCCATCTGCAGATGTATGTGTCGCTCGTACAGGTCACATCAGTGGAGCTAGAGGGCTGGTTATTTAAACATTGACATTATGTCTAAAAAAAGAATTTCAATCAAAAAATACATTTTTAGTTGGGGGTTCAATTTACAATGTAGGATTATTATAAATTAGTCTTAGTGTTTGTGTCTGAGAGCATTCATGCTCGTTTTTCTTTTGTTGTTTTTGTTGAGATTCTGGAGGATTGAAATGAACACTAGCCAACAAAAGGCGAAAAAACTAATCTATTCATCGATTCCCTTTTTCCAATTTTTTGAATTGATCACCTCAAACATAGCATGTTGCAAAAAGATTTCAGTCATGTGCAGTTTTCTATTGAGTGACTAACCAGATTTGTTTTCTCAACGACATTTTACTATACTCTCCAACCTTCCTCAGGTGTCTGTCGTATTTTGGAATGCAGAACCATGGAGGTTCATGAGACCTTTTAGTTAGAGGTTCGAAAAAATGAAATCGGTGAACTGAGTTCAAATTCCAGTTGAGACAGTTCACTCCATATCGGAAAGGTATAGATCCATTTCTTGTGTTCCTTTGAAAGCAGTTTACATCGATAGTCATAGACCCCCCCCCAAATGTCTTCGATCTTGATAGTAGCCTTAGGGCGAGACTTTTGCTTGCAAAGGGAATGAATGAAAAGGTTAAATATAAAATTAGGGAAAAATAATTGTTGGTGGCTTGTAATCAAGCATTATTAAAAAAAGGAATGCTGCCTAAATACACTGAACAATCTTAGCCATCAAAGATGGCAAAAGGTTCTATCCTTCCATTATATGCGTGTGTATTTATGTGTTTGTTTGTGTTTGTTTTTTGTTTGTTCCATAGAACCTGGCCATACAGTTATGTCTACAGCCTTGAAAATTGGCATCACAACTCCATTAGACCCTCTCGAAAAATATTTGTTTCTTTTTTTGGAAAAACATAATTCTTCAACCGTTTATAGGCTTCATTATGGCGGTTTTGTTAATAAAGTTTCCCGAATCTAGATTATTTTTAACCTTATTTTATATGTTCCAAGTGGAAAACGCCAATGATGTCATAAACAGACTTTATTCTGATCATATTCATTCTTCAATGAAATCTTCCTTTACTTGACTTCGGATTTTGGTGCCACAGTTATTCAATCATTGACTGATGCCAATGTAGAATTTTATAAGCTGACGGAAAGACACCTTGGATATGTGTTTCAATATAGTTGGATTACAGTAAATGACAGTGCATGTACATCAATACGTGCACAAGTTCCCCCCTGAAGAGTTTTCCCGTGTCTCAATGCGTAACAATGGACTCTTCCGTTTAAAGATAAGAATTTTGCTGATAGAAAATATCCCTATCCAATATTTGAAACTAGGCTTTTCCACTATACCAAGTTTACCATCATTATCTAGCATTTATATGGGAAGGTTGTGTCTAATCAAAACAGCTCAGGGTGGGGGGTGCATGATGAAATGCCTGTACTGTTTTCAATCCCCGTAACAGGTCCGTGCTTGAAACAGTTAATGATCTTCACTATAATATTTGATATACAACATTAGAATCCAAATAAAATCAACAATGATAAAATTTGACTTTCTTTGTGTAACGCAAAATATCTAAACGTAGTATGTTAACAGGAATCAGAAAGTAACTGACTTGCACAACGACAAATCGTAAGATGATACAGAATTAAATTATATAAAAATAGAATAGACTGTTTATGTCGGACAAAATGTGATAATCATAAACACATTAGACAGGGAACTATCTTTCATTCGGCATCGGTGATAACCGAGTTGCCCTGAGCAGGTTCGAGTCTCACACACTGTTCATCTTTCTTATCAATTTATGCTATTTAGGACTGTTTGTTATGCTTTTCGGCTAACACCGATGCCAGGCGAAATTTACCCACCTAATGTCTCTATAATCATCACATTCATTCTATAGATATACCTACTCAAGGCATAAGGGAACACACACGTATATAAGTAAAATATCGTGTTTATAGTGGAAGATGAGGAATATAAGTGCGTTCTCTGATTCCTTACACACTGCAGTCGTGTTTCTAAGCTCCGACGGTTAGAGCAGAGTCGCGTGTAGGCTGCTTCTTTCGTTGACGCAGGTTCAAGTCCCGCATAGCGCTCATTTTGCTTTATTCTTGGCAATTTAGGGATGTTCGCTTTGGTTCTCAGTTAACACCGGTGACAGACAAAATGTACGTCTCCCTCCAATGTCTTCACATTTATCTCACACTCACTCAAACACACACACACACACACACACACACACACACACATATATATATATATATATATATATATATATATATATATATATATATGTATAAATTTACTTGTATTTAGGAATATCCTGTAAAAAATTAAACTTGTTTTGTGTTAAAGACTAATTCACATGAGGGCTGAATTTTATTGATTGCATTAAAAATTCTACGTTAAACTATTATTAATCTGAATGAGTGTGTAATACAAAACAAGTTTGAATTCGTTTTTTGATATTCATATTCAAGAGTTGATATCAACTCTGTTCCGGCATCGAGACCTCCACATATAAACAAATACCAACTTCAAATATACACACATGTATTTGAAATTTCTATTAATATATAGCTATATAATGGGCATACAAGCAATTTTTTCTGTGTGTTCATTTTCTTGTTCATTTTTCCTCAAATGAGATTGGTTGATTTACCTCTCTATTATGACATAATAATTGGAATTACGCCATAGAAACTAGCGACTGATTATCCTCATGCAAACAACTTGGAATGAGTTGAGACTGTAAAAAACTCAAAATAAGGATACTTGTGTTATTAAACAAAACACCAAATAGCATAGCCTCAGCCTGCTTAATGCCAATCTATACACAATTTATGTATATATATATATATATATATATATATGAACTTAAATGTAAACGCTTTTGATTGTGTGCTTGTTTATATTTCTGTTGGTTTGGGGTTCAAATGGGATGATCTCATTGGTTGATTTACGTTCTTATCGTGATATAACACAAGAATTTAGGTCAAAGAAACTCTTGGGACTTCATGTCTGATCATACATTAAAACAACTTGGGATGAGTTGAGACTTTGAAAAAATTAAAATTAGGATACTTAAACATGTTTATTAAAAACTAATTACCCATTGAAATAGCTTTAGGCTCCTTTGTGCCGGTTCCATACAGGAATAACTACGCCAGTTTGGACGGGTATTCGCCAGTAAAAATATATGGAATGACATGAATATGTTTGCGTATCTATGTGCGTGTGTGTATGTACAAGCATGTTTTTGTATGTGTAGATGGATGCGTGAGTGAGTATGAGTGTGTGTGTGTGTGTGTGTGTGTGTGTGTTCAGAGGTATGTGTGCGCTTGTGTGTACTGAGAACAATAGCAAAGACGTCTAGGCAATCACTAAGAGATAAGAAGAGTGGGAACATAGAAATTTGGAAGTACGGCAGATTGTGAATGTTGATGCTGAAGAATGAGGCCGCGTGTTCGCCGTCAGACCTTTCGGGTGAGGGTTGGGTAGTACATACTTGCTTAGATAAGACGCGAAATAGATAAATGAGAATGATTTACGATCACATACTTACTTGAGACATACAAGACAAAACCTTCAGCCGCCCCCCCCCACCCGACCCGGTGTGTCCTTCCACCCGATCATATGTTATACTCTCTTTTACTTTACATTACTTGTCTTCTTGCAACAAATGCACCCGGTTTTTGTTGTAAGGGTGTTTTGTATGGCAAAGAAATTCGTTGAATTAGAATGATTTTATTTGAAAGAGAGAAATAACTCACCCTGGCATACCATGGATTGTGCATTTGATTCGTTCCAAATCTTTCTATGCTGTTCAGAACTGCAGTTTTGAAGGTCATATATTTCAATGTGATTTTTTTCTCAACTTATGCTTATCTAACTACACTTGAATTAATACCAGTCTGTGTATGTACTTGACAACTGGACATTGTAAGAAGTTGACATTGGGATATTAACCAGCTCAAAAGGCAGTGCAGTGTCAACTTCGAGGTTTTTTGGATCTGTGGTTCTGAAGAAATCTAATAAAAACAAATAAAACATAAAAAATTAGAGATTGCCAATCAAAAATTTAACATCTAAGTTTAGATATAAAATATCAAAATTGATGTAGATCTAAATTAAGATATAAAATATCTAAACTGATTATAAGCCTGAATTTAGATATAAAATATCTAAACTGGTCAGTGACCTGAATTTAGGTAAAAAAAAAATCTCTCAATCGGTTATAGATCTAAACGTCGGTATAAAAATCTAAAATGCTTATAGACTCAATTAAGATATTGAATACATAAATTGGTTATAGTTCTGAGTTTATATTTAGAGTATGTAAACTGGTTTGACTTTATCTAGATATAAAATACATTGATTAGTTATAGATCTAAATTTAGATATGAAAAATCAAAACTCTTTATAGACCGAAATTTATATAAGATATCTAAATTGATAACACTGAGGATAAACCTAAATATTTCGATGCTATAGTTTCAAACGACAGATGAGAATTTCAAACTCCATGAAGTCCGGTCTTTCCCAAACATCTCCTTTTGGAACGAATACTACTCTAGTTTACATTTTTTTGCACAATAATATCTTTAAGTTGCAGCATCGAAACCTGCACGAATCAAACCAGCTCTGTCGATGGTATTACTGTATCTTATTTCAAGTAATCTATGCATATAATGGACTGTGGGACAATCATGTTTGTTTCTCTGTCTGTGATTATGGGCTCTTCTACTTGAAGATAACAGTTTTACAGATTGAAATATCTCCCATCCACTCCAATGAAACTGATTCAGTCACTTTTTAAAACTCCAGACGAAAATTGATAAAGCGTAATTACCTGCTTTGAAACAACGGACTATCAAGCCTTACCGGAATTTTATTCCTGATCATTAGTCAATTTTCTGGACTTTTTCAAAGGCAAATAATGCCAGACAACAAGAGCACAACTGTTTATTGAAGGAACTTTTGGATTGAATGTTATTTTTTCATGAGGTGCTTTTTTGACCTGGAACTAATCAAGTAAATGCAAGTTTCAAATTTCTACGAACCAGGCACACAAATTTCCACTATAGCCAAGTATTCCCCCATACTAACTTAGCACTTATACAGGTCGTAAATACGTGCTAAAAACGACAATTAAATACAATGATTTCAATAAAGAAACGTCTGCCTAAGTCTGTTTTTTTGTTTTGTTTTTTTTTTGTTAGGCGTTGTGCGTTTGAAAATAGCAATCGTTCAAAGGCTCTAAGGGGAATGCTTCTTGTATTTTTTCGAAAAAAATATTTTACACGAATAAATTCATAGCATCCTAATCCAGTGTAGCTATCAGTTGTCATAGCTTTCTATCACATTTTTCTTAAATAGTGTGGCAAAGTGCTGACGTCATCTGCGTTCTTCCGGCTGTTATGAAATAACAAGGAAAAATCATTTTTTCCCCTGTTTATTATTTCAACTGCGATTTTGTAGTTTATAAGTATAGAACAGCCAGTTTATATTGAATTAGAAGTTTACATCATCTTACACTCAGTCGGCCTCAATTTCTCATATGATCACTAGGGATCCTTGTTGTGAGTTGTGATGTTTAGTATTCGTCTGACATTTTGGCAACATGACCATTTGAGTTTTCTTATTGATTCTATGATATCTCAAACTCTTATCTTCTCTTTAATATACTGTGCTG
The DNA here is from genome assembly GCA_963457665.1 of Thysanoteuthis rhombus. NCBI lineage: Eukaryota > Metazoa > Mollusca > Cephalopoda > Oegopsida > Thysanoteuthidae > Thysanoteuthis > Thysanoteuthis major. The sequence goes on along the minus strand of OY735212.1, from coordinate 12,039,899 downwards.
TTTTGTGATTTTTCCATGTAATGTTGGGTATGATTCTGTCCTTTGTCCGTTGCATGGTTGTCAGTTTGGGATCCAATCTTCTGGTTCGGTTCCATGTTTTAGCTCCATAGGTGACTATCGGGAGGATGCAGTAGTTATATACCCTTCTTTTCTGAAGGATTTGGGATTTTTGTGTTCTTGAAAGTCAAGCTTGCGCTACCGAAAGCTTGCCAACCTAGTGTGATTCTTCGCTTCATTTCTTCTTCTTTTGAGGATTTCATTGAGATTCGTTGTCCTTGGAAGATGTTGTGGTCTACTTTCTCCAGCTGTGCGTTATCGATTTCGATCGTTGTGTCTTCGTTCCCAACACGTTTTTTTTGTACATCACATTCATTTCGCTGAAGTTCATGTGGAGTTCAACTCTTTCGCTTGTTTCATTCAGTTCGTCTAGCATTATTTGATGATAACCCTACTTAAAGGTGATAATTGGCTTTAATTGCTAAACATAAACAGCCGATCGTTCATAGAATTTGAAGGGAGTGTAGAACTATAATGATAGTGCAAGTGTAGAATCATTGAATCAGAACAAATGGTTGGCAAACATCTAGCCCGGGTCTGTTGAAACTCCGGATCGCTTCTAGTTTCGATATCTTATTGATATAATGTTTTGAACAACTGCTGACCAAACAACGATAATTGCATAAGGCGAAACATGTGATACAGACCTATCCCGATATAACAAGATCCGTTATAGCGTGGTTCGAAATATGAGGCAGATGGATGATAAACCCCAATATTTTTACTTATATCAATGGACGATTTTTTAAAAATTATTTCTTTTTCATTTCTTTCAAGCACTCACATACAGTGAATATCATAGTGCAGCGGCTTTGACTTCATAGGACTGGCTCACAAATGTGAATATGTAAATATTTCATTTTTAAACACTGAAAGCTTGTATCTTTGAGATATACAGTAGTCATTAGCCGTATTTCACCTATCATCAATCCTGTCCGACCCTGAATATCTCTTATAACCAATCCTCAGTTACGGAGGCTCAGATTTAATGCTTTTGGAGTTGGACTCCAATAACCGCGCTATAACGGGGATGTCGTCTGCAGTCTGAAAATGACAGGTCCTGAGAATAAGCCGTATACAAGTGATCTTCCCATGCAAGCTACATTATCAGGGCTTCCAAATAGGCTAGTCATAAGGAAGTATAACGTTGTTTTCGACACCCCCCCCCGCCACACACATGCACACTCCATATCTACCCTCGTCCTTTAGTTCCATTAGTTTCATCAGCTACAACCCTTTCAGCATTTCGCGTACAATTTCGCTCTACCGATTTTATAAACTGACATATTGCATCAATTTAAAAGTTTACCTATCGGGTCTCTTTTTTCTTTTGCTACATTGATAACTCACTTTGAACTTTACCGAGAGTTGGGTACGTGATAATATTTTTGCATGAATTAGAATCTGGTTGGCCGGTTCGTTAGGTGAGATGGATATGCATTTCCAACCTATGTCGATATTCGGTGTTCGAGCCATTACACACTTTCCCAGGCACCCTTATGGCCGTCCAGGTTTTTGTGCGATGCCCTGTCTACACCTCCCTCTCAGAATCCTGTCCTTGATTGTTTATTGTGTTGCTTTATCAACAAAGGGACGGTTGTTATCTTACAGCCAAATCATCGGTTGCCGGGCAATATGACGTTTCATTAATCAATAAATGGATTTTCGTTTTGCTCAGTGACATTTAACTATTTTGCTTTAAGTAGCGAAATTTAGTACAGTCTTTATCTCTAATGTCTGTCATTCGCTGAAAACCCACCCAATCTAGCAGCAGTGTAGCAAGAGGGGAAGATAAAGGGACATTGCCCCCGGGTGCACGTGAGAAGGAACGCAATTTTTTTTTCTTTGCCCCTGGGCGCTGAAAACAATTGCTACGCCGCTGACGGGCAATTTCCAATTAGTACGTATATGTAAATTACAAACCGTCAACCACAACTGTCTACATAGTCAACACAGGTTTTTTTCAGTTTTTAGACGATTCTGGCCGGTCGTTTATCTATCCGTCTATCTATCTTGTTGTTTTCTGGTTGGCTATATATGTATGTATCCATTGCGCATACAGGCCACACCAATGGAGCCACAGGGCTGAAAATTTAAGCACTTGCTCCTCATTGTGTCAACAAAGAAAGAATATTTATTTGTTTTTGAAAATTCTCCCCCACCCCACTTTGATCTTTTGGGGGTCACAATGTGATTTTATGCTTATTTAGTTGCTAGGTTCGTGTCCGACAGTGTTCGCGCTTGTTTTCTTTTTTGTTTTTTAAATTTGGATTTTTATTGACCCAAGAAAATGCAGAGAAATTAGTTACTTATTCATTTCTATCAAGTGACTAACCAGACATATAGGTATATTGAACAGAAACAAGAGTTTAGCACAATGTGATAATTACATTGTAAATTCCTTAACTCATTTCAGACTTTTTCTCTTCAAAACATTCCTCTACGTCCATTGAGTACGTGCGCACGTGCACAGACGCACACATGTATGCATGCACACACACAAGCACACACACACACACACACACACACACTCATATATATATATATATATATATGTGTGTGTGTGTGTGTGTGTGTGTGTATGTATATATATGTATATATATGATACGGAGCAACATCTCTGACACCTAAAGTCACATTTACTATCATTCATTTAGATAGGGAATATGTGGAATATTAAGAGAAGGAATACTGCCTTAGTAAAAAATCCCCGCCATAACTCATCTGAAAGTCAATGATATCTTCTCAGCATCAATGTCTTCGAGAGTCAAGGCAGTGATCAAAAAGCAATAGTTTTCAACTTCTTCTCTTGTATGTTTTTGCACACAATAAAAAATGCCATATTTTTAAATTAGAGGAAAAAAACCAACAAACTATCATTTTTGGCTGTGTTTTCTCAACCTTTGCAACACACGGTATATACATTTACATACAGACATTCTTTTTATATTATTGATGCCTATATGTGCATGTGTGTGTGTGTGTGTGTGTTATCCATTTCACTCGACTTATATTTATCTTTATTCAAACCACTGAAGTATGTACAAGTATGCAATATTTACCCAGACAGAAGTTTGCAGTATAAAATCCATTACATTTTCCTGCATGATATAACATCGCACTGTGCTTGATATTGTGGCTGTATATGTGTTCATTTAAGAGAGTGTTAAGTTATCTGTATGTATTTTTTATATATGTATATATTCATATGTGCGTATGTGCAATATATATATATATATATATATATATATATATATATATATATATATATATATATATAGGGTTATGTGTATGTGTGAGTTTATGCATAAACTTATAGATGTATTTATGTGCATATGGATTATTAGGCACTTACACACACACACACACACACACACACACACACATATATATATATATATATATATATATATATATATATATATATATATATATATATATATATATATACCAGGATTCAATATTACCTTACTAAAAACTTCGCTATTTTAATACTGGGCAATAATGGCCTAGATTGAATCACAGTAATCATGGCAACAATTTTTCAAGAATACCCATTCCCCTTGACCAAGATAACCCCTAAAATACCCACAACTGCTGCAACTACTTCCATCAAAAGATATTATCGATCTATATATATTCCTTTACACTCAGAAAACTGTCCAGACACCTAATGGACTCATCATTAAGGGCTTTCATCTTACTTTTCTTTTCAAAACCAAACATTTGATGTTAAATTAGTTTTCTATGGAATCCTAGCCTTTTAACCAGTAAAAGATACATGCATGCTACTGTAGATGGGAGCGTTTTCCAAAATATGTATAGCAAACCAATCAATTAATTTGTCGATTGATTAATTAACGAATGAGGTTTCCTTATACTTTTACTACTGAGTTTGTCTCTTTCCTTATAGTTCATCTCTCTCTCACCCCTCTCTCTGTGTATATATGTATATATAATTTTATTATTGGGAAATAGATGTTTAATCTGACGGAAATAATTATGATTTTATCCGCTGGATTACATATCCATTTCATAGTAAGATTGTCCCCGTTAAGAAACATAGATATGGAGTGTGAATGAACAAGATGACATAAAGCAGTTATTTTTACCTTCACCTTGCTGCCTGGCTTTTTAGCTCAATGGAAAGAGTGACTCTATGTCAGGACGGCCACGAATCAGTCGCTGGTTCGATTTCTGCTACAGCCAATTTCATTTAATTTCACTGTGTATCAACAGGAAGTCATTCCAGAATAATACTGCACATCTATGAATATAGATTATATATATATTTCTGTAATAGAGGAAAGAGTATATCCTGACAAGAAACAATTTAATGACGATATAAGAAAATTATTATACTTCCTTTTATACTTCATTTCAGAGATAGTTCTGGATGTTTGATTTTTTTTAGACTGGGATATGCTGATTCTAAATTGGATTGTTTTCTTTGTCGTCTTGTGATACGAAGCAATATCTGAAGACTGCAATATAAGATGCATAGGGGAAACATAAAGAACTTGAAAAAAGAATTTACAAAGATAAAAGGGTATAGATGATACGTTGAATGCACTCGTGATCCACCAGAACAAAGAGGACCCCGATCTCGATTTTAAAGAACGCAAAACTAATAAAGAAAGAATCAAATAAATCAAGAAGATTGACAATCGATTCAGCCCCAATATCAGCATCGAACACGATTTAGCAAAGATCCGGTAAAACCTAAATATCGTCGCTTTTGGTTAAGATGATATTGAGAGAAAACAGGAAGGTTTTGGTGGTGGGAAGTACTGCAGATTAGGCAGAGGAGAGAGGAAGAGAGTGTGCTCGGCTTTTATAAAGGCTCGCTGCGGTACAAAACTTGAGCAATATAATTACATTTCGCTTTTTTTAAAGAAAAGTTGCGTGAAGCAGACTTCCGTTACCCCCCTCCCTCTCTCTATCTATCTATATAAATATATATATAGCAAAACCGATAATTATTAAACTTTATCGAGTATGGGTCAATGATACTAATTTTGCATAGATTACCATCAGGTGTATCGGTTTCTTTGTTGGTGTAGATAAGCATTTTCCACTCGTTACCTCTTTTAATTTTTTTTACGTACAGCAAAAATAATTCATAATAAACTTTATCAAGTATGGCGTCAGTAATGATAATTTTGCATGGATTAGTATCAAGTTAATCGGTTTGTTTGTTGAGATACATAAACATTCTCCATTGATACCAAAGTCGTGAGGCCGTCCTTAGTTATGTGATTACAATAATGCGATTTCACTTAATATTTTTCTTTCATTTTGCTATTCTGAAATGAGTTTCGTAGATACTGGAGCCTTGCCTCTCGGCTGTGATAACTGGTGGTATAAGAAATCAGTGTTCAGACACAGATAAAACCGAGGATTTCGGATGTTGATTTTCAAGGCATTTACGGTGTCTTCAATTGAGAAATTGGAGTTACACAATCCTCCTGACCTTACTTGACTCTGGGCTAAATGAAACTAATTTGCCTCTTGACTGAGATCATTGCGATACAAGAGCTCGGCGTTCGAGCCCAGTTAAAAGGAAAGTTTTCTAATGCTGATTTGGGCCTCGTGCTATACTGAGTCAAGCTTAGTAAATATCATCAAGGATACCAGTCGAGTTGTGGGAAAGCTAACCATTCGCAGAACATTACTGCACTTGTGAGTTTGATCCTCACTAGGGACCCCTTTGGATTATGTGCCAGTCCATTGAGTTTGCAGGGGGTTCCATTATGGACGCCACCCTAAGGATAAGAGAGTGAGATTTACGCATGTGTAGATGTTATGCAAAAATATTGGTCACATGGAAACAGTGTACTAAAAAAATCCAACAGTATTTAGCATTTGAAATGATTGCATCATGCGCTAGACCCCTTCGATCATCAATTCCTATGTGTTGTGTCAGTTACATCGTTTTCCAAACCAATGAAAAGTTTATGTAAAAAAATGGGTTGCAAGTTGCATTCAGCTTAAAAGAAATCCCTTCCAACATCGATTATAAAGATGAAATGTTTGTGTAATTAGCATCTTTCCGTAATCTTTTAGGAATTAGTCTGAAAACAAAAGTTTTTTGATTTAAAGTAGTTGAATCATAATCATTATCAGTCTCTTAGCGTCTGTCATTGTACATAGACCCTTCCCAGGATTCACTACACCTCTCTATCGTGGGTGCTGCAGAGCCAATACATTCTGAACCTGTCCAGTTCACCACGTCATCTTATATTCTGTCAGCCTTGATTCTGCATTTGATCTCTGGGGATCCATGTTGTGAGTTGTGATGCCCATCGGTAATCATCTATTCTTGCAACAAGACGTGTATCCTAATGGATTATATGATGTCTCTGACTTTTGTTTTCCCTTAAAACACTGTGCTGTCTTGTGATCTCTCCATGTGATGCTGAGCATGATTCTCACATTGCATGGTCCTAAGTTTTGCAGGTCAGTCTCTTGGTTAAGTTCCATGCAAATCATCAAAAGACGATTGAATCCTCTTTTAAACACTTCACAAGTGGTAAAATAATCAGAAAAAAATTAGCTTAAATACCCTCTGTAAGGGAAGAGGCAAATCGCTATAAGAAAAAAGGGAATAAAATTATTTAGTTCATTTTTAAAATGTGACGTTTGAGCCTTTTCAACATCCTTGAAAATGTTTTATTGTACTTTCACACCACTTGATTGAGAATAAACAGTGATTCTTCCTCTTACTCTTATCCCTTCTCAATGAACGATGCCAAAGTACCATCTATTAGTTCGATCAAGCGCACACTTTGTACACCACCTTTCTATGAACGATTTCATTCTGTTAGCACTCAGTGGATTCAGTGGGAAAGCAGACACACAAAAATGTCCACTTTAGCATGCATTTACATTGCAAATTGCCTCCACTGATATATATATATATATATATATATATATATATATATATATATATAGGAGTGGTTTACAAAACCTGAATTGCTAGAAACGTGCTCTGGGGTCTCATTAGTACGCACAGAAAATTTAATGGGGATATGTCGTATCATTTATGCGGTAAGTTGTCACTGACGGACGGACGGACAGACAATTGGTGACTTATGTTGATATGGTCATTGTGACAGAGAAAACACAGCGATGTGAATGACATTAGTTTATTTATATTATTCTGACATTTTTATTAACTTGATACTAGGAAGATCTAACGCCCAAATTCACACACTAAGCAGGAAATAGTGTTGCTTAAATTTTAGGGAGCGTAATTGACGGCTATGTCTAACAGTAGTCAGGTTATGTAAAGGTAAGAAGATAAATTCAGTAGGTTGGTAGATAGGTAGGTAGGGAAGTACGTGAATATGTAACCAGGTATGCATCTAGATAAAGACATAACTTTCATAGTTGAGCGTGTCATGGTGACACGTAATATACACGCTAAACTTTGTACTTTGGGGCATAGGTGCTTATATATGTAAGTAGCCATGCACCAACGTATTAGAGACCGTCGACCAAAACTGTCAATATGATTAGAGCAAACATCAGCATAAGTTTCTTCAGTTTTCAAGTCGGTCTGGCTGTATGTGTCGCGCATGGAGGTTGCACCAATGCTTTAAAGATCTACTGTATATTATGTTTCGGAGAAACGGTCCTTTTGTCTTTTGAAAATTCCACCCCACCAAATAGGTTTCTCGTCATGAACAGTCTCTTGATGTCCGTTGTTGGACATAGACCTTCCCCAGGATTCGCCACCTTTCTTAATAGTGGGCGTCGCAGAGCAAGTATTTCTAAAATTTGTCAACTTCATCTCTACATCTAGTTCTGTACCGGCCTCTGTTGCGCATGTAATCTCTGGGGATCCATGTTTTTAGTCGTGTTGTCCATCATTTGTCTTGCGACATGGCTGGCCCATTGCCATCTAGATTTTTTAATGCATTCTATGATTTCTCAGACTCCTGTTTTCTCCTGGATATATTGTGCTGTCTTGTGATCTGTCCATGTGAGGCTGAGGTTTCTAGTGGTGTTTCAATTTGTAATGTAAATTTATGCTGAATTTGTCCCTTTGTTCGAGTCAGGCAGCGTTCATACTCGTTTTTTTTTTCAGATTGGAACCTCTTTTTTTAGTGGTTTATCACGCAGAAAGAGGCGAGAGAAGTAACTTATTTATTGATATCACCCTTTTCAATTTTCGAAAATTGATCATCCTCAACACGTCATGCTGCCGAAATATGTCGTTACTAGACGGTTTCTATTGGGTGACTAACCGAATCTGTACCGTTTAGTTTCGTAAACTATCGGCGGGGAGTTCGTTCCCGACTACGTGCAACATAAACATGACCTTTCGCTGATGTTCTAGCAGTCTATCAAATATCCGAAGAATATGTATTTGTTTATTCTCGTCGAGAGTAAAGAATACATAGTAATCTAAACAATTCATAATGTGTGGTGAAAAAATTCATAAATACAGAGTGGGTGAGAATTAACTCCCCATTAGAAAATATATGTAACTTTTGTAAATATTGCTTTGTTTTCGCGACACAAACTTCATTTTGGTGCTTAGAATGATAGAATATATGTTCATGGATAGAGAGAACTGTTCTTTGCACATTTTTATACAAATATAACTGGTTATCTCTCCATATATAAAAGACAATGTATGTTTGTGTTTGTTTTAGTTATTTATATACTTATCATCTGTCACATTTTTTTACGTCTCCACTTGATGACGAAGTAAAAATATGATTATTTTGTGTCATGATGACGTTGTAGAAATAGAATCGACAAATAAATAATAGTTATCACCGAGGTCGAAAAAGGGGTTTATTTTCAATAAACCTGTTGAAAAAAACGAGGATGATAGAGAATTATAACTATATCTTCTAATTGCCAGTTACTTATGGAAACACCAAAAAAATAGTGAAGATTCGAGTATCCCTTTTCTCATTTCTATATGGCTGATCGATAATCGATAATGACCGACAGATTTCTCTCTTCTGAAAATAGGCCAGGGCACAAGGTACTCTACACTTGCACTTTGATGGGGACCCCGTCCCAGCATTATGAACCCTCCTAATTTATACACCCACCTGACGCCGTGATATATGATGATTTAAAAGTGCTCAAAAAATGTACACAACAGTCCAGGGAAAAATTTGGTGCACACCTTATTCTCCTCTTTCTCTTGCTCTCTCTTACAGACCAGTTTGCTGTACGCCCCACTGTCCAAACGTCTGAGAACTCAGCTTAACATACCGTCATTACCAAGTTTTGGGTCTTGGAACGCTCTCATACAAATTGAGGATACTTTTCCGCCTTTAGCCATTTCAGCTTGGGAATTTTTTCCCATGTGTAATAACACAGGAATTTTTTTGTTTATTCATGTGCAGTAACACGGGAAAATATGTTTTTGGAAGTTTTAGTAGTCAGACATTTTTTTCCAAGTATCTTTATTTTATCGTGTTGATACCGACCGTTGTATATTCAAAATGCTGTCTGGCATTGTTATACGATCATCAAATATTGATATAGTCCTACAAGACGTATGATTGCAGACCTTATTCAATTGGAGCTGAGCTTTTGCTTCGAGCGTCAATATTTCTGATGAATACTCGTCTTTGATATCAGGAACCTGTTGGCGATGAACAACATATATCTCTTGGTTTATTTTTTCCGGGTTCACAAGGGAACTATGTTTATTAAGAAATTTTATTTTTTAGAGACAACCTATTCTTGAATCATATTGTTGGATGAATATATATCTCAGTCCCTTAGTATATAAAACAAATAGATTGTGTTTAATATATCACCTTTTCTACAGAATACCTCCTCATTAGTAAAGGAAACTAACAATACATTTTTGGTTCAGTGTATGGAGGTTGCAAATCCTTCAGGCTGATGATGATAATAACTGACAATATGGAAATGAAAAGACTGAGATTAGTTCAATACATCTTGAACCTTTTATCGAGTATTGCAATGCATTTCTCCTACTGTAAGCTTCATCAGAGGGAAGTCAAGATTACACGATGTAGTAGTCTCGATCATTTCATTTCCATATTGTCAATTATTATTATCATTGATTTTTTTCAAGTATCCTTCTTTCACTGCTTAGTTACAGACCACACACTCTCAAAATGTGCAAAGGAAACTGAAGTATGCATAATTAATAATTGTGCGTTAGTAATCTACATTAATGTAATAATTAATAATTATACTTATAATCAAAAGCAAAATTATATCTTATAATTAAAGTCCTTGGAAATAATCTCTTACCTGCCAGTTCCTGTTAACTAGACAGTCGTTTTTTAGATACCACATTTGTGAAAGGCGTTACTGCTATCAATTAATTTCGACGTTACATCAAATGAAATAAGAAATACTTGTAGATGGGTTATTTAATTGAACAACAAAGTGATTCAAAGTATAGAATAAAATCTTAATTAGAACGTTAATCTGTTTTATGCAACCATGTCTGTATCACAGTATCACCCATAAATGAAAACACTTCTACAAGTTTCTAACAGAAAGTTAATTTTCTTACAAACCGATCATAGCAGGGTTTTATTATTTCTATACAAAAAATCAAGGAATAATGGAAAATAAAGCCGGTCATACCGAAGAGTGATTTTAAATTTTGAATTCTAAATTGATTTTCGTGGAGGTGTACTCATTTGTAGACGGCAATGTATATATATTTTTGACGAAAGAGTTTAAATTCTGTAGGGTTTAGTCATAAACAATACCTGACAATACCAGCTTTGACTGAGTAATATTCCACATGAAAACAATAGAAACCTGCTGTGTTAGGTTCAGAAAAAAGAATTAACTTTTTTATAAAACTATGCTAAACATGTACTTATTATGAGTGATACTGTATATTAAAATATGCCAATACTGTTTACTTAGCCGTGGGAAAGAGATGGGATGTGCCCAAATTATCTCGAAATAATTTCAAGTTTACATTTGCACAATCATTCAGTGCGCACATATTTTTGTCACAGAAAAACAAATTCCACAACACTCAAGTTTTGCGTTTACTGACTAGCAAGAAAAAGGACAGACTCTGTTCAAAATCTTTGGCGTTGTATATGCAATTTTTGACAGCATCGAAATGTATACATTAGTTATAAACATTGTATACTCTGCTTTTTTTCTTGTACGTTCTACTTTATTTTCCTCCTTGAGAATTGATCAAGAAAAAAAGAAATTATATGACGTACTCTGACGTCCATTCTCTTTATCCATCCCATTTTTTAATGAATGCTAGGAACTGATCCAAATTTGGATTGACCGAGAAATCTTTGTCATTCATAGACCTGTTGACCCTGCTTCCCGAAATCAGAAGGGACATTAGTGTAGACTTCAATTAATATAGGTTGAGATTTCGGTTAAAATGTCAATGATGCCGATGGCAAATGGACGTCTTTGATTTCAGAAACCTATGGATGATGAAATATATGATATGTGATACATGTCTCCAAATTTATTTTTCTGTCTCTTTCGCTGTTTAAGAGGGTTTGAGTCAGTCCGTAAAATACAGATGCTCATAAGACTATTTTTTTCTCGGCTGTTCGAAAAGACATTAGCCATGCGCAGTTAATCATAGCGATGCAGCAGAATATAATATCTTCACGCCAATAGGAAACGTGGACATACCGGAGACTTCTATCTAACCCATCCCTACTTTGTCTGGGTTTCAGGCCTTTATATATGATTCTCGTTTGCCAATTCATAAAAGAAAATCTCCTTTAGTGCATGCATAGTGAATAAAAAAAAAAGGTTTAATATTTTCCCTTAAATATTTTCACAGCAGACTCGGTTTATCTATGACAAAATTATCATTCCATTTTTTTTCCATTTTCTTTTTCTGCCTCAAATTTGTTCACTTCTTGTCACCAGGATAGTAAGAGATTCCAGGGAGAGGGCTATGGCATAGGTTATTTACATTTGTGTAAAGATCAGTCACCTTCAGTGGGAATTAACGGAATCACCATACGAGGCTTTCTTCGTAACCACCAAAATGCTTATAACACATGGTATTGCCGTCAAGGTACTCGATGTAGCTCAACTTTGATGATCCAACGGTGTATCTCAATTGATACGTCCGTAACGTATGAAATTATTTCTGGAGTTAAGGTGCCACACACTGGATAAGTTCAAGGTACCGCCAACATAACACAGTTTCCTACAGGCGCCAAGTACCACAGTGGTGCCTAATCTTCAAAGCCTGTCCTATTTGAGAGCTGGTCAGATGGATTGGGTATTGTTCGCAACGTTGTCCATATCCATATTCGTGCGGTTATAGTAAAATGCACTTGAAGTTTTTTGCTTCAAAATGCTGCAATTGAAATAGTTCGTATCCGGAAGTAAGTGCTTTCAGCTCAGCTACCTGAAAGATTTATATAAGTTTCAAATATACTTCTAATATTTGTCCAAGATTGTTTAAAGATGATGTCACGAAAATTTACAATATTACAGATTTGACAGGAAGGTTTTCCACAATCGTACAAGAATCACAAGGTGCGATACGACATGTATGACTAATTGAGTTGAATATATCACTATATTCTTCGAAACCTATTCTATCTAGCGAGCAAGTAAGATGAATTGGGTAGTTTTTGCAAAATTCCCATTCGCGTAGTTATAGTTAAATGTGTTCAAAGCTTTTTTGCTTCAAAATACAACAGTTTCTCAAAAGAAAGCTTGAGTGTCCTTAAAAAACATGATTTTAGCTACGTAGAAATATATTATTTGATAAGTTTGATAACTTTGGTACTTTGAAATTAAGTTGAGAAACCTTGGATAGCGTTATTCTCTGTTTTGTTTCCAAATTATTATTAGCGAAATATACCTTGTGGTTCTAAGCGCATCATAAATAGAATTGTTTGGGATGTGCCTGTGTTGGTACGTACGTATTTTCATGCGCAATGAGAATCCAAGTCTATTATTTTTTTGTTTTTAGAATTCCAGTTCTCTTATTGGCGACTGACGAACGACAGCCCGGAAGCTGTTGTGTACGTGGCCGGGGCTTCTGGTTTGCCAGTATCACCGGAAATCATTTTATAAATAGTATTACAACCCAAGAAGAGGAAGTGACATCATATCTACACTAACTCAGGAAATTACATCCCCACCATCACCAAAAATAAAATAAAAGGTTTTTCTTGTTTTTTGTTGTTTCTAATTTGATGAACGAAAGAGAAAATGATTATAAGATAGAGTTTCTATTTGACGTTATCTGGACAGAAAACTAGAATAATCAAGTCTGTTTCAACGTCTTTCAGTCTATCCATCTGACTGACTTTCTTTCTCCCTCTCTGCTTTTCTTTCTGTCAGTATGTTTATTATTTTAGGTAAATCCCAAGTCACCTTTTTAAATATGCTTTATTTTCCCTAAATTCCATCAGTCTTTTCTCTTTTTTCTTTCCTCCTTTTTTCTTTTTTCCTTTTTTCCTTTTTCCTTTTTTCTTTTTTCCTTTTTTCTTTTTTCCTTTTTTCTTTTTTCCTTTGTTCTTTTCTTTTCTCTTTTTTCTTTTCTCCTTTTTCTTTTCTTTTTTCAAAAATCTTCAATTTGCACTGAAGGTGAGGCGAAGAAGCGGAGACGATCTTCATGTTATTTCTCCCATTTGATCCACAATTATTTTACCTGAACAATTAGAAACCGTCAACTAGAACTGTCAACGAATCTGTCAGCATAGGTTTCTTCATTTTTCAGGAAGGTCTGGCTGGCGTGACTGACTGAGTATATATATATGAATCAGGCACACAGGAAGTTTCAACATTTCCTTCTAATCATGATTGATACGTCTGTTACTGTCAAACGAATTGCGAGAAAAATAACTTATTCAATGATCACTCCATTTCCCAATTTCAATAATTGATTATACCAAAAAACAGCAAGCTGCCAAAATACAATTAGTCACATGACGGTTTCACCTGAGTGACTAACCAGACGTGTTTTATTATAATCCATTGTCACTTGAGTCCTGTTAACTGTGCATCTCTCTATTCTTTCCGTCAGAATGTACGAGGGGTTGGAACTTACAATGCAAGTGAATGTCGATATGACCTCACCGCCACACTCAACCATAGCGTCAAGATTTGAAGTGATGTGAATAGGTTCCAAGACTAAATGTGGTCAGAATAAATTCTGTTAATGACATCAATGGAAAACAGCTGAAATAGTGTGAAAAAACATCTAGATTTTCCAGAATCCAAATGTTTCTCGGTGTTTCTGGAGAATCTAGATCTTATTTATAGACCAATCAAAATAGATCCCCCAAAAGGTCAAAGAAGTGTTCTTCCAAAAATATCAAATAATTTTCTTCAGAAGAGATCCGGTGGAGTACCAGTTTCCAAGTCTGTGGACAAAACGGTATGGCACACAGACACATAAACAAACACACAAACGATCACACAAAAACGCGCACATGTAAAAAAAAAAAAAAAAAAACAAAATCCTTCGACACCTTTGTGTGTATATATATAAATACATTTATTTTTTTTATTGTGTCGTTCACCGACAGCTGTTTCGATGTATTACATCGCTTCAGTGCGGCTCTAGATTTTCCATTAACCCATCCAACACTGCGAGACAGGATTGAAACCTTCGCTTCAGATAGGGAGACCGATATCCAACGTCTGAGCTACGGAACTGGACAGTCAGTATGGCTGAATTTAAGCGATATTTATTTATAAATATATGTATATATATCAACCGATTCGAGCAAGTGTATAGAGAATGTTAGCTGTATGGTTAGCAAGTGAAGAGAGCCACGGTAAGTATGACCGACCGTAGAATTCCTGGTGCCCTGAGAGAGTGGACATTTTAAAAAATTATTTATATTTCAAAGTGCGAATAATAAATAGATAGGGATACATATGTTGGTGCTAATTCATACTTGATCTCAATAATATCAATTACAATGATTTAATCAAATGTGCTTGTGAGAAAAAATATTTAACTGTCCGATGTTCCTTAAAAATCTGACCTCACATCAGGGAATCTTCTTCTTATGAACATACTTCTTTTTCAAAGAATTTTTCGGACGATTGAACTACTTCTTGTTGTTTGAGTTGCTTCGACGTTTCGGCTGATCCATTCTACGGCCTCCTTTTGGTGCATTATGCAAATGGGATGGTGATAAATAGAAATTTTCCGGTGGTAGTATCACTGTAGACAGTAATCATTTCATCTGATTTATCAATTTTTTCATATTTTTCCCATTTGTATTTGAAAAGTCTTACTGTTTCAGACACATGACGGGCGCCCTCTAGCTCTTTGCGCCCCCGGCGACTGCCCATATAACTGATAGATTAGACCGGCCTAGTTGGAAATAAAGATGTAAAAGAGCTAATCACAACAACAGAGATTTGTTATAGAAACCGAGACTCAAAATCGTTCTGTTTCAACGGTAATTGTTTCCTTCTCCCTTTATCTGACCTTTAATTTGAAGTCGAGGATTTCCTGTGTTAACTAATTCGGGTCGAGCAGCTGGGCGGGGGTTAGTGATCGTTACTATCTTGAGTCCTGCGTGACGCCACACTGCATAAAACAATCTTTCCGGTTCATGTTACTTATCACGTCGTAAATTGTACGTAATGGTAATCCTCGGTGTTACGGATTTGATATATAGTAGTTGAACACAGCATACAAAGGCTCCAAGAAGTCATACAGAGGCTGTAAAAAGTATGAATTTAAAACGTTTTGATGAGATATTAACGTGATGATGAAATTAAAAGGCATTACTTTCTTCGTTATCAGGATATTGCACCCGTTCAGGTATGATGGTGACAGTGTACCCGACGTGCAAGAATCACGTCGCAATTTCTCTTTGACGTGCATCCAAGGATTTTCAACATCCAGGCTGTGTGGTGGAGGACTAATCAATAGCTTTCAATTCCATTATTGTGCTGATATCTGATCAATGCATTGTTTATTTTTGGAGCTTTTGTATATAGTTTGACGACCATAAAGGATTACCATTACCACCAATTTACGACGTAAAAAAATAACATCAACAATCTTTCACATCTTATTCGCTCGACATACGCATCTATGTATTTTCTTACTCTAAAATAGTTCAGCACAGTGTCATAGTTCGATAGCTTTAGAGTCTACTGCTATTAGTTACTATTAGTTATTATTAGTTAGTGGTCCACCTTCCCCAGTTGTGTATCTTCAATTGTGACAGTTATGTAATTATTCTCAATGTGATTGTTACTCATGATTTCTGTTTCACTAAAGTTCATGTGAAGGCCAACTTTCTTGCTTTCTTCGTTTAGTTCTTCTAACGTTAGTTTGAGGTCGTGTAGGTTCTCTGCGAAAAGGACGATGTCATTTGCAAATCTGAGGTTGCTCAGATATTCTTCATCTATTTTGATTCCTCTATTCTCCCAGTCCAGATTACGGAAGATCATCTCAAGGCAGGCTGTGAAAAGTTTGGGTGAGCTAGTATCACCTTAGATGAGACCAAAGGAGGTCGTGATACCAGATGAATTATGTATAAAATAATGTTTCACGCACGAGAGACTAAGACAAAAATGTGAAAGGAAATTTAATCAAGGATAAATGGAATTATATGAAAAAGATTCACGGGTGAATTACACTGAAACAGTTAGAGAAAATCGTGTTAAACTTGTTAGAGAAAAAGAAACATTTCAGGACGTCGACGTGATATGATGGCTAATGACTTTGTCTTCTAGGATGGTTCTACGGTTATTTGTCTGATTTTTTTTGATGAGGGAATGTCATTATGTGAAGATTTCTGCAGACTTTTGTCGTAATTTTTATCACAACGTCTCGATGGTCGAAAATACAGCTACTTACCTCCTCGAGGCGGCCAAAAGGTTGTGTAAAAAAATGGAACCAAGATAGGGACAAACACCAGCATAAAACTCTATATACTACTATTGCGTGCGAATAATCTAAGCTCTGTGAATTCCCATCCCCAACGGCCCAAGGAAGCTCAACTTGAATCTGACTTCACCTCCTTGACTTTTCTCATTCTGACTGTTTTTAATCTATTTTATGAATATATATATCATACATGTATGGAATGTTTTTAACATATCTTACGCACACACACACACACACACACACACACACATATATATATATATATATATATATATATATATACATATATATATATATGGAATGCCCTGCTGTCTCAGACGCCTAAAAGGCGCCCCTCAGTACTTGGCACCAAGGCGACTGCCCGTTTTGCCGGTACCTAGAACTGGCCCAGCCCACAATTGTCACCTGGTGCCAAACTAAACTATTCTCGGTAAATACATATATCCCCACCTTTCACCTCTCTCTCTCTCTCTGTCTCTCTCTCTCCCTCTCTCTCTCTCTCTCTCATATTTCTTATTATTTTGACAGGCTAAATAATTACTAATTTAGAATTGGGCAGTAAATTTCACTGCCCCCCCCCCGTGAAAAAAGACTTTAATTGAAATGCTGCACTTTTTTCTTTCTTAACGCTGACCCCCGGGGTGGTTAAACAAACTATTAGATTGCAAACACGTGGTGTTCAGTCTATTCACGCCGACGATGGTGAAGTAAGAAAAAGCTGAATAGGTAAAAAAAGGGGGTAGGATGAGAAAACTGAGGATTGGAGGCTGGGAATGTGTTCATAAAAAGAGTCTTTAACAGAAACGACATCAGAATATATATATATATATATATATATATATATATATATATATATATATATATATATATATATATATATATATATATATATATATATAATCCTTCATTTATACATGTCTGGTTGAATACGGCCGACGAGGAATTTTCATTACATTTTTCTTTGTTTCCCGTCGTATTTTACCACACACACACACACTTATATATATATATATATATATATATATATATATATATATGTGTGTCATAACCAATTAGAGATATGCCGATGACGCTTTAATCGGAAGAATAACAAAATTGTTGACTGATCGAAATAGGGAAAATAAAAGAGTAAGCTTTGATATTAACAAAATAAAAAACAAAATGGAAGTCCGTACAAAAGACCAAATGAATTGACAGCGAGGCTCAAGAAGTGGTTGACGACTGCTATTACGTAGGTCAGATGATATAGTTAGAAAAGGACCATGAAAGCAAAATAAAACGATGCCTGACGATCTGCTGGAAAGCATTTGGTATGAATACTGAGAGGGAGAAGAGCACTGCTGCAATCTGCATGAAGCGTAAAGTATACAATGAATACATAATACCAGCTATGACTTATGGATGCGAAATATGATGATCAACAAAATGAACTGAAAACCAATTTAGAATCGTACATAGAGCCATTGAAAGAACAATGCTAGGGATAATTCAAAGAGATAAGAAAAAATATCAACTTAGATCAGAGAGAGGATTCCACTGAACGATATCAAACAACTAATTAAGAACATATATATATATATGTATTTGAAATAAATAACTGTTAGATCAGTTTCCAGACTCCAGAAGAGATGTCTTCTGCATTGAAATACGCTACCAAGTTTTTTTTCTCTTTTTACTATACATAACTTGTATTATATAAGGATATCATATAAATGATTAAGCAACACGATGGAAAATGGCAGGACACTTAGAACGAAAAAATTGAAAACAGCTTGAGTAAAAGACTAACTGGCTAACTATTTGTAGTAGGAAAAGATCTGACACAAGACGGAGTGATGAGATGGAAAGGTTTGCTGGTATGCAATACAACATAACATCCGGAGTGTGATGGGTTTAGTCAATAAAGTGCTCGATATATTCAATATTAAACATTGAGTTTGAGTAGAACTCGACATATAATGAGGTAGAGGATTTGCTGCACGAACACGGTTCTGTTTCTGTCCTGTTTGGGCTTCCACAGGCGAACCAAATTCGCCTTAGGAAGCCCAAACACGACAGTAACATAAAAAGTGTAGTAAATTGTCTACTTTATTATATATATATATATATATATATATATATATATATATATATATATATATATATATATATACATATGTATATATTAATTACCGTGGACAACATGGTTCTCTGTTCTAGCAGCTGTACCATGACACCACTACGACTTGTAGGAGGTCAAACGTAGCCACATGAACTAAAATCAAGATGGAAGAAATACTAGTAAAAAATTCATAAACATTCAAATTGATATTACTACTGAGTATAAACTATCTCTCATTATAGCACAAAGAATTGTGTCGCAGTACCAAAATTATACATTCATAGACAGTGTAAAACGATACATTGGTGTCGAGAAAACCTTTAAAAAGATCCAAATACCATCTATCAAATTGCGAAGAATCAAATGCGAGTAGGTTACGCAGTTTACTGAAAATGGCAAGCAAAAAAAAGTAAATATTTCAAACTTTAATGTTTCATAACTGCAATCAAATTGAAGGTAAACTGAGTTCATAGCTTCTCTTACATCCGGCTTCCATTGGCATTTGAAAGAAAAATAATAGATTACATGTTTAGATAAGCGTAAACAGGCAGTTAAGAAGTTGGACTATTTAATTCTGGAGGATTACAAATATCTCTAGTATGTAAAATATGCTCGTCTCTTGGTTATGGCTGATAGCAGCTTTTCCTAACAAAAACAAGATATCGCACCAAATAAACCAAGGTATTACAAAAAACAAGCAAACAAATGACGCATAGCTTAATAAGGCAGTTTAAAAATACTTTATTTCCATCACTTTATTAACAGTCATCAGTTACCTGTTACGTAGTTTTCTAAATGAATGTTACTCTTGATTGTACTAGTATTCATTGAAAGCTTCATGAATTGTGACAATCTTACCAAATGCGTTCACGTCATTATATGACTCAAGGGCAGGTAGAGCTATGGCCACCGAAATTTTCTGTGGTTAATAATGAGCATGTTTTTAAATATGATAGTTTTCGAAAATTCCATTTTTGGAAAGTTTTTTTTCCAAGAGCTCAATTTGCTATGTAAGTATAATGCTGAACTGTACCCTTACTTTGTATCCGTCAGGTTAGATAAACAAAATCTTCATCTTTCTGTTTATCCGTACAAAGTAGAGATATAATGGAAAACCCTCGAGTAGGCCAGGTTTTTCTGCTAGTTTCATTCAAATTCTGAGCTGTTTTCAGTCTTAGAGGATATCTTCCTTGCGCTGCCGTTTCTGTTGGATGGTTAGCACAAAAAATGAGATCCAGGCAATGAAAATCTTGAGAAGTTGTTATGTATGGAAAAAATAATCAAAAACTCTGGAAGCCTGACATGTATCGGAAAACCTAGATTTGTATTTGAAAACTCAGCGTTAGTAACATTGCATGTACACAAGTCGACAAATATCAGTCCAAGCCAAAGACTTGTACTGCGTTGGCCTGTGGGCAAAGACCTGAAGACTCTTCTTTTATTTGCTAATGTCCAATTCGAATAGGGGAAGAAGCGACTCAATTCCAATTTTTTTCCACCCGAACAACACACCGGTGTACTCAGCTGCTGCACTGGGGAACTTTGTCCTAAAATAGTTTTCTACATCCCTCATTCATACCTGGATTGAACCTGGAACTTTCTACGAGAGGGACAGACTTGCAAACTGAGTGAACAACGTAACTCTCGATGTGTTTATGTTAGTTTGAAAAAGTAGACTCTACAACCAATGCGTTCTCCCGATAGTCACCTAAGGAGTTGGAATATGGAACTTAAGATTTGCTAGCAAAAGGAAAACCATGCAATGTGCGCAGGAGAGGATCGTATTTTAACTTCACAAGGAGAGATCACAAGACAGCACATTATATTATAGGACAAACATGGATGAGAGAAAATAAAACTATAAGAAAACTCGGACAGCAATAGACTGGTCATGCTGCAAGAATGTCAGACGACCACTGGACATCACAACTCAGTGTGGATCCTCAGAGATCATACACGAAATCATGGCTCGCAAAGAATAATATGGCATGACGATTTCTATAGGCTCAGTATGTTTTGGTGCCGTGACGCCCACGATCGTGAGGTCCAGCTAATTTGAGGTGAGGTCTACGTCTAAAGATGGGTGCCGTCGCTGTTTCTAGCAGATAGTGATACTGAGCTTTATTTTCTAATTGTTGATGTATAAAACGTATAGAAAATGCACATCGCTCCCTTCAAACTTTGATTTTTGGCAAAGGCATTGATATTCATAATTTCATATTATCACAGTCCTGATCACAAAAGCAATGTTTGATGGGAATGATGAATTTTCCTTACTTTGTAGACATAATCGATGTAAAAATAACACTTATTACCAAGGAACAAAATTTAAAAAAAAATGTTACAAAGAAAATAAGAATAAGAGAAATCGAGGAAGAAATAGACAAACAAGGAACAGAAAATTAGTCTTCAGCCAGCCAATCACTGTTGAACAACGCATTTTCCCGAGTAAGATGAAGATTAGAGCAAGCAAATTAAAAAAAAAAAAACTCTGTTTGCAAAAGTACGGCATCAACTTGCTTGCTTTATTTTTAACTTGCTTGCTCTAATTTTCAACTTGCTTGCTTTAATTTCTAACTTGCTTGCTTTCATTTTTAAATTGCTTGCTTTAATTTCTAACTAGCTCGGGGAAAGGTTATAGAAAAGCTGACAGTGCTATGCAAATGCCGTACAATATTTCAGTCGGAAGAAAAATCTCGGATCAGTCATAACTCAATCACTTCTTTCTCTATGGCTCACCTTCAAGCGAAATTTCATTGAAATTGATCAAGAACTCATGGAGATGAGAGAATACATAAATGTATGAAAATAGAGTGGAAAAATATCTCGGAAACAAATTTGAAGGTCTACCACAAAGTTTAATCGTTCCTCCCTAACCCAAAGATCCACCCTTTTACTAAATATCATCGTAATTAATTGAGAACTTTCGGAGATATCGAGTGGGTAGATGGAAAGACGGGTATATACATATACCTCCCTAACTTCGTTGGCAGTGGTGAACTAAGAACGTTTTTGGCTCCAGACCATTGTCGTCAGTAAAGACCTTTCTTATTTCATCTAGATGTTTTTGGTTGTATCTAGATGTAATTAATTCTTATTTAGATGTTTTTCAATAAAATTATGATTTTATTCAATCTACAATGATAAAATGAGTAATATTTTTCAATTTATTAAGTGATATTTTAATGAAAAAAATGTTGAAGATTGAAGTCCCATTCAATCCATTGATACAGAGGTCCCTCTCTTAACGAGGATAATCTGTTTTACAGAGCGTCTCGCTAGATGCAAATTTGTCTACAGAAAAATAAACCTGAGAGATTCCAGTCATTCGTTCTGAAAAAAAATATCAGACTCCTAATACCTTGATGATAACTATGTAAATAATTTATTATGTATTAACTATTTTCTCGATGATTTATAAATACAAATGAAGAATAATACTAGATATAGATATAGATGATTATAAATGGACTCTGATAATTCTGAATAATTTTTGTTAATTTTGAATTTTTTTTTCTCACGAACAGAATATATTTCACTAAGAGTTTTCTTTTGGGCAATTGAAATCTCTTGCTAGGTGAATTTTTATTTAAAAGACTCCTTCGTCATGAAAAGAACCAATGTAAAGTGTAATATATGTACTAGACTTTTGATGCACATTTGGAGAATTTATATTTCCCAAGGGGTTCTTTGTATCCAGCCGAAAATAGCCGGTGACTATCACCCACAATTTGTACATATCGTCATCGGCGTCGTAGTTTTATTTCGTCAACTGGATAACTTCGTTATCCCTTAATATATTTCAATGAACATTTATATTTAGACTTGTAGATAGATTTTAACTGCGGGATGGCCAATTATGACCAATCCGATTGCTTGTTTACATTTACTAAGGGAAAAAGGTTGCTATTGTTTACAATTTGAATAAAAAGTCTCAAAAATTGGCTGTAATGTTGACAAAACCCTAAGAATTAAAAAAAAGGTTAGTCATGGTCGATCTGATTCTTTGCTTGCATTTTACATGTAAATAACTATACAATATGCAAAAAATATTGACCTTTGGAACTGCTGAGTTGATTAGACTAAAAAATTTTATACAGGTTCTTGGGTACGTGATAACTGAAAATACATACTTTTTTTTAATCTTTTTAAACATTTTATGGTTTGAATAAAGAAAAAGGTTATCTCCGTGGTAACAGTCCAAATAATCAAC
>OY735212.1:11964182-12014182 GCA_963457665.1 Thysanoteuthis rhombus | reverse complement strand
TCCTTTATTCCATTATATATAGAGAGAGAGAGAAAAAGGGAGAGAGAGAGGGGGAGTGAATAATTCAAATCAAGACAGAACAGGAGAATATAGTTTATGTGGAATCTTTATTATAACTGAGTAATACCGGACATGTTTCGGGGTTCAACTTCATCGTCAGGGCTCATAAGTCCACGTTGTTAGAAGTTGCTGGCACAGATATGTGCAGACCTTGTATCAGAGCCATCATGTAAGGATATGAAGTGTTATAAATTGCTGGTGTATGTATTAACATTCTTCCTGAGAAAGAAAGATAAGTCGTCCATGATAGGTATAAGAAAGGGTCAGCCTTTGGAGGTTTTGTTTTATCTCAATAAGGCTGAAATTGGCATGATGGTTAAATCATCGGAGATATTTTTTTTCAATCAGCAGACGTGTTACCTTGAAGTAAACTCACTCAGTCCTTCCTTACCCCATTACCCACGCTTCCACTAAATTTCATTGAAATGAATTGTGAACATTCGGAGATATCGGGTGCACAGACGGACAGACAGACAGAAAGAAAGTGACCATACATATATACATGAACAGCAACCAAATAAATCGATGAGTTTAGAGAAGAGACTGAACGTCATCATTATTTCAACGGACAACCACAGGCGATAGGAATATCTTAATAATAAAAGACCGTAATGGAATATCTAAGAAGCATTTCGAGAACAAGATAACAAAACTAACCCAACGTAGATTCATCAATTAAGGTGAAAAAAAAAAAACTCGGTAAAATACGTATCACTTAGAAAGGAAGATACTGATATGATCCAATAACAAATCCATTTAGGCATAACACACGGTATAATTAAGATGATGCTTGAAGATCCAGCAAATAAATAATCCACACAAATCATAATGAGCAAGGTTCAGGTGTTGTCCGTCACGCTTACGTCGTCAGTGATAATCATGACGTAACTTAATTGAAATAGAATATCAAGTTACATTATAAATAGACTTGTCATTATTATTATTATTATTATTATTATTATTATTATTATTATTATTATGATTATCATCATTTGCAATATCATACCAGTTACCTGGTGCTTACCGCTGGAGGTTGAGTGACAGTGAGTCTCCTTAAGTCTCCAGCCCTTCTCTCCTCATTCTCATAGATCGCAGTAATACTGTGGTTTACAGTTTCATACCAGTTGCCCGGTGGTCATTGCTGACAATAAGTCTCCTAAGGTCTTCAGCCAATATCTCTTCTCTTCCTCGTTTGTCATGCCAGTGCTATGTTTCACATCTCCGCTTTCATTTTTCTTCCTCTGTTAGGCCACTGCTAACATTTAGTGTTGCAGTCCTTATATTTCTGGCACTTTCCTCAGTATCCGAGCGGTTTCTAGTAGTGCTGTGGTCTGTACAGTCTCAATCCTTCCTTTTATCCCAAGCTCCTCCAGTCTCGCCCTCAGTGTCTTTGGGACAGTTCTCAGTGCACCTACTATTACTGGCATTATTATTATTATTATTATTATTATTATTATTATTATTATTATTATTATTATTATTATTATTATTATAAATATCAATAATAATAATATTAAAAATAATAATAATAATGATAATGTTTGAAAACGCAAGGGAGAGTTTAACTTTTAGGTTTGTTCAATGTAACATTCGTTTTATGCGTGTCAATATACACAGACAATTAAAGGGAAACGTAGCCCTTCTGTAATTTGCAATGATAAATTTCACCTTTCTTCCAATGAATTAACACACCTGAATTCGAGAGCATCTAGAAGATAATTAACCTCTTTATCGTTGCGTTGACTGGCTTTTGACAGATGTCAGTGATGAGAGATGAATCTAGATGTAAAATGGATTCAATTTCGTCGCCCCACGAAGCTCGATGAGGGTGAATTTTCAAAAATTACAAATTACCCGAAATTCTAACGAATATATCAACACTTTCAAACGTGCAAATTATGTCCTCTTATGGAGAATTAGATTTCGTATTTCTCATTGGAACATACTGAAAACCACACACACACACACACACACACACACACACACACATATATATATATATATATATAGATATATATATAAACAGTCCGGGATTCACCATTAGACCTCCCATTTTGATTTTCATTTTCAATTTCAAAGCAAAACATTTGATGCCTTTCAACCACTAAAAGGCACACACATGCTACTGAAGAGTGGAACCCTTCCTGAAATGTATACAGCATTTAGCATTTTGTTAATTAATTAACGAAATGATGAATTCTCCATATACTTTTGCTCGTAGGCTTGTCTCATTCCCAATACTTCATATATATGTGTGTGCGTGTATGTGTGTGTTAGCTGCTTCAACGTTGTGTCACTCTTAATCATTGAGCTAAACAACCCGACGGAAAGACAAACACCAAAGACTATATATATATATATGTTGTATATGATGTATGAAAAAAATAATATATGTTTATTATAGATATGTATATTATAATAGGTTGTCCCAAATGAAATGGACATTCTATAAGGGGAAGAATGAAAATAACTAAAGAATGTAAACAAGTCTGGTTTATTAATCGAAATAAACTCCATTTCCCTTAAATGTTTTTCTCCATCAGGATCGAAGAGTAAAGATTTTTTTTCGTAGGAATAAGTATCTTTCGAAACTAAATAATGTGCGAATGCTGTCATTATCTTCTCCTTGTTTTTTTATTTCGCAGAAAAAAAACTTTAGGGGCCAGAGTAGATGATCATCTGTTGGAGATGATTCCAGTGAATGTTGTGATGCTTCTTTATTAAGTTACTTCAACTTTTTGAGGTCAGGCGTTGTCGCGAAACAAAATGGGTCCATGTCCGTTTACCAATTTTTGGTGTTTCTTGGCTAATTTTAAACGCATTTCTTCAGTGTGTTAGTGGTGTGATTGAATTATTATTGTTTCAACGGGTTGCGAATGTTGGTAGAGCATGATTCCTTCACAATACCAACAAAGAGTTGCCGTAACCTCGTTGGATATACTCCGAGCTTTGAAACATGTTTTCGCCTTCTGACACACTTAATTATCGTTGAGATCGCTTGCAATTGACGTACGGGATAGATTTTTCATTGCAAGTGATACCTGAAAAAAAAATCGATCCCCTGAGTTCCACACGACACTGTTAAACAACACATTTTGTGGTCAGCATTTAGTTCATGAGGACACCTTACTCCATTTCTTTCTTTTTCCTTCACTTTTCCGATGGAAGCTAGAGAACAAAGTGAATCCGTGCAATTGGGGGTTCTAGGACCCTATAAGCCTTCGTGAGTAATTCTGGAATTTGTGCCTGATATCAAGGCCGTCTCGGGACCTTATAACCTACATTGAAATTGAGATGTAGGTGAATGTTGCACCACCGGATACCTACCCTTATTTCCACCATAGTGTATATCAAATTCTGTGTTTTTCTACTCTGTATTCATTTACACGACATTAAAAAAAAGATAGAACAAAACTTGTGCATGACGTCATTAGACACCTGTGTGACACTCAGTATAACCAATTCTTGTTACAAAGGTGATAGCAGGTAAATCTAGATAGGTATATCCTTTTCATTGTTTCCCAATTTTACGCTCAGGTGTATAAGTTTAGATACTGACTCAGCAACAAATTGGTGATTAACGAGAGAAATACAAAGCGTATCAGACAAGCCATCATCATCATCATCATCATCACGATCATCATGATCATGATCATGATCACGATCATGATCATCATCATCTTCATCATCATCATCATCAGTAGCAGCAACCTTATAGTGTCCGTCGTTGGACATAGACATTTCCCTTAGATTCGCCAGATCTCTACCGCGGGCGTTTCGGTGGCAATATTTCCTGGACCACTTTATATTGTCACGCCATCTTATTTTCTGTTGGTCACAGTTTCGATTATGATCTTTGGGGATCCATGTTGTGATTTGTGATTTCTATCAGATGTCTGAAATTCTAGCAACATGACCAGCCCATTGCCATTTGAGTTTTCTAATGGATTCAATGTTATATATGGCTCCTATTTTTTTCTCTAATATACTTTGTTGTCTTGAGACCCATACGTGTAACGCCAAACATGATTCTCTCCAGTGCATGTTGCATGGTTCTTACTTTGGGAGCCAATCT
The DNA here is from genome assembly GCA_963457665.1 of Thysanoteuthis rhombus. Lineage (NCBI taxonomy): Eukaryota > Metazoa > Mollusca > Cephalopoda > Oegopsida > Thysanoteuthidae > Thysanoteuthis > Thysanoteuthis major. Next base: position 12,010,047 of record OY735212.1, on the reverse strand, counting down.
TTGGGATATGATCCATATTTTATCTCTATGGGTGACTATCGGGAGGATACATTAATTACAGACCCTTCTTCTCGGGTAAAATAGTGATCTTTTGCTTCAAATGCTATCATAGATTTGACGAGTCTAAATCACGCTAGCATACAACTGACTTCAAAATCGCTAACATTGGCTAAATTTAATTTCCAGATAGCTAAGCTCCAAAAGCTAATACAAAGGCTCCAAAAAGAATCATCATCAAACTTATCATTCAGATAATAACACTTCGAAAATAAATGCCACAATATGTTATTTAACTTTATTTTATTGTAATTCTTGGTTTGTCCTACATATGTAAAATATGGTAACTCTATACAACGTATGGTTAAGATTTATACCTGTTAATCAAATTGAATTTTTCACCTGTAATCTTTGGGGCCTTAAAACTTGTATACCCAAACAAACTTCCTGGGCGTTGTTATTTTTACAAAAAAAACTATTTTTTAAAAAGTTTTTTCGGCAGGAATCCTATTTATAATATAACTGTGATGGTAAACTCGGCCGTTATTTTCTGTCGGGTGTATGGAAGTCAGGCTTTGGAGTATGCTGCTATATCCTCTGTGAAGGTTGTTATCTGAGCTTATTTGGTATTTTAATAATGATTTTTTTGGCTTCTATCAAGGTCTATTTAGAGGAAAGTTCATGCAAGTCTACCTTAGGGTGTGCATGAGTGCGCCTGAATATTACGTTTCTGAAATATTCCAAAATAAAGCCAATTTTTGGTATTTTTAAAGCCTGATTTATGATAGCGTCGTCTGGTCTGAACAAAAGATAGCTATTTGAGCACAACACATCCCGTAAATATATAGACAGAAGACCGTTGTTAACACCACATTTTCATTTCATTTCTACGCACAAACATGTAGACGGCTACAATTTTTGCTACCGTTTACTGCATCCTTAAGTGCTTTTGAAAATGCAGGTGCAACTCCAGCGAAAAGCATCAAGCCTATCTTATAATAAATATTTTTGAGATGTAACACACTTGTTCCTCGAATTCTTTACTTCCATATTGTCAAATTACCATCACGCCATTTTGTCGGATTACCTCACATCCACACAACAAACACAGGCATATATACAACAAATCTAGACGGGATGGTTTCAAGAATTAGGGGAAAAAAATGAAACAAATAAAAAACTTTTGATGTTTTATTATCAAACTGTAAATTACTCTGGGGTGGCTCATTCCAGACACAAAATAAAACTACTGAAGTAAAAGGATCTCCCTTTTTTTATATTAATAATATATTTCCACACCTTTCATCGACGTTGCACATGCCAGACACTTTTAAGTTTCATTGCAGCAATTACCTACGGGTGGATGCTGCAAGCTAACGTCAGCGCTATAAAAAATAATCCCTTATGGATTATAATTAATGTCTGTGGAATTGGAGGAGAACATAGATAATAAAGACACAGAAATATTCAAAAAATGTTTCTGTATCTTGAAGTAATTAAATGGTTAAATTTGAAAAGATTTTTGAAATTAGCCAATAGGGGATCAGGTTTGTCGGTCGCTTTTTTTCTACGTTAATTTTTCTACAGTCTATAATTCTTTCATTAGTCCAGTAATAATTTATTATCACAGAAGCACTTGCACACTTTTCGACATTGAGAGAACGGGGGTATCTTGTTTTATGAAATGCCAGGTAGATGGACTAATCACCTAAACTAATCATCTTCAACGGCAGCCATATGGCACCCCTTGGGGATCCTGGCACATTTTGAAGGAGGACTCAGATTGATATAATAATAAATACATATTTGTCTATCTGTTCAAGTTGAATATATCTTTGACAGGGTCCCTTGAACCTGATAAGAGCTACGGGGGTAACTGGGGCCAAAGGAAGTTGAGAAAGGTTGATCATTTATTTTAGCATAAGATATTAGAAATGTAAAAAAAAAAAAAATAAAATAAAATAAAATAAAACTTCTCAGCGAAAATACGGTTTTGGTTCAAAAGTAGTGAGTGTTATTTTCTTCATTGTTTATGAATAAAAAGTATAGAAAATGGCGATTTTGCCCTTCTAGTTTCGCCTTTGTTACCAGGACAGTAACATACAGATGTTGTCGGTTCTTTTATTTTATGTGATTAAAGCTGTGCAAATTTTCCCGTTGTCCAATCGAAAAAAAAAAAGAAAAAAAATTTCAAATTATCACTGCACTGGTTATAAAAGCAAATTTTGAAAGGCATAATTGACGTCTTCTATAGTTTAATTTTTCTAGAGAAAATCCATCAGAAAATAACACTCATTACCCAGGAACAACGAAAAGTAAAAAAAAAAAAAGTTTTGTTGCACAGTGCAATATTTCAAGCTTTCTATTCTTTTTAGTGCTGTTGATATTACTAACAAAGGTTATGGGCCGATCCATTCTACAACTTTCTCCAGCTGTATGATTCGTAATGAATGAGAGCCTGTCCTTTTTTTTCTTACCAAACAGTGTTATTTTTCTTTACAGATTAGACACCTTAAAAAAATCTGTTGAATAGATTGGCTGGAATGTTGTAAAACAACAACAATACAAAGAAAGAGTTTAATTATCTGAACGAAGTTTTGTTGATAACTGCTTTAAAGTTTATTGACAATATGGAGACATCAAGTAAATAGAAAGAAGGGGCAATTCTTTATTTTTTAAAATCAGTTTTTGTTAAATAAAGTTGCGGTGACTTTGTAAAAAAAATGTCATGGGCCAGCGTAGCAGGGCAGGGCCTAACACTCCAAATGGTTTGCACAAAGAAAATTACACCAGCTGTTCCTACTGGGTCCTTGGTCCCAACTGGCCCAGCCACATCAATTGCTTTGGTTGGGGGTGATGTGCTCCAATGGCGACTACCCAAAAATTTCACCAAGAGAACACCTGTTCTTGCAGGGGTCATCGGTCCAAAAATGCCCAGCTGCATCACCTACTTTGGTTGGGAGTGATGTGCTTCAAAACGACAACCTAGGGACTTCACCAAGAGAACAACTATTCCTGACGGGACGTTGGTCCAACAGTGACTACTCAAACATAGCCCCCAAAACGTCACCAGAAGAACAACGTTATACATTGGTACTTACTATGTCAGAACTATCTAAACTGACATGAAAATAACCGATGTAGCAAATGAATCAAAAACAACGAACATGAAATCATTAGCATAAGCGAGATGTGAAAACCTGAAGAACTTATCGAACAAAAAGGAAACATCTTCTGTAAAGCTAAAGGGAAAAAGTGAAAAAAGAGTGGAGTAGGCCTCCTCATCAATAAGGACCTCAAAGTCAACGTGACAGGCTTCTAAGTCATCTCAGACCGAGTAGTAAGCGTCACCATACAACTATCAGAGAGGTACAAACTGAATATCATCCAAGTCTATGCTCCCACTACGCAATCAACCCAAGAGGAAATAGTTAACTTCTATGATGATTTTAACTCCCTACTTCAAAACACCAAAAAATACCTCAATATCATCATGGGAGACTTCAACCCATAGGTAGGGCAAGGAAATGGAAATTGCGTCGGCAAATTTGGGTATAAAGTACGGAATGGGAGAGGAGAAGACCTTTTAAACTTCGCAACGGCTAGTGGGTTCAAAATTATGAAGATAACATAAGTCAACATAGGGAGCGACTGGTAAGATCTAAAATGCAAGTAAGCACTAACAATGAACGCAGAGAAATCTTCTGCACCAACTGCAACCACTAAACATACCCCAAGAACACACTCGATCCTTCAAGTTTGAATTGGGAATTATATAAAATTCTCACTGAACCAAAAAAAGACACTGACATCAACGAGCTCAACAACAAAATAACAGCCTCTCATATAGAATTCGCCACTATATTCAAACCAACGAGCAAACAAACCATCAATAAAATCTCAGATGAAACCAAGAATCTCATAGAAAAACATAGAAACCTAAAGCCATCGGCAACAAGAAGACTAGATTGAAGAGATCGAACTGAATAAAACAATTCAAAAGAAACAAAGAGAAGACAGAAGAAGATACACGACGGCAGTCATCGAATCAACTCTCGAAAAAATGTCGGGGCTTCGAAGCAAAAGCCTCGATCCAGGACGGAAGCAAATAACCAGCGTACTTGAGGAAAATGGAGACTTAACAACTGACAGACACAAGATTGTCGAACTTACCCAAGAATGCTACTAAGAGCTTCATTCCTCCAAACAAGGACTACAAAACAACGAACAGGATATGCAAGATGCGAACAATCAACTCGAGGGTTTTCCAGAAGTAACCCCATGGAAGGAGAAAGAAAAGAAGGAGGGAACAAAGGACAGGGAAGAGAATGAATAAATAAATGAAGAAAGAAAGTGGGAAAAGAAAAAAGAAGACAGAAAGAAAGGGATTAAGGTAGAACGGAGAGAAGGAAGAAAGACAGAGAAGAAGGAAGAAAAGAAGAAAGAAAGAAAGAAAGAAAGAAAGAAAGAAAGAAAGAAAGAAAGAGAGGAGGGAAAGCAGGAATAAAAAGGGTGAAAATAAGGAAGAAAGGGAAAAAGAGAGAGAGAGAAAATGAGACAATTATGAAATCGTTTAAGCGCTCAGTACAATTACTGATTTGACTCGTATTAAATGTATCGTGAAATCTTTAATTCATGCACATTATTCAGGTCGAAGTTTCCTTCCTGGAACACTAAGCTAACTATTGTTTCTTAACCCGAATCATAAAAGGTCATTTAATGACAAAATAAAAATTACCAACAATTAATATTTTACAGACGTCTTAAATAAATAACTACAGCTTTTGTTTAACTTGTTCAAGTTAAATAAATACGAGGCTGAACTTTTGTTCGCTTCGGCAACCCCTGAGTCTAATCAAGCGTTAGGGTCCTGAATCACATTAAAACGTACATCAGGATTTTTGGTTTGTCATGACCTTATCTAGAGGCCACCAAAGTTGATTAACTCTTTCAACCCTTGGCCCTTGTGTTTACTCCCCTAAACACCCTGTGTCTGAGCTCCTGAAGGGAAAAGCTCAAATTGACTTTTTGAAAAAAAAAATTTGTTCATTTTCTGCTAAAATGTTTTTCTCTAATTAATTTCATTTTTACAGTTGGTTTGCCCCGTGAATCAAATATATATTTCTTTGGCGGGGGCGTAGAAGTTGTGTGGACCCTGTCAGTGAATGGGCTAACGATATGTAATGAATAGCGCTCAGCCCAAAATATTGGGATAAAAAAAAGTTTCAAGACATGAACTTTCGAGTCATTTTTTTGTGTAGGGTTTGGGGTTTTGTGTCGGGGTCTAACAATAAAGACTTAGTATTTGTTTTTTTTTTTTTGTCAAGGAAAAATCCTATTTAATTTGAAGGAGGGGAGGGAAACGTACTTAAAATCATATTTTGAAAGGGAGTAACTAAAAGGGTCCATGAATTTTGTTAAGAGATAAGTTTTGACTGTCTTGACTAGAAAAATAACTTTTGCAGCGATTAAAGCAGTAGATGATTTGATTATTCATTTTCGCCGTTCCAGTTTTCTCGTCATGGCTTTTAATTTGCTTGCTTTTCTTTTTAATTTCCTCATTGCATTTTTTTAATTTGCTCGCTGTATTTTCTTTTAAATTGCTCGCGTTATGAATTTTCTCGTTGTAGGTTTTCATTTGGTTGTAGTTGTCTTTAATGTACATGTTGCAGTATCGGATTTGCTCACTCAATTTGCTTGCGTTTTTGCCAATTCTAAAATGGCCCCGGAAAAGGTATCGATAGTTTTGTGGAAACTATATCAACGAAAAGCAATAGCCTACTTAAGCAATGACACTCTAATCTCCTTCGAAGAACTTCCCTAGGGACCTGAATCGTTCCTTCCACTGTCACTTCTCAAAACAGTCTGCAAAATCCTCTTTCAGGATCACCATTAGCTGACTTATCTCGTTATTCTCAATCTCGTCGATGGTCTGAAAACAGTTTAGGAAAAGCCAGAAGTCACTTAGAGTTAAATCTGGATTGTAAGAAAAGGGGCAGACATACCTGGGTGAGGCGATGTTTTTACCATGGAAAGTCCTGCACGAGATGTGAAGGACGACATGTTCGGTTACTTTGAATGCTAGAGTCGCACAATACACAAACTCACTCAATGATGTCCAAGTACCGACTGAGTTACCCCACCGGAGAGTGTTTGCTCATGTATGTGCAGTAATGTGCCCCTCTGGTTGATGGCCAAATGGCATAATGGCCACGCGACCTGCTCTCGAGATATGCAAGAGGCTGGATACTTTCGGGACAGATCCACTGTCGTCGTCAGTGTATCTCGTTCCGGAGTACTTTGCTTCTTCTTGAGAAAGATGAGGATCAGCTACAAGGAGTGCCAATGGATTTGTAGATTTGTTTAAGTTCGGGTTGGGTCCCAGCTTGCCAGGGCGTGGGTCTTGTGGCACATGAGTTGTGGGAAATGAGGGATCAGATGACGAAACTGCAACGGACTGCTGTTGACTTGGGTGTGGTCTCGAGTCATGTCTTTCAAGCCAGCCCATCTAACGTAGTCCTCTTTCACGACAGCAAGTCGTTAGGTATCACATTGGTGATAGTTCTTCATCTGTCTGCTTTGCCCCCGGGATTGCATTGTATCCTCATGGGGACAAGGGAGAAATTTGCCTGCAGCATTTTATTTGAGAACCAGACGCTCTAAATTAGCCACGTGTTTGCAGTTAATCTGAAATGAAACATTGTCATAATTTGACATGTCACTTCAATCGCGCTTAGGGGTGGGGAAGAACATTTCAACTCCTACCTCGTATTATATCTAGAAGATTTTCTTTTTTTTTTCTTCAAAATTCCTCGCCAAAATAAATTCTTAGTCGGGAAAGGGGTCAATTTACAGTGTTCATTTATGCTAAATTTGCATATAGTTTGTGTCCGGCTGTGTTTACGCATTTTAGAAAGAAAAATTAGATTTTTTTTGCGTCCAACTAAAAGGCGAAAGGAGTAACTCATTTATTGATCACCCCTTTTTCCATTCCTGGCATGATGCCAACAGATTTTGTCACGTGACAGTTTAAATTTGAGCGACTAACCAGACCAGATTTGAGAAATACCATAGGCCGCTTCGCAATGGAACAATTGTTAGCATACTTGCAAACCATGTCTATTTTGTGAGATCTATCCACACCGGGTGCTCAAAACATGTGACCGTGTGCCAGACTGAGTTAAAACTCGGAAATATCAATTAGCCCCATCGAACCCCTCACCGTACAACAAGAAAACTAATTTCTCAGATCGATTGAAGAGGCTTCGTCATCACTGTGGCTTCGGTCAGTGCATTTGCACCGGCACAATAAGCCAATCCGTGGGTAGGGGGAAATTTTCCAAGTGAAGATGGCTTGTTCCAGCGAGGTAACGCATCCCTCCATTGGACGCCTCCATAGCATCTTACTTCCAGGTACTTCACATGCTAGAACACTCGCTAGATTTAAACTTAATTCAGTATGCTTGGAATTTGATGTAGATCTTACTTAAATTCCCTGAAGCCACACCAGCAAATACAACTCAGTTATCGATAGCCCTGATTGGAAAGTTACTGTCACGGAACGTCTCCAGCACCTGATAGATTCTATGCAACGTCGTGGATCCAATATTATTGAGGCAAAGGGAGTAACTATACGTTATAAAGTAGCTGTTTCTTATTTTTTGACACTTCGGTATACATCTTGGGGTTTTTTTTAATGAAATTGTTTTGTGAATTGTTTCTGATACATACGAAAGCGAAGGGAATAAATGTTTTATTATTTTGGACTCATTTTCTCACTATTCTTTTCATTTTTTTTTTCGTCTTTGCTAAGACAATAAAACTTTCCAACTTTTAGTGCCCGTTGACAGCTTTTAAACGCTTGTTTTTAACCACTTGTGATCGGTATACTTTTCTCCCTGGTTTTGCTCCAAAACAATACCCGCACATGCACGCGCACACACACACACACGCACACACACACACACATATATATATATACACACACACACACACATATATATACATATACACACACACACACACACATATATATATATATGTGTGTGTGTATGTATGTATATGCCTGTGTGTGCGTGCATAAGAATATATCTATGTGTGTGTATTCATATATATATATATATATATATATATATATATATATATATATATATATATATATATGTGCATGTATATATGTGTATGTGTGTGTGTGTGTGCGTGCCTAAATGTGTGATGTATCTAGGTATGTGTGTATATGTACATGTTTGTGTGTATGTGTATTGTGTGGATTGAATGGCATAGTGAGTCGAGACAATTTCCAGATGTTAATGAAAGCAGAGTAAGCAATGATCGCCCTGTATTTTTTGACGAGTTATCTCGCGGGAAATTTCTTGTCCGTCTTACACTAACAGTGAATGGAATTAGGATTCAACGCACTTAGGTCATTGAGGGCAATGACCGTCACATTTCCACCACCGAGATATCGCCGGAAATTTATTGTTCCCGTGTCTCTTCACTCTAACAATAAATCGAATCGTGGATCAACGCACCAAGTAGTTGGTGATGAGGTCACTGAGAGCAAAGATTGTCGGGGAACGACTGCCGAGATATATCACTGGAAATTTCTTGATTTCGGGTCTTCTTACTCTAGCAGTGAATCGAATAGTGATTTAGCACAGTTACCAGATGGTGATGAGGTCTTCAAGAGCAATGATTGTCAGGGAAGGACTGCTAAGATATCTTGCGGGATATTTCTCAATTTTGGATTCTCAACTCTGACAGTCGATTGAATTGTGATCATAGTTCTCCCTAGACTATACATGTGTGCGTTTACATACAAGTTTTGCTGTCAGTGCACAAAGGAATTTAATGCACGCAAGAAAGATTACAGCATTTTTCGTGTAAAACACGTACTAGATACGGTTGGAAATAGGTATAGGTAAGGATACTTTTATAACACAGATTATCGATTTAGTGCTAAAGTTTTGCAGTTCCACTTGTCTTTATAACTATCAGAAGCTTTGAGAAGCCTGCAGTAAATTCTCAGCGACCTTTGATTAATATCTGGTGATTTCTATGCAGGATGGGAGCCTGTCTCCAAAACTGTGTCACTTGACTACTAAGGCCACTGATACAAGAAGCTTTATTTTTTCCTTTATTCAAAGATAGAAGATCTTGGTGATTCCTCCCCTCAACTTGCTGTAGTCAGTCCGGAACCTCCAATAATTTTGTACGGCCGAAACCGAAACTTTCGATCAATCCTAGTTTATTTAGATCAAAATTGAAGAAAAAAAAAACAAAAAACAAAAAAACAAGCAGGTCCAAACATTAGATGTATATTGGGGGATTTGAAGAATAGAAAAGTGATGATCAACTGTGCAAATTATTTAAACACATGGGACCAGCAGAAATATTGAAAAATGGTAGATCTGGCAATATATGCAAAATTTGTCAGGGTCCTATCTAAGAATATTATTCATGCCGTGGGATGGGCAAACATGAAGTGTTATATGTGGGATTTAGATATACCACTTAGAGCAGGCGTTTCAAAAAGCCTCCCAGCAAAGTGGAAAATGAACCATCAGCAATAAAGCTGAATAAGCACTTCAGCAAAAACATGACTTGCCATTTCGATAATAAAATCCGGGTATGTGTCCAAGAGAAATTGAAGGCGGCCTTGACGCTCTAGCACACCACGAAAGTAAGTGGATGTTTAGGTAAAAACTCACGTACCAGATGGTTCAAATAATAATTTTGGCTCGCTGGTTTGCATTCACCGAAGACTCTTTGATAATTGTTTACCACGGATTGAAATTACACCACGTTTTCCGTAACATTAATGTGTGACTTCCAAGTTGAATTTCCTTTTCCTCGACAGAACACACATTTCACCTTTTCAACTTTTTCTGAATACCATTTTAAAAAAAATTACCGCATTATTGGAACTTTACTGTGTGATGTTGAAATTTATTTCGTTTCTCTTTGCAGAACGCACAATTAACGTTTTCATATTTGTTTTATATTCGATTTTTGACTGAAGTTACATGTAAAAGATATCGAAAGTTTTCAATTTTGAGTTATTATATTTATAATATCATATTTTTTGAAAAATTCAAAACAGTCTTGTTTTTCTTTTAAAATTTCAACTAACAAGGTGTTATTGATCATCTGTTTATTAGTAATAATGCAGCAATAGCATTGAGATGGAGTTCTGAATAGAAATATGTGCACAGATGGTAATAAGCAAAGAGAGGCTCACAGTAGCAGGAGGAATCGAATTATAGGACAACAAAAGAATAAAGGCGTTGACAGCATCGAGCCGATGTAAATATCAAGGAGCTCTCGAATGGGATGCGATAAAACAGGAAGAAAGGGAAGAGAAAATTGAAAAAACACGATTACCTTAGGAGGATAAGGAAAATATCAATGACCTAACTAAACGGCAGAAATCTGATAAAATGAATGAACACATGGGAAGTATCAGTTGTAAAATACACAGGACCATTTCCTTGATAGACAAGGGAAAAACTCCAATCAATTGACCGGCGAAAGGGAAAGCTTATGACCATGCACAAGGCTTTACGACCCAGAGATGACACTGATAAACTATATCTTAATTCATCTCGACACTGCATCACAAGAAAATGAGAAAAGCTCATTGGTGTTTTTTTTTTTTTTGATGTAACAAAGTATTATAATTCATTGAATAAAAATACGTTTACTTCGTAGAATGTGACCATACTCGTATCGTATTGAAATACACACAAAATAGTTTTATAAGCGATAGGCGGTAGGCTTTGCTGAAATAATCATTTTTCCTTCGCAAAATTATCTAGTGCAAACATACTTTTATTGCAGAAAAGGGTTTGGACAACATAAGAGTTTTATCATCACTGGCTGCTAAAGCTTTGTGCTTCAGGGTAATTCGAAGCTGATAGTGAAGGCAGTCTAAGCAATAATTGCCAAGAAGCAGTTGGCGGGATATTTCGCCGATATGACAACACATATAAATATCCTGGTCGTAAGTGTAAGATTGTTTATATCGTATGAGGTCTCTCCAGAATAACAACCAATCTGAATATATAATCTATTTATATAATTTACACAGCAGTTTTAAAAAAAATCTGTAACAATGGACGGTTCAACTTGACAGTATCAATTTTGGTGAGTCAAATATCTCCTACCGACCATTTGAATTAGTGGACACTCTCAGTTACATGAGTTCAGTCACTTTTAAATAAAATATCGGATGAAATTGATAAGACGTGAAAAAAAATTACCTTACTAACATATTGCAAGTAAGGAACAAACAAGTCTTGAAGTGAGTAGGGAGAATGTGGAGAAACCACTCCAACTTCAAAAAACACGGGTAGCCTTTTTTAACAAAATGCATTGTGACCTCCAGTACGCATGCACACACACCCAACACACACACACACACACACACACACCCACAAACACGCACACACACAGGCACACACACATATATATATATATATATATATTTATATATGTATTTATATATATATATATATATATATATATATATATATATATATATATATATATGAACGAATGAATAAATGATAATAATTAACAATCTTGAGATGAAGAAAATGAGACATGTTAATACGTCTAATAACAATATATATATATATATATATATATATATATATATATATATATATATATATATATATATGAAGGGGATTTCTGAAGTGAACCACGGATAAGGGATGACCACTGAAAGGGAAACCATGGATAAGTGTGATCAACGAAATAGAAACAGTGGATAAGGAGAACTTCTAGAAGGGAAACTATAAAATTATATAAATCATAACTTAAAAAAACAAAAAAACAATCATCAACGCTGATGACGTGATTTTATATCTATCGCGAGAATCAATTGAAAGAAGAATGAATTCTCTGATGACCGAAAAGAGAACACCACTAGAAGCAGGTCCGCCGATATATATGTTGTTGTGTCATTCACAGAGAGCTGTTCTGTTGTATTACAACTCTTCAAGATGGCCATTGACTATCAATTGTCCCATCAAATACCACGAGGCAGGATAGAAATCTTTGCTTCAGACCCAAAGGCCAGTATCATACCTCTACGCCCCGGAACTGGACGGTCAGTAAGGTAGAATTTAAGCGATATATTCATTTACGCACAAATTCCTCATCCACTAGAGCGTTCTATTCCTATAGAAGAGCATTGCATAAGCTTACAATGGACGAGTTACCTCACTTATAGAGTGCTTAACGCTGAAAAGGGGAGCGTTAATCATGTATATATATATATATATATATATATATATATATATATATATATATATATATATATATATATTTTAGAATCGAGAATTGATTAAAAACAGAAAAAGGTTGTCAGTTTAAGGGGGACAGACAAAATGACTTATACAGATGTTGGACACATCTAAAATACGGTTGAATAGATTAAGGCTTCAGCAAGACTATTCGTGCCAAAGACTTATCCAAACATTTTCCGCTTGAAGAATTGAAGTCAATGTTTTGTTCAGCCGACTAAACTTTGATTTCAGAAAAGAAATTAGGCAGAAGTTGGTGGTTCTGTGAGAGAAATGCTAAATTGATCTCATTAGGGGATAAATTTATCATCAGACAAAATCATTGAAGGAATTCATTAAAACACAAAAAAAGAAGGGAAATTACTTCGCACTAAGTTTGATTATAGATTAGCTATTAATTACCAGGATATATTTTAAATTGCATCACATGATTTTGCACATATGCACGCAAGCGCGCACGCACACACGCACACAAACATATACATATATATATATATATATACATATATATATATATATATATATATATATATATATATATATATATATATATATATATATATGTATTGATGATCCAATCAAGAAAAAAAACATGTAGAATACCCTAACATCTAATTCTGTTTAAATGATAAATAAATCTTTGCAAATTGAAAAAAAAAAAATGAGTCCAAAGATGAAAAGTTTCAGTAACTATATATACATATATATATATATATATATATATATATATATATATATATATATATATATATATATATATCTACAACACTACCCCCTACCTTGACACACTCTGCCCTCCCCAAGGCAAACTGCTGCTGCTTTACCAAAATCCCAATACCTGCTGGTCATTCTTACATTCAGCAGGAGGCATCTAGTAGCCCTGACAACAAAACTTACCCACAATGCATAGTCCCTGGCAGTGGACTCTGGTTCCACATGGTACATTTTAATCCACACTCACACAACATTCACCACTGATGATGGGAGAAATCCCGAAACATGTATGGACTATAGATATATAAGGATTAATAAACCTTACCACCGAAAACTTCACTCCCGAGTCTGTCTCACTCTCTAAAGTACACATTATACATACCTTACTGAGACATGGAGAAGGAACACATTCCTACAACAACTATCACTTCTGACAAGGACAACCACCCTAACACCACAATGGAACCAACCTCTTCAGACAACATCACAACATGGTCGGTGAGACTCTACCGAAGAAGAGAAAAAATTACCCGCTTTGAGTCACATCTAGACTTCCTAAAGTCCTGTAAGGACAATAAACTCACTCCCGTGAATTTCAGGATCTCCCTACACCCCTCCATAGGGAACCAGGATGCAGATTTCCTTAATCTATGGAACAACAAGATCCACACACTTTCTATGGATCTTTTAGATGACACCATCCAATTCTGCCAAAAAACCATCAAAGACACTCTAACAGATATCAGCGAATTGGAACAAAAATTACAGCAACACACATACACAGATGAATACAATGAAATACAGGAAGCGATCAACATCAACATAGGAGGAAGAAAAAAACAACTTAACCTCACCAAAACTAAAAAATACAACAAACTTAGACACAATATCACACACAGATCTGCGATTCCACAGAATATGAGAGAAATTAAGATACAACCCACCAAAAGAGCCACCAGGCCTCTGTTACCTACCCCCAACCTACCACCTACATACCCAAAAAAAACCAATTCCCCCACCAAACACAGATTTAACACTAGACACACAGACACAGGCTACCCAACAAGAATCACCAATACTGACAAAAACATCATCCATACCCACACGAACAACGATAGAAATAGACACACGCATATGAACAAACAAAACAAAAACACCTACACTAGCACTAACAATACTAACACCTATAACAGACACACACATATGAACAAACATAACAGAAACACCTACACAAATACTAATATTACTGACACCAATATTGTGAACAGACACAGCTATATGAACAAACACAACTACAAAAACCAGCATACAGATAATAGAAACAAGAAAACTAGACTCCATAAGGGCCTCAGACCTACTACCCCTCATACCCTGCAAGAGGAAAGCCCTAAGAGTAGCATCCTCCCTCAACCCATCACATTGACCCTTGGAAAGCATCCTGAAGACCCAAGCAAACACCCTGACCAGCAGGTAACCCCTACATCAACTCACACACACACTCTACCAAAAAATGAGGAAAGCCCCCTACCACTAAATATGGAAGGGGAGTTAGAAAACCTGATTCCAACACTAGTAAGCAGTTTAGAAAACTCACTAAAACACTACTACACACCACCAAAATACTAAACTGAACAACCCTCACCACACAGAACACTAATACACACAACTCCTACCATTAATATCCTCACACCCACATCTTAGAAACATTCAAAAATGGAAGCTTCAAAGTCACCTAGACCCATAGGAAAAACTTCACCTTAGCCTGTTATAACCCTTGTTCAACTCATAGCCGAAACATTTTAAGTAACTTTTAAGGTTGATACCTATGTAGCTCCATAACCCCACCACCCCTCCTACACTACCCCAAACATACCAGAAAATCCACCTCTACAACACTACCCCCTACCTTGACACACTCTGCCCTCCCCAAGGCAAACTGCTGCTGCTTTACCAAAATCCCAATACCTGCTGGTCATTCTTACATTCAGCAGGAGGCATCTAGTAGCCCTGACAACAAAACTTACCCACAATGCATAGTCCCTGGCAGTGGACTCTGGTTCCACATGGTACATTTTAATTCACACTCACACAACACACACCACTGATGATGGGAGAAATCCCGAAACATGTATGGACTATAGATATATAAGGATTAATAAACCTTACCACCAAAAACTTCACTCCCGAGTCTGTCTCACTCTCTAAAGTACACATTATATATGTATATATATATATATATTGGTCACATTTTTCCATACAGCTGACAAGTCTGACAGAATTGAAGAAACTGTTGAATACTCTAAATACTGATATACATACATTTGAACCAAAACAAGAGTCAAGTGCAAAAAAAAAAAAAGATGAAAATGACCAACGGCACATAGACTACTGTGAAATTACTGCAAAACGCACAAGGACATGCAAACTCTCTCTCACACACACACTAACACACACACACACACACACATGCAAATAAAGCAGTTTTTTTAAAATATGTAACCCTCCTCATATATATATATATATATATATATATATATATATATATATATATATATATATATATATATATATATATATATATACGTGTGTCTGTATGTGTGTATACATATATGTATGTATGTATATATATCGTTTGTCCATCGTATATATGTATATACTATATCTATCATATACATTTATACTATGTCCACCCTGTATATATATATATATATATATATATATATATATGTGTGTGTTTATGTGAGTTTATGTTTGCATGATATCATTCTTGCCTGTTTGTATGTGGATGTGTCTATTTATATAATACATATTCATGTATGTGTAATAATTTATACATATTCATTCGCCAATGACGGAATATACTCTCCATGTACACACGCAAACACACATATACACACATACACTCACACATATATGTGCATGTATGCGTGTGTGTGAGTATGTTCATCTGATATATTTGAATATATATATATATATATATATATATATATATATATATATATATATATGTATATATATGTGTGTGTGTGTGTGTGTGTGTGTTGGGGGAATTTCCACTTGAGTAGTTTATTGAGCCTCTCAATATGTGGTAGAAAATGGGAACGGATTCTCATCTCGTTCTTGTTAGTAACATACCAATTCCCTTAATTTCGAAGTGCCTGCTCCCAAGTACACTTCAGGGTCACCACCATCGACTGCTATCTCAAAAGTGTTATGAATAGTAGTTCACCAACTGAATTTCTACTGACATTATACAACAACAAGGATATATATTCGTATCTACATGAATTGCATGAATAATAATTCAGCCTTTGGGTGTTGTTTTCCACCGAATAAATGATCGTGCCTGATTATTTATTGAAAACATCACTAAATGTTGGAAGGGGGTCACTCAGGGTGCCACACACCTCATTGCTCCAAATATGCAGCTACCTCACTACTTCCAGCCTTTTCAACCTACATCGAAAGTCTGATATAATACCCTGTCTGTCCCCCTGAAACACTGAAACAAGAATTGCATTGGACACGACGGTTTTCGAAAGATCATCGAAGTTAATATCCGTAGTTGCCATCCGTCGGAGTTTATGCTAATCGTTGGTGAAGTGACGGGTTATGGACTAGTAAATGATAACCACAGCTATAAAATGAATATGAATAGTTTTGGGTAGGCGTTCGATAGAAACCGCCACACAACAGCGTCTTTTGACAGCATGCTATGTTGAAGGTGATCAATTAAAAAAATGAAAAAGGGATGGTCTATGAATAAGTTACTTCTATCGCCTTTTTTCGGGTATTAAAAAAACGAGATTGAATGCTACCAGACACAAATTGAGGGGACAATTCAGTAAAAAACTTGTATTACGAATTGAACCGGCCACTAAAAACCTATTCAGGATAGAGAATTTTCAGAACACAATAAGACGTTCTTTTCTACGAAAAACTGGCGTTGATGTTTAAATTTTGCAGTTCTGTAGCTCTATTGACGTGGCTTCTTCTTGTGATGCATACCGACATACACAGCCAGTCAGCCAAACCTGCTCAAAAAACTGTAGAAACCTATGTTGATGTTGACAGTTCTAGTTAGAGTTTAAAATATTGTAAACCCGTTGTAACAGCTGTAGTTGTAGCGGCATTCGTTATAACGGCTCCATTTCATGACATACGGAACGTTTGTTTTCATATTCTCGCAAGATCATTGCCGGAGATTACTTTGCAGCAACAGCCCATGAGGACCTCGGTGCAAAAACATTTGGTTCATTCATTTTATTTCTAGGCATATAGCCTGTATATGGGAAGGTAGACTATGGAAGAGTAATAAAAAGTTATTTTGGTTTGTAATTTTTGGTTTCTCATTATTGGTTCACTATGCATAACATTCACCCGTTATAACGGCAAATTCTTTATGATGGCACTCTGATATCCCTGAGGATTCTGCAGTAATAGCATTATGACGGTTATTAGTATAGATGTTGATTTTTAGCATGGTCGATGCATAATCTTGGCGAACATTTAAACAATTTGATGATTATTAGTCAGTTTTTGTTATCAAATCTCAAATCAACGCCTTATAACGTCGAATGATTGACATTCTCCCTCGTTTTCTTCTTATTGATGTACTACAATCACTGGTATCTATGTCTGTCACTGACTGACAGGATGACATGCCGAAACAGAATTTATGGATTAACTTCATTTGAATCTAGATCTAAATCGAACTAGCGCATCTATGATCTGACTTTCGGACCCTTTTTTCGTCATTCTTTAGTCCAAACTGGGGGCTGACTTCGTTTTTCAATAACAAGACCAACAAGCGCAATCACATACAAGGGAGTAATTTGGAATCGCTTCTAAAAGACTGGCTGTTGCATCTCTTATCGACTGCGCTAAATTGAGAAGTTTTACACATACACTCAAATTTATGTTTGAAGTACGGAAGGGCTAATTTCATTCTAATAAAACAATTTATAAAATTATTATTCCCCCACTGCGATTTGAATGTGGTAGCCGACCTCTTATCAACTGTGCCAAACAAGTGTTACAGATCTTAGAAATTTATCTTAGAGATACGCAAGGTCTTGTTTCATTCTATTAAATGAATACATTTATACTAGTACATAAATTCATAATTTTATATATATCATTTATACAACAAAAAAAAGTTTCAGGAATCATCTTAAGTCGAAACAGAAGTAGGAGCGGAGTTTGGCCCTACAGCAGACAGGCTTATTTATTTTTATCTTTGTAAAATGCAAAGTTCTTCTATTTCCTCCCATTACTTGTCCAGAAAAGCTATTCATAAATACGGGCATAAGCTGAGAACAAGTGAACATTCTCTAACTTTAACCATTTAACTGTAGACAACTGAAACTTCCGTCATCGCAGTTCTCTGGCTCAACTGCGAATGACGAAATTTTCATCGTTCGGGTGAAGTAAGATAAGTAGAAAAGTCATCCGTAACTAAAAAAGGGCCATCGTTCACCGAAGAAACTAAGCGTTAAGCTTATGCTGCACATGCAGTTCCTATAGCATTTAGGACACAGCAAATGAGTTGCTTTCAATTTAAGAACTGTGCATCCGAGAAGATCATGCTTAACATCCCATACAGAGATCAAAAGAGGGCACATTATATTAGGAGTCCAAGATATAAAATCTATTTAAAAATAAAACTCATATGGCAATGGGAAGACCATGTTGTTAGAATGTCAGACAGCCGCTAAACATCACGACTCACAGCGTAGATCCTTACAGATCATATGCGAAATTGTGGCTGGCAGAAAATAATACGGCGTAACAACTTAAGCAGGTTCCGGAGATATTGATGCCGCAGCGCCAACGATCAAGAAGTCTGGCTATTCCTGGTGAGTGTCTTTGTCCAACTATGGACGTTGTAAGGTTGCTGCTACTGGAGTGAGCAGTTGCTACGAAGGTAATTGGGTTAATTAAGTGATAGTGCTAGGATATCGTAGCGAAGTCTAAGAAGACATGCCTATTAGTGAATGATTTGACGTTCGAGATCTTCGTTTCAGATTTAATCAATACTGGCAGAAGTTCCTGACATAGCCTGGGATATAAGACCGGAAAGGTAACATTAACTTTGGCAAAACGATCACATGCGCATAAACTAACTAAATTGCCTTCGTAGCGGATGAACATCTGAGTGAAGAAAGAAGCAGTTCGTTAGAAATGTCATGGTGGGAAGGATCAAGAAAAACACCGTCCTTACTCACTGCAAGCTTGGATTTTTCTTTTGTCAACTTCATATCCCGTCCATGTTATAGAAAAATGTTATTGCTTTCTTTTTTTATTTTCCTTCTATGAAATTAATACCCCAATAATAATGATTCAAATTATTCGTTGAACAAAATGATCAAAGTGATAATAGGCTTCAAGCATTAAAGTGACCGATGTATTATCAAACTGTAATAAAATCTGAAGGAAATGTTAAATTTAGTTTTCATTGTCTTGAATGAGTTCAATGCATCAATATCAATTGAGGAAAAAAAGTAAGAAATATACAAGACTACGATTTTTGAACAGTAAGTAAATTCAAACATTTACTCCTCATTATACCGACAACAAACAGCTTTTTTTGGGTGGGGGATCGATTCGTGGTATAAGTTTATGCTAAATTGATCCTTACTTTGGGCCCGACAGCATTCATGCTTGTCTTCCCGAAAATTCTTTTTTTAAACTTCTTTCCGTGACCATTGCCCAACAAGAAGAGAATGAAGTGACTTGTTCATTGATCACCCCTTTCTTCCCTTTTTTTTCAGTTTATCACCCCCATCACCGCATGCTGCCGAAAGAAGATGGTCACATGACAGTTTCTAACGAGTGACTAACCAGACCAGTATTACTTACCCAGATGAATGCTACACGCAAAAAGATCGTTCATGTTTTTTGATACTAAATTCAAAACTTGAAAAAAAAAGGATCTCGTAAAGCAACGTTATAGTTATCTAGTCGGCCTATCCTGTTTTGCAAGACCCTTTTTTTTAGTCCTTATTCGTGTATGGTTTTTCGATTAAAATATGATAATGGCTCTACAGTGATTAAAACTAATTCAAGAAAAAACAAAAAAACAAAAACAAACTACGTACAGCTCTTTGATATATTTTGTAATAACCTTTCTGTCTACAGTCCCTTGACACGCGAATCCCATAAAATAATGATTACCCTATAAAATTGTGAAGGACATATTTATTCTATTTCGATTTGATGTTTTTACTTATTTCTTAATTTCTGGATATCGAAAAGAACTTCTTTATTTTTAGCATTTTTTTCCTTTTTTTTTTCACATATTTTGATTATTCTTTGATGTTCGTATTGATAAAATCTACATATCAAGAACGGTTTGAAATTTAACTCTCAAAGATGAATACACACAACTCGCCAACAGTACACACAGCTGGGAAAATGAAAGCATATACGTATGCAAATCTGGTGAGTAACTAAATGAAAACCTGTCTTTTAGAAGCCAACTGTGTTTGGGGTGATCAATTAAAAAAGATTGAAAAGGGGTATGATAAATGACAAGTCACTTGATTCGACTTTTGTTGGGCTGTAATCACAAAAAAACTTGAATTCACAAAAATGAAGCGTGGACGCTAGCTGAATCAAACTAACAGACCAATTTAGCCAAAGCTCACATTGTAAATTCACCCCCTTCCGCCAAAAAAACATTTTTGGGGGGAATTTCGAAAAATAGACATAAGTAACAAATTGAAATTTTCTGCCCTCTAGCACCATAGGTCCAGCCTCTACGCGCGACTCATACATTCATTCATAGCCATGTTGATCTCTAAACGTATTGCACCCTTCTATATGAGGCCTGCTATTCGCCAAGGTTGGTTGTGGGTGAACATCTTTTTGTGTCTTCTTTGCTTTGGAAGTTTTCGGCATGGCTGAGGGTCAAGAGGTGGAATTTAAGCCATATACTCTCTCCATACTGAACGCCCAGGTATAGCTGCAAAAATATGTTCACCCACGATTAACCGTGGCCAACGGGAGCCTAATATATTTGGTAAAAACACAACACGGAGCACCAAATGAAAACCTTCCGTAAGTCGGAATGAAGTTAAGCGATAGGGCAATCATTATTAGTGCATATCGGAAAAATTCTTAGGGTTCCCAGTCCCCAAGATTGAGGATGATGGTATATGAGTATGAACCATCAGAGGTAAGGAGAGTCAAGTACAGCAGAAAAATTGGGTTTCGGAGAGGAAGGGGATGCGCACATCCTTTATAATAGCTCGCTGTGAAACTAAAGCCGAATGCTATTTCCACTTTTCGTCGTTTTCGTTGATGCAAGGAGAAAATGTTCGAAAAGCAGGGAATATCTGAATACATATACATCTTTTGATTTATATATACTTGTACTGTACTTGAAACTTGGGAACAATTTTTTTTTCATTTTCATTTATTCAATTCTATTCATTTTATGATCATTTGGCCCGCATTATCTATTATTTGTATTATCTGTTATCATTATTATTATTATTCTTATTATTACTATTATTATTATTATTATTATTATTATTATTATTTGCTGTTGTTATGTGTCATTACGATTATTATCATTCTTGTTGTTATTCTTATAATAATAATAATGATGATAATAATAATAATAATAATAAATAGATTTTTAGTTGATATTTGTAGCAGCTTTTTAATGAAAGTAAGGGCTATATCAATCTCCTGATTCCACGAGTCCGTAAGCAAACATGGCAGCGATAGATTGGTTTAGACTCAATACTATATGGAGAGTATACTATATAGGTCAGACACGGACAACCTTTTTTTTTTTTTATCAAGACCTAAGATATTTTCATCTTTATCCAGACCACACATTCGCTTAAAAAATGACGATTGTATTACAGATTACTTAATTTCTATTTCTAAAATATGAATGACAATTGAACTATCTTAGCCACCAAAAGTGGCCCAGAGTTCTATACATTTGGTGTGTTTGTCCATGTGTTTATGTGTTCCAGCACTCATAGCCAAACAGTTTTGTGTACAGAATTTATGCGTTTGTGTGAGCCAGTGTGTGCGTGCGTGTGCGTGTGTGTGTGTGCGTGTGTGTGTTTCAGCTTGATACTTCGATGGATGAACCTCCTTTGAATTCATGTATACAGAGATTTCATTTTAAAATCTCACAAGATTTTACAAGGATGAAATAAATCTCCAGCTCAATCTTTGCAATATGCCGAGGAAATCTTGAAAGTGACTTAAGTTTGAACTTTTGATAGTTGGCGGGTTGCATTTTCTTTAAAACTTCCTTGCAAAAGATTTCACTTTATTTTGCTGGAAATATGACTAAACAAAATATGCACATTCGGCAGTTTACTCTTAGGATTTAAATTTGGGAAAAAATTGCAACGGAAGCAAGGCAAAAGATCCCCGGAGTGCCCGGTAGTTATGTAGGAAGTGCAACCATGTGCAGGAATTGATTTGTGTACCAGTATCAATCTTTGCCGAGTATTTGCTTTCAACCTAATCCATATTTCAGTTGTTTTTTTGTTGCAACTCATATCACCAGTCTAGCATGGCGATTATGATAAAGTAAGGAAAAAGGAATAATCTCAAGGGGGATTCTCGAACAAGGATCCCTTTTAACCTCGGGAAGCTGTCTATGTACCTAACTGCTCCACCGACTGAGCTACCCAAAATGTTGTGTGCGTGCATGTATGTGTGTGTGCGCATGTATTATATGCCCTATAAAAGTGTAACTTTCAGCCAGTCATTAATCTTTTCTGGCATAAACGCACCCCGCAGTCGCTTAAATTAAAACCCGTTTCGAAAAATCTCTTTTAGTGGAGATGCTTGGCTTGGATTTCATTATATGTACGAAATGAATAATTCGTGTGTCTTCTGCAGGAGGTACGACACGATGATTAGACGCAGAGATTGGATAATTTGAACGAGAACAGGCAGCAAGGGCAAAAGTTCAGGGCATGATAGGGGTAATACAGTACTACTCATAAGTATTTGCACGAGCACAAACCGCACACACACACACATATATATATATATATATATATATATATATATATATATATATATATATATATATATCTCAATGCTAAGAGCACTGCTTGGTTGAAGCGACCACCTCATATATATATATATATATATATATATATATATATATATATATATATATATATATATATATATATATACATATATATATATATATATATATATATATATATATATATATATATATGGTGTGAATAGACAAAATGAAAAATTTGGAGTTAAAACAGTTATTTGCATTATCAGCAGCCGTTTAACTCAATGGTAAGAACAACACCACATTGAAGCTGCAACCCTATCGATCAGAGGTTTGCTTCATGCTGCAGTCCCATTTTAAAAAATTGTTTATTATATTCACGTTGTCTAGGCTAGATGATACATTGACCGTATAGTAACAAGAGTTCATTTCAAATAGAGTTTCAATAAAATATAACTCTCTCTCACTCTGTCTCATATATATATATATATATATATATATATATATATATATATATGCTCGATCTATCAAACCCGGATATAACAGTTTTTGGTTTTAGCAGACACTTTAAGCATGCATGCAAAGTGTCAACTTGGATATTTTATATCTATCATATATTTAAATATTTTTGTTGCATTTATGTATAAGAAATCGTTTTTAGATAAATGATATCAGATCTATTTTTTTACTGTTTTAAATCTGTACCAAATGTGGTGGTTGAAGTTGAAACCTTTGGTTAAGATTCGTTTTTCTAACATGGCAGTTCTTTTCAGAGATTACTTTCTTTGAATTTAGATGCTTTCAAACTACTAGACCTTAGAACCTTCCGGAAATTAGTTAGTTTTTGAAAAAAATGTCTCTTAAAGGTTCAATGAAGAGGCAGGATTCTATTTACAATGTTACTATAAGGCTGAACTGATCACTTACTTTTCCACTATTTTGACAGAGCTTTGGCTTTTCGGACCTAGGTTGTTTTCGTTTAGAATTACCGTATTTAGATATAAACGAAAATCTTGATGTTTCTCAAAAATGAAAATTTTCCCGATGAAATGTGTGTCATAATCATTCAAAATATCCAAAATGAAAAAACAAAACAAAAACAGAACTTTTATATTTTCACTTTACAGACTTATTATTGTACTGATTTTTATAGGCAGCGATTGAAAAATTTTTGGAACATCTAAGCATTTTCAGATATTTTGGGCCACGTTTCGGGTAATTTGTCTTTTAGATAATGCCCTGGAAAAACTGAGTTAAAAAATCTCTTGCCTCCTTTTTGGATATGAAAATATGAGAAAAGTTGGCGAGGCTGCTCACTTTGTTATGACTGCCGTTATCTGCGATTTCTGAATGTTTACCTTGACCAATAAATTATTTTTGCTATACTCGCAACTCGAATGAACTGATAGAGAAGTTGAAAGAAAGTGTAAGGAGATGGATTTGTAAAATTTTTGTTGCAACTGATCAGTTTCACTCAGTCATTGCGATGAACGGACAACGATTTTCTCTGTTTTTCTTTTGGTTTTTATAGAACACTGGGATCTCGCTTTTATGATGTCTCCCTTTTAATCCCCTTTTCTTGTGTATAGGAGATGGTGTTTAGGGGAGGGGTTGTGGTTCCCTGCCATGTTGATTGGATAAAATTTTAGAATGTTTGTTGGGTGGTGTGGGTGTGTGTTTGGGTGCCTTATCTTATGGTTGGAGATGGGATGCTGTTTGTTGCAATTCAGAGTTGTGAATGCACATGAGTAAAATAAGGGTATGTTTAGGGTTAGTTATTAATAAATGTACTGAATGAGATTAATTTTTTGATAGATGGTTGAATAGCGTGTCCTTTCTGACCTATCATATAAGTGAGTGAATAAATGGGCTTGTGTGGGGTTGGATAAATTTTACGGATGGATTAACATTAACCAGGTTCAACTAATTTTTTAAGTCACTAAGTAGATAAATAGGATTATTGATTTGTGCCGATGTATTTGTTGATTATGATCCCGGTTATTGGCTTTTTATTTCTATTTTGTTTCTGATAGTTAGGGTTATAATCTTTCAGAGTATTGCTTAACTTACAAATGAAATGAGATTTAATTTTGGACAAGTTTTCATACAGACTAAAGCACTGCTAGGAACTGCGCAGATACTGAGGAAACTGCTAGAAATATAAGAACTGCAACAGTAATTGTTAACAGTGACCTAACAGAGGAAGGGGAGAGAAGGAATGGAGACTTGAGGCGACTTGCTGTCACTCAACCTCCAGCGGTAACCATAGGGCAACTGGTGTGAGATGGCAAACAATAATAATAATAATAATAATAAGGCCTCCTTTTTCAGGATGAATTCTGGTGACTTACTTTGAAGACCTAACTAACTCAGGCTAGATTTTAAAACTTACTCTGTGATTGAATGTCTTATCATTAACAATAATAATAATAATAATGATATTAATAATAACAATGCTATTTTGACTACAGGCTGCCCTGGATGATTTTGTTCTGGGCTTAGTTAAAGAAGTTTTCTTTAGATTCTAATGATACTTAACGTTTGGCTTTGAGATGAACTCTGATTATCTTCGAACATTCTAATGATATTCTACTTTGGTTGATTATTCTTGATATTTTGATGGTATCTTTGTACCTCTGAGATGGTTTTCTTTGTGAGTCTGAGGAATTTTCTCTTGCAATGAGAAGACCACTGCCAAGTCGAAAAAAGTTGTTTTTTCTTAGACCTGCACGTGGGTAAGTGGAATTAAAATTAAATTTAAAATTATTATATTTATAATTTATATTTCAAAAGGAGTTGTCCCATAGAAGTATAGAAAAGCGAGGGGCGAGTATACATATATATGTGTGTGTGTGAATGAACTTTTCCACTTGCAACCTCCTCCCCCCCGCCCCCGAAACTTATACTAAGTCAAGACTTATAACATTTAAGGGAGACATATGATCTTTTATGTACGCAACCCCCCCTCCCCAAGAAAAAGGCTTAGTGTTATTTCTTTAGTTCAAAAATCAGGCAAATGTCATATCACTAGATAGATATCTCTGCAAGCCTGAATGGCTTGCCCTTGTGAGGCCATACCCTGGGTGGTAGGAGCTGGTGGGGCTCTTTGGTTACCACTGTGCACATAGGTCTCAATGAACCCACCAAGGTATGGTGCTACCTTAAAAGAACCAAAAGGGCCGGTGGGGCTCTTGGGCTATTTCCGACTCACATCGGTCTTAACCAACCCACCAAGGTCTGGTACTACCTCCAAAGAACCAAAAACCCCAATCATGACAGTACAACCAAACCATTTTACCGCAAAAAACGGGGCACAGATCCAAGACCTGTGTGTCGTAACCGGCAGGTGTTCCCTTGTTAGCCACCAGGAGGGACCCGGTCGTCATCCTGTGACTGCTGGCCAAAATCTCGGCTCGTGTACCCTTAATGGCCTTCAGGAGGGACACAGTCGTCACACAGCTACTGTTGGCCAAAACTCGTATACCACTAGCGATATCCAGGGGAAGCGCAGTCCTCATGGGGCGACTGCTATAAAGAACAAGAGAAAGAGATGGACAAGGGAAGAGAATAGACTAGTTATGTACTGTTACTATAAAAGCAAGCCTTCAGTGCGATCTTATAGGGAGCGTATGCTCCAAATATGGAGGGAAAAATCTGCTGTGGAAGTATCGAACCAACGCCTTGCTGACCAAGTAAAGCAAATTCAAAAGAAGAAATGGTTGTCTGAGACTGAACTACTAGAGATTCGCATTAATGTAGAGAGAGATTCAGGTGACACATCTGAAAAATGCCCCCCCAGCACAACTAGTACCAATAACAAAACTAGAATAATCCCCCATGAGACCCCCACAGTAAGCTACGCACCAGAGGGTGATGACGAGGCACCAACGGAAGAAGAGAAAAGCAAAATACAAGCTTTGAAAGAGATCATGCGAGGAGAGAAAACAACACTCCCCTCCCTAAGAGACAAAGACAGAAAGAAAGTCGGAGAAGTGACCGAACAGGTCAACTGCCTCTTACAGCACATAGAAACAGACACCCTCCTAGAACTCAACAACCTAATTTATGCAGGGGCGAAAATGGTAGCACAAAGCTTCACAACACAAGATAGGAACCTGGGTACTAATAGGGAAGGGAAACCCAACTGGGAGAGAAGGTTACAAAGGCAGATCTCCCAACTACAGAGAGACGAAGTACTGCTTAGAAATACACCACACACAGACAGACCACGAGTAAGACTTTATAACAAATATAAGGTAGCGCAAAAAGGCATCGCAACTGTAGTCGAAGAGTTACACCAGAAAAGACTAGCTAAAGAGGCAAGACTAAAAAGATACAGACTAAGATCGGCCCAATACACACAAAACCGCACATTCCGAAACAATGAGAAAAAGTTTTACCAAGATTTAAATGGGGAAAGAAGGCAGGACATAAAACCAGATGCCACAGAGGCCAAGAACTATTGGAATAGCATATGGGGGCACCCAAAAAGACACAATGTAACACCGCAATGGTTAGGAAACATGAGAAAAGAACTAGAAAATATAGACAAGGGAGAACCAATAGTACTGAATGAAAACACATTAAAACATACTCTTAGGAAAGTAGCCAACTGGAAAGCACCGGGTCCCGACGGGATCCATGGGTATTGGTTCAAAAAGTTCACCACGTTACACGGCAGACTCACCCACCTACTCCGAAATTGTCTAAATGAAGGCAAAGCACCAGAATGGATGACTATAGGCAGAACCACCCTCATCCAAAAAGACCTGGGGAAGGGGAACATAGCAAGCAACTATAGACCAATCACTTGCCTACCACTTATGTGGAAAATCCTGACCGGGCAAATAGCAGAGAGAATATACATGTCAATGGATAGAAGGGGGCTACTACCAGAAGAACAGAAAGGGTGTAGGATAGGAACCAAAGGGGCAAACGATTTACTCTACATAGACCAGATGATCTTAAAAGAAGTAGGGAAAAGGAGAAAGAATATCGCAATGGGATGGATAGATTACAAAAAGGCATACGATATGATTCCACATAGCTGGATACTCGAATGCCTTAGAATGTTCAAAATTAGCGAACCGGTGGTTAAATTTATTGGTAATTCAATGAAAGACTGGAAAGTAGATTTGACAGCCGCAGGGGACAAACTAGCCGAGGTAGGGATAAAAAGGGGAATCTTCCAAGGAGACTCGTTGTCCCCACTATTATTTGTTCTAACAATGATACCGCTTAACAGAATCCTGAGAAACAGCAAAGGATACCACTTCTCTAAAACAAAAGGAAAGGTCAACCACTTAATGTACATGGACGATATTAAATTGTTTGCAAAAAACAGGGGAGAGCTTGAGACTCTGTTCAACGAAGTAAGGGAATATAGTGAGGACATAGGAATGGAGTTTGGGATAGAAAAATGCGCAATCATGGTGATGCATAAAGGAAGGCTTTCAATGACTGAGGGAATTGAACTTCCGGACAACAACAAGATTAGGGCATTGACTGCACAAGACCGATACAAGTACCTAGGTGTCCTTGAATGTGACACGATAAAACGGGAAGAGATGAAGGAGAAAATTAAGAGAGAATACCTCAGAAGGATAAGGAAAATATTAGAAACCAAATTAAATAGCAGAAATCTAATAAAAGGAATGAACACCTGGGCTGTGTCAGTAGTTAGGTATACAGGACCATTTCTAGGATGGACAAAGGAAGAGCTCCAATCAATGGATAGGCGAACAAGGAAACTTATGACGATGCATAAAGCATTACATCCTAGGGATGATACAGATAGGCTATACGTTAAGAGAAAAGAAGGTGGTAGGGGGCTCATCAGCATAGAAGATTGTGTCCAGAGAGCTAAAGTAGTCCTAGATAGATATGTGCAAACAAATAGTGAAGAAATCATAAAGAGCGCGAGGGAGAGTGCGACAAACAATAAAGTAGAAAACAATGGAACAGTACAGCAAACTAGAAAAGAAAAGTGGGAAGGGAAAAAATTGTACGGCGAGTTTAAAAGACAGATAAAAGATATAGCAGACGAGAAATCATGGACGTGGTTACAAAAGGGAAACCTTAAGAGAGAAACAGAATCGCTCATCATGGCAGCCCAAAACAAAAGCATAAGGACAAACTACATAAAAGCAAAAATCGATAGAACACAGACAAACAGCAAATGCCGCATGTGCGGTGAAAGAGATGAGACAGTAAACCACATAACTAGTGAATGTAGCCAACTCGCCCAGAAGGAGTATAAGCATAGACACGATAGAGTAGCAACGATGATACACTGGGAACTAAGTAAACAAATGGGATTCAACCATGGGGAAAAGTGGTATCAGCACAAGCCAGAGGCAGTTTTGGAGAATGACAACCACAAACTACTGTGGGACTTTGACATCCAAACTGACCACCTCATCCAGGCAAGAAGGCCGGACTTAGTAATAGTAGACAAAAAAAGGAGGGCCTGCCAAATAGTAGACGTTGCTGTACCTGCAGACCATAGAGTAAAGAAGAAGGAGGGTGAGAAAAGGGAAAAATACCAGGACCTAGCAAGGGAGTTAAAGAAAATGTGGAACATGAAAACCAGGGTAGTACCGGTCATAGTGGGAGCACTAGGAACTGTCCCCAAAACGCTGAGGGAGAGACTGGAGGAGATCGGGATTAGGGGAAGGATAGAGACCGTACAGACCACAGCACTGCTGGGCACTGGACGGATACTGAGGAAGGTGCTAGAGATATAAGGACTGCAACGAATAGTAGCTCTGTCATGATATGCGAAAGAGAGAGGAGACGTTAGCTGAAGACCTGAGGAGACTTATTGTCACTCAGCCTTCAGCGATAACCACTGGGCAACCGGTGTGAAACTGTAAATCGCAAAATTACTGCGATCTATGAGTACGAGGAGAGGAGGGCTGGAGACTTGAGGAGACTTGCTGTCACTCAAACTCCAGCGGTTACCACCAGGCAACTGGTGTGAGATTCCTAATAATAATAATAATAATAATAATAATAATAATAACACAAGATAGGAACCTGAGCAATAATAGGGAAGGGAAACCCAACTGGGAGAGAAGGTTACAAAGGCAGATCTCCCAACTACAGAGAGATGAAGTACTACTTAGAAATACACCACACACAGACAGACCACGAGTAAGACTTTATAACAAATACAAAGTAACGCAAAAGGGCATCGCAACTGTAGTCGAAGAGTTACACCAGAAAAGACCAGCCAAAGAGGCAAGACTAAAAAGATACAGACTAAGAACGGCCCAATACACACAAAACCGCACATTCCAAAACAATGAGAAAAAGTTTTACCAAGATTTAAATGGGGAAAGAAGGCAGGACATGAAACCTGATGCCACAGAGGCCAAGAACTATTGGAATAGCATATGGGGGCACCCAAAAAGACACAACGTAACACCGCAATGGTTAGGAAACATGAGAAAAGAACTAGAAAATATAGACAAGGGGGAACCAATAATACTGAATGAAAACACATTGAAACATACTCTTAGGAAAGTAGCCAACTGGAAAGCACCGGGTCCCGACGGGATCCATGGGTATTGGTTCAAAAAATTCACCACGTTACACGGCAGACTCACTCACTTACTCCAAAATTGTCTAAATGAAGGCAAAGCACCAGAATGGATGACTAAAGGCAGAACCACCCTCATCCTAAAAGACCCGGGAAAGGGGAACATAGCAAGCAACTATAGACCAATCACGTGCCTACCACTTATGTGGAAAATCCTGACCGGGCAAATAGCAGAGAGAATATACATGTCAATGGATAGAAGGGGGCTACTACCAGAAGAACAGAAAGGGTGTAGGATAGGAACCAAAGGGGCAAACGATTTACTCTACATAGACCAGATGATCTTAAAAGAAGTAAGGAAAAGGAGAAAGAATATCGCAATGGGATGGATAGATTACAAAAAAGCATACGATATGATTCCACATAGCTGGATACTCGAATGCCTTAGAATGTTCAAAATTAGCGAACCGGTGGTTAAATTTATTGGTAATTCGATGGAAGACTGGAAAGTAGATTTGACAGCCGGAGGGGACAAACTAGCCGAGGTAGGGATAAAAAGGGGAATCTTCCAAGGAGACTCATTGTCCCCTCTATTATTTGTTCTAACAATGATACCGCTTAACAGAATCCTGAAAAACAGCAAAGGATACCACTTCTCTAAAACAAAAGGAAAGGTCAACCACTTAATGTACATGGACGATATTAAATTGTTTGCAAAAAACAGGGGAGAGCTTGAGACTCTGTTCAACGAAGTAAGGGAATATAGTGAGGACATAGGAATGGAGTTTGGGATAGAAAAATGTGCAATCATGGTGATGCACAAAGGAAGGCTTACAATGACTGAGGGAATTGAACTTCCGGACAACAACAAGATTAGGGCATTGACTGCACAAGACCGATACAAGTACCTAGGTGTCCTTGAATGTGACACGATAAAACGGGAAGAGATGAAGGAGAAAATTAAGAGAGAATACCTCAGAAGGATAAGGAAAATATTAGAAACCAAATTAAATAGCAGAAATCTAATAAAAGGAATGAACACCTGGGCTGTGTCAGTAGTTAGGTATACAGGACCATTTCTAGGATGGACAAAGGAAGAGCTCCAATCAATGGATAGGCGAACAAGGAAACTTATGACGATGCATAAAGCATTGCACCCTAGGGATGATACAGATAGACTATACGTTAAGAGAAAAGAAGGTGGTAGGGGGCTCATCAGCATAGAAGATTGTGTCCAGAGAGCTAAAGTAGTCCTAGATAGATATGTGCAAACAAATAGTGAAGAAATCATAAAGAGCGCGAGGGAGAGTGCGACAAACAATAAAGTAGAAAACAATGGAACAGTACAGCAAACTAGAAAAGAAAAGTGGGAAGGGAAAAAATTGTACGGCGAGTTTAAAAGACAGATAAAAGATATAGTAGACGAGAAATCATGGACGTGGTTACGAAAGGGAAACCTTAAGAGAGAAACAGAATCGCTCATCATGGCAGCCCAAAACAAAAGCATAAGGACAAACTACATAAAAGCAAAAATCGACAGAACACAGACAAACAGCAAATGCCGCATGTGCGGTGAAAGAGATGAGACAGTAAACCACATAACTAGTGAATGTAGTCAGCTCGCCCAGAAGGAGTATAAGCATAGACACGATAGAGTAGCAACGATGATACACTGGGAACTAAGTAAACAAATGGGATTCAACCATGGGGAAAAGTGGTATCAGCACAAGCCAGAGGCAGTTTTGGAGAATGACAACCACAAACTACTGTGGGACTTTGACATCCAAACTGACCACCTCATCCAGGCAAGAAGGCCGGACTTAGTAATAGTAGACAAAAAAAGGAAGGCCTGCCAAATAGTAGACGTTGCTGTACCTGCAGACCATAGAGTAAAAAAGAAGGAGGGTGAAAAAAGGGAAAAATACCAGGACCTAGCAAGGGAGTTAAGGAAAATGTGGAACATGAAAACCAGGGTAGTACCGGTCATAGTGGGAGCACTAGGAACTGTCCCCAAAACGCTGAGGGAGAGACTGGAGGAGATCGGGATTAGGGGAAGGATAGAGACCGTACAGACCACAGCGCTACTTGGAACTGCACGGATACTGAGGAAGGTGCTAGAGATATAAGGACTGCAACGAATAGTAGCTCTGTCATGATATGCGAAAGAGGGAGGAGACGTTAGCTGAAGACCTGAGGAGACTTAT
Source organism: Thysanoteuthis rhombus (assembly GCA_963457665.1). NCBI lineage: Eukaryota > Metazoa > Mollusca > Cephalopoda > Oegopsida > Thysanoteuthidae > Thysanoteuthis > Thysanoteuthis major. Next base: position 11,977,260 of record OY735212.1, on the reverse strand, counting down.
TGTCACTCAGCCTTCAGCGATAACCACTGGGCAACCGGTGTGAAACTGTAAATCGTAGAATTACTGCGACCTATGAGTAGTAGGAGAGGAGGGCTGGAGACTTGAGGAGACTTGCTGTCACTCAAACTCCAGCGGTTACCACCAGGCAACTGGTGTGAGATTCCTAATAATAATAATAATAATGATAATAATAAATGGGATTCAACCATGGGGAAAAGTGGTATCAGCACAAGCCAGAGGCAGTTTTGGAGAATGACAACCACAAACTACTGTGGGACTTTGACATCCAAACTGACCACCTCATCCAGGCAAGAAGGCTGGACTTAGTAATAGTAGACAAAAAAAGGAAGGCCTGCCAAATAGTAGACGTTGCTGTACCTGCAGACCATAGAGTAAAAAAGAAGGAGGGTGAAAAAAGGGGAAAATACCAGGACCTAGCAAGGGAGTTAAAGAAAATGTGGAAAATGAAAACCAGGGTAGTACCGGTCATAGTGGGAGCACTAGGAACTGTCCCCAAAACGCTGAGGGTGAGACTGGAGGAGATCGGGATTAGGGGAAGGATAGAGACCGTACAGACCACAGCACTACTGGGAACTGCACGGATACTGAGGAAGGTACTAGAGATATAAGTACTGCAACGAATTGTAGCTCTGTCATGATATGCGAAAGAGAGAGGAGACGTTAGCTGAAGACCTGAGGAGACTTATTGTCACTCAGCCTTCAGCGATATCCACTATAATTTGGTACTCAGTAAACTCGGTGTGAAACTGTAAATTGCAGAATTACTGCGACCTATGAGTACAAGGAGAGGAGGGCTGGAGACTTGAGGAGACTTGCTGTCACTCAAACTCCAGCGGTTACCACCAGGCAACTGGTGTGAGATTCCAAATAATAATAATAATAATAATAATAATAGTGTGAGATTCCTAATAATAATAATAATAATAATAATAATAATAATAATAATAATAATAATAACAACAATAATAATAATGATAATGATGATGATGATGTCAACAACAACAATAATAATAATAATAATGATAATGATAATAAGAAGAAGAAGAAGAAGGAAAACTTATAGTGATAACTATCTATATCTTTATATTTATATATCTCTATGTATACTGTCTGCTATCTATATCTATCTAACTCTCCCTCTACTATCTATCTCTCTCTTTCTCTCTCTCTCTCTATATATATATATATATTAAGGTAACAGTTGGCAGTTCATATCTACATAAAACACACACATGTATGCTCAAATGTGAAAGTAAACAAACGCATATTTATTCATATACATTAACACACACACACACTAGCACACGCATGCGTCTCTCTAATACATTTTTTATAAAAGTTCATTTCAACATCTGTACTCAAGTTAAAAACTGACGGAGTTTTGACCGAACGAAAAATATTGAATGTCAAAATCGTCTTTTTGAAATGTATCAGATACTTTTTGCACTAACTGTATGTAGATACTTACTCAATCTGTACTCCCAATTTTACGAACGCATCATTAAATCCAGGATATTAAAAGAAATGATCACCCTGAACTACCAGAAAATCATAAACATCAAAAGTCCACGTCTAAATCCTTTAAATACCTGTTTCATATTCATCCATCATTTAATTCTCTTAACTGTCAAAGTTGGTTTGGATCTCCAGGGATTTCGTTAATTTTGAAAATATCGTGGGTCACCGACTTTGACCTCGCCCGCCCGCAACATAACTGCATTCATTCACTGTATTTCCCTGCTACATTGCAAATTACGAGTAAGCAATCCTCATTGAAAGTGAAGATATGGTTCTTGATCGCTTCCAAAATGAAGGTGAACAAGAATTTTCCACTGGTACGTAATTATGATTTGGTACTCAGTAAACAATCGCCAGCTGCTTTTACTTATGTTTTGATGCTCTATCATTTGGCTAAAACATATTCAAAGTAGAGAGCTCTCTGCGAGCCTATGTTGGCCAATTGTATTGTCACTAAAAACTGAATAAGAATAGTTCAGATATACTTAGGATACAGGGAAGGTAACAGTTTAAAACATCCTGGATCACCCCTGAAGCAATGATCAGTTCTTCTTTAACCCCAAACCTAAAATATCATTGGTATTCATTGATAACTTTTGGAGGTAGTGTAATGGAAAATATGAGTGTATACATAGATGCAGGAGGAAAAAAGTGAAAAAATATTTCTTAATCAGAAAGAATTTTCTGGATCCACCCCAAAATGTAATTATTTATTCTATAGTCAATTGCATACCTTTTCCAGAAATTTCATTATCGAGAGCTTCTCGAGTCATTGTGTTATGCAATTCAGAGGAAGGAAACATTCCTTTATCCAACCCAAAATTCAATTACTGTCTCTAAATGCCATTGTCAGTAATTTGAAAGAATTTTATTGAAATTCACCGAGAAAGATTTGAGATATTGGGTAGAAGAAAGGATTTATAGCTACGATGCAGGGTAGTAAAATTCCTTGATTCACTGCAGAATTCAATCACTCCTTTCGTGTCACATTGACCATCCTTCTACAGATTTTCATAAAGAAACTCCCGGAACCTTTAGAGATATCGAGTGGACAAACAGATGGAGAGATAGAAAGACGGACACGAGAGAATATATCTACTGCTAATAACTTTGATATATAAATAAATAAATAAATAAATTGTAACCAAATAAAAAAAGAAATAAGTTTGGCTGCGTTAAAGTCATACTCATTTGTTTTGATAAAATCTAAAAAGATTAGCAAAACAGAATTTATTTCTCAACACAATATAATTCTAAAACTTTGTGTCCCATCTCAACTTATTTGACAATAGTCCTTGTAAATTGGATTTTGAAACTTCAACAAAACAATTCGACCTGAGTTGGACTTTGAAAGAAGGAGTGAATTCGTCATCACTTGAATCATCCTGAATCATATCCAAATTGATCACTTTTTTTCCATAGCTTACGCTCTACGGAATTTCATTTGAATTCATTGAGAACTTTTAAAGATGATGCATCAATGTTCACATTTAGTTATGGTACAGAAAAGGAAAAAAATCCTTGCTATGCTCAAAAAGCAAAAAAAGAAGAGGAATATAGAGATTAAAACTAAAGAAGAAGAAACCAAAAGAGCAAAACTCAACAAAATTAAGGTGATTTTTCAAAACACGTGTTATCGAATGGTGAAATTCGCATGTTCCTAACATTTTCTGAGACATGGGACTGTCAGGTGATCGATATATTTGTTAATAGCCTGCGTTGACTTGTATTTGGATTACGTCCTAGTAGTATGGATGCATCTTGATCTAGACATAAATCAATCATTATGGTATGAAGTGAGATACACATAGACTGAACTGCATGAGATACGATGAAATATATACCCGGGTTACGTCCATTTGATAATTGCATGCGGCTTATATCAGGTTTACGTGGACCATTGACCAAAGTTTCAAAGAAATTAATTAAAAAATTTACTGACATATTGTGGAAAATAGAGATATCCAAAGACAAGAGTAACAACAATAAAACAAAGAATAGAAATAAAAGAAAAAATTGAACCATGGTTATCACAGTCACCGGGTTGGAGTCTTAACTTGTGGACAGTCACGGATAACAATCACTATTATATCTGTTTGTTTTATTTCTAGAAAATTTGAAATTCATGTAGATTTTTTTTTCAGAATTTGAGTTGAATGGTTATATAGCTTGGAAGTTGGCGATAAAAGATACCTGGATCCGCTTCAAATTTAATCAGTTGCCCATCGCCTAACTTCCCATAAAATTCAATTCAAATTCATTTAGAACATTGGGAGATATTTTGTATACAAAGGAAAAGATACTTTGTTGATAAAGATCAACAAAGCTTTCGCCGTTGATGGGCCAGGTTCGAAACTATCTGAGGTATCATAGCTCAGTTTCCATAGCCATTGCGAACTGATAATCATTTTTACTTATTTCTAAACCTGCTATCGTTTAGCGAGAACATATGAAAACTTTCATTTGTTCCTAAGATTCACTAAAGATGAGATGACTCTGTCTTATACCGATATGAAATAACATTGTTTGTATATAGTCTTTATTCGTCGTATTTCACAAACCTATAAACAAGAATTACAAAAAAAAAAGAAGAAGAGAATAAGCTATCGATTGGTGTAAACCCCATGTCTCTGTCTTCATTAGTTTCTACGTTGTTAAGCTTCAAAAACTCAATAACTCGAACGAGCGGACCTGGCTGGATTAGGTCGTTTTTAAAAGTTAGATGAATTTTCAAAACTCGTATTATCGAATGATGAAAGTCGCATGTTTTCGTAGGTTACCGATACATTCGTTAATACCCTTCGTTGACTCGTATCCGGATTACGTCCTGGTATTATGGACGCATCTCGATCTGGATGCAAGTCAAGCATTATGGTGTGAAGTAGAATACACATACTGAGAAACATGAGATACGACGAAACATAAATCCGGGTTACGTCTTTGTTGTATGAAGGCAACTCGATCAGAGCACAAATATTTTACGCACGTTTTTCCTTTCCATTTTTTTTCAGGAGAAATGAACACATTTCAGCCATTACGTTCCCTTCACAAAGTCATTAGCTCAACCATCCAGGAATCTGTCATTTTACCTTCACCTCGCATTCCTGTCCAGAGAGTTTAAAACAAACACAACATATGCACTACGTTTTCTTCCACAAGTTAATAATAACAAGACGGTAATTTTCGTAAGTTTTTGTTACGTATGAGTGACTCTCATCTCATGGTTACATAACCGAAACACATTATATGCCAAAATGTCATGTTTGTCCACGATATATCCCAATAAGTTCTCAATGAATTTCAATGATAGACAATAGGCTATGGAAGGACTGAATACATTTCAGGGCGGATCCATGCATAATTATCCCATCTGGCAATTGCATTAGCAGAAGTATGTGCTCTCTGAGTGCTTTTTAGTTTATTAGTTTGTCATGTTTTGCTCTCTTTGTTCCGACCTCCTCGGTTTTGACTTCGATACTTCTCCTCTTTTGATGATATTCAATATCAATTTCCCCATGTTATCACTTATGTTTGCATTGCCTGCCATCGTTACTACTTCCTTGATTATATTCGCAAAGCTATCACTCTTTTTCTCTATGATACTATCACTATTCTACTAGGCCTGAAATCTACCCACTATCGCCACACGGTACATTGGTATTGGTCACTATCTCTGTCATACTGGGATATGTTTTTTTCTCTTTTTAAGAATCATTTTGTTCTTTTCAGTTTTGAAGTTAGATTTAGTTCTTTACTGAACCATTCTATGCTTGCTTCATATATCGACTTTGCTAATGAGAGTAACGTCTTCATTTTCATTGATATTGTCAGCTATTATGAAGTCGATTTCATTTTTGTTATACAAAGTCTACTCCCTCAAGTCCACTAACGACTTTCTCGTTTTTAAAAAAATGTATTGGTTATCTTCAATCTATATATATCTGAGGATATTTTACAGATAAATGGAAATGGGTTGGATATTAGGCAAAAATAAATGACAGCAGATAGAATAAAAGAATAACTGATTGTTGCATATGGCTAACAAACACCGTAGGAAAAGACCAGACACAAGATCAAAGGATTAAATAGGAAGATTGCCGATAGGACATGGTAGAGGAGATGAGGAAGACCTTTGTCCAGCACAGGACATTATGGATATTTATATATATATATATATATATATATATATATATATATATATATATATATATATATAACGTGCATTGAGGCTAACAATCTTTCGGTAATGCATATATTACGACAGCATGCGTGTGCATCGTGATTATTCGACAAGTTGCCGAATTGTACAAAGTTGACATTGGCCAGGTATATTTGTAAGAACGCAAGGCAGTACATAATCACATTTGAAGTTTTTTTGGATCAGCTGTTCTCGAAAAATCCAATAAAAATAAATAAAATATAATTCTCAGTTTCTATGAATTATCTCCCTATCTGAAATGGAAGAAAGGTATCCGAAATACCCCGAAGCTGCAGTTTCATACGACAACAATTGAATAACAATTGCATGACAAAAAAATGTCTTGCAAATCTTGGGGAAAGTCCAACGGCAAACAATAGAAGGCTGTTGCTGCTGCTGCTGATGATGATTTCAGAACAAGAGATTCAAGACCAAAATTTACTGTTCAGAAAAACTGTTCAAATTGATATGAGGTGCATGCAAAAGTTTCCATCGCTGTTTTTTCCTTTTAAATTTGAGGTTGAATTCAAAGTGGAAAATTGGACTTTCAGAACGTGAAATTTATAGAGATATTAGTCGTTTTTTTCTTCAATTTACTAATCCGGCATTGCGAATTAAATGTATTGAGAAGGGAGTACATTATGTTGGAAAAAGTATTTTTTGTGTAAAAAATGTGCTTTGTTCATCGTCAGACTATATATATAGACTCTTCCACAGGAATAGAGCACTCTGCTGGATGAGGAATTTCGGCTTATATATATATATATATATATATATATATATATATATATATATATATATATATATATATTGCGTTCTTCTTACAAATATATCTGGCAAATGTCAACTTCGTACAATTAGGCAACTTGTCGAATAATCACGATGCACGTGCATGCTGATGTGAGATATGCATTTGCGAAAGATTGTTGCCTAAATGCACGTTATATATATATATATATATATATATATATATATATATATATATATATATATATATATATATATACTTATTTAGTTATGGATTTATATGATCCGACAGAATGATTATAAATTGCATTTTATTATATAAAAACTCTTATTTGAAATGATCTCCCGTTGTTATACAGTTAATGTATCACTCGGCCCAGACAAGGTAGACAGAATGAATGATTAAAAAAAATAGGGTTGTTCAGGAATCGAATGGGTGACCGATAGGGTTGCCGTTTCAACGGCTTGATTCCTGTGGCAATTCCATTTTCTCTAATTGTTTATTTTATTTACGTTGTTTTGGCCGAGTAATACATAAATCGTGTAACGATAGAAGATCATTACGATTAAGTTTCCTTATGATATAACGCAATTCACAATCAAATCATTTATTCATACATACATACATACATACATACATACATATATATATATATATATATATATATATATATATATATATATATATGTACATATATGTGTGTGTGTGTTAAAGAGATAAATTTCTGACTTCATGCGCAATTGCATACAAGTAAATGAGATAAAGAGAGTGAACAAAGAAGAACGTTTTGCAGAGATTGATATATAGATGGATAGATACTAAGAGATATGAACAGAGAGATAGATGAATAGATGGAGCTGGATTCGCAAGAGAACGTTTCCTTCCTCTTTCTTTTCTCCCATTCTCTCTTGAGAAACAGGCTAATTAGGCGGCGGTAAAATGATACGTTTATCTATGAAGAAGACAAATATTGTTTTGAATAAACATTCTACGTATTTGAAAATACAGAGAAATGAAGAAAGAGCAAGGGACGGGAACCTGAGAGGAAGAATAAAAAAAAAAATGTAGGATACAAGAAAAGCACAAGTTTAGATCAGGGAGTTGAGTCTTTTATGAGGATCCAAAGACCCGTTTTTATCACTAATCGTAACACATACGCAAAACACATGCTGATATGCACTCGCAAACAGTGGTATACCTTGAGAGTGCAAGAGATTTGGGGACCGGGGGGTTTTGCTTCTCGAGGGCCCCCTTCAACTACTATTGAGGTTTGATGAAAAAGGAAAATTTGTAATAGACATACATTATCACTTAATTGGTGGAAAACACCCCCGATGGCCGAATCGTTATAGAAGCAATTCATATACGTAAAAACAGATATCCTTGTTATTGTGAATATAATGTCCGTAGAAATGTTGTAGGTGAAAAATAATTTATAAAAAAAACCTTTGGCACCCCTTGCCATTTGTTGCCCGGGTGGATGGTGCGTTTTCAAGAATCGTCCTTCTCACTCCGTAAGCTACACTTTTGAAGGAAGTGGAGACGGATGGGGAGGTACAAATACACAGCGGGTACAATGAAATCGAAATTTGGATCAGACAGTTGAGCTTTGGGATCCAAAAACCCTTATTTATCACTAATTGTAACGATCGCGGAAAAAAAATGATCATGCTGAGACAAGCACGAACACAAAGATATGAAGAGTGGGTGTGCCCATGCTGACACCAGGGTTACAATTTGGTGCTTTTCAAGACCAAAATCGGGCAACTTTGGTACCGAACTAAACTATTTCGATCCCGAAAATAAAGATTTGGCTCTAAAGCAAAAAGGGAATTGACTAAAGATCCTTTACCCTATGGAGGTCAGTTACGTGACAAATATGACCGAAAAATAATCAGATCGCTGCCATGAAATATGAATCCCCCATCATCATCACCATCATCATAAGTTTTTTAACGTCCGTTCTTCCCCAAGATTCGCCAAATCTCTCTGTCATGTGCGTCGCTGAGCCAATATTTTCTAAACCTGTCCAATTCGTCTAGCCATTTCATTTTCTGCTGGCCTTGGTCCCGCATTCGATCTCTGGGGATCCATGTTGTGAGTCGTGATGTCCAGCGGTTGTCTGCCATTCTTGCAACATAACTAGCCCATTAGCATTTGAGTTCCTAATGGTTTCTATGCAGTCTCAGACTTCTGCTTTCCCACTAATGTACAGTGGTCCCTCCATTTTTGCAGCAAAAGGATTTTCTTCATGCATCATTTTTATCTCTTTTGGACTATATGGGAAGGATAGACACAATCAAATTGCAACTTCCAACTTTCATAACTTTTGTTATGATGAGCGGATTTGGGTCAAATAAAGCAAAATGCCCTTCATCTTCCAGTAATATCACGCACATAATTAAAATACACACGACCCTTCTACTTACTTAAAAATATGAAGTTACAAATATACATGAACGGTAGATGAAAATGTATTTGGATCAATTTTTCCATCGAACTGATAACAGATTTCAAGCTTTTTGATTATTTCGGGAAACTACTTGATTTGATCCCATGACCACACGAATCTGGTCTTGTGCAACAAAAGACGTCTGGAAATCGTGGAGAGTTGGGTCTTCGATGTGGATTTGATAACTCGTTTTTTTATCGCAGATCGTGACACACACACACACACACACACACACATTCCATGTACTAAACGCATGTTGAGACACACATATAACTTGGAATGAAAGGTCTGATTAGTCAGTCTATAGAAACTGGCAATGAATGAACACGTTGGAAATAAGGGGTGATCAATGAATGAGGTACTTTTGCTAGGTAGATATCACTAAAAAAAACTTTTAAAAAGGGTGCGTCGACACCGTTGGATATCAACCGAGGAACCAATTTAGCAAAAACTTACATTGTTAATTGAACCCCCTTCGTTAGAAACCATTTGGAAGGAATTTCCCCAAAACATAAAAGCGTTTTTTTAACATAATAAGGAGTAAACATTTAAATTTTCTGCTCCCTTGCTTCATCGGTGCTATCCAGCTCGACCAACTAAGAAACCGAGGAAACCTATATTGATGTTGACAGTTTTGATTGACGGTCTCTTATAAGCATATGCTGACTCAGTTATGCAGAGTAGCAGACATATTAAATCGAGACGACAAGAATATGCCTTGCCATTTCTTTGTTAATATACTCCAGCATACACGAGTAATCCTCATTTGAAGATAGCATAAAGATATAAGTTAATGTCGCTGAGATAACATAGACATGGATAAACTGATATAGTTTGACATAGTAGGATGATACCTGATAGGACACATACGCACGCATGCAAACACGCACACACAAACACACACGTGTGTATATATATATATATATATATATATATATATATATATATATATATATATATATATATATATATATATATATTGAATCACTGTTGTACCCAAAATGGCCCGCCTGATCAACCAAGCAGGCGACAGATTTCTTTCTCTTTGCTTTGTAATAGTCAGTGCCTCCGATCTATCTTGGTCACATCTTTAGGGTTACAACCTTGGAATTTGCATGAATACAAACCGGGGAACCATCTAAAAACGTTTCTCCTCTTATTTTAGAAATGCCTTTGAGGGTCTCAACGGTCATTTTTGACCAAAAATCTTGTGCTGATATTATTAGATTAATTTTAGAGAATTTTAGATAAAATATTTATTTTCAAAGCTACTTTTAAATTTCTTTTCCTTTAAATAATAGGTTCTGATGCTGGTGCGGGCTATGGTGATTCATTTATGCAAGGTACGGATATCTATATATACTAAGTTGATATAAGTTTCAAATGAATTATAAATGAGCGAGAGTTTACTTATATTACAGAGAATAAAGACTAGCATTAAATTACAAAATCACTCCCACCCACCCTGTTAGCTTCATAACACTCTCACAGAACTTGACTTGTGTTGACTAGTTATCATATCTTGGTTTATTCCCATGTAACCAATGCTAATGTAAAAGGTTTGTTTTGTCTTGGGGAGAATGACATATGTACAATCTAATGGTGTGGTTAACTGATCAGCCTGAAGCAATGATCAACAGATTACTGTTCGATGATGATAAAAAAATACCATAAATATTAGATAAACCGAAAAAAATTGAGCAAAATAGAAAATAGGACGATCAATATGCAAGTTACTTCTTTCGTCTTTTTGTTCCATCGCTAAAGAGTTCGATTCCAAAAAGATAAGCGTAGACGTTGTTGAACAAAAACGAAGGAACTAATTCGGTATAATAAGAAAATAATATTCAGTAGGGGTGAATTTTCAAATCAGTGTTTTATGTAGTCGTTGAGAAGAGCGCAGGACTTCTGCACTATAATTGTGTAGGTCTGGACGAAGTCCAGAAGCAGAGATATATACATATAATTGTCAGAATACTTACTTACCCTGAAACCAGCAACGGTGTTGAAACCAGCCTGTTGTGGGGAAAGGTGACTGATGTCTCATTAGGATTATCTTTATCTGGCACAAGAACATCAAATGAAGATTAGACTTACAACCAGGGCCTCAGATATATTTTTTTAAGGCGGTGCAAATTTTTTCGACTCAGCATGCACGCACACACACATACACACACACATACTGTGTAAACACCTCCATCGTTTATCCATCGTATTTATATCTGTTATAACCCCTTTAGCATGCCATATCTATTTTCGTTCGCTGTTAAACGATAGTCAACCTATTGACGTCGTATCTGCTCAGAAGTTTTGATACTAAGATCTACCTAAGAATGACTCGCCCCATTGCACCCTGACCCGAGTGCGATTCGCACAAGCTGCACCCCCTCAGAGGCCCTGCATACTACACTAGCCATGACCCTCCTTTTAGCGTCGCCAGACCTTTCGATCTTGGGTATCGCGGAGCCAGTATTTTCTGAACTTGTCTCTTTTTTTTTTTTTCATTAGACACGATTTTGCATACGATCCCTGGGGACGCATGTTGTGAGTTGTGATGTTCTGTGGTTATCAGACATTTTTGCAATACGGCCTGTCGATTGCAATTTTGAGCTCTCTAATGGATTTTAGCTTCTGCCTTTTCTAATATAATGTCCTGCCTTGTGATCTCCCAATGTGTAGTTAAGCGTTATTTTCTGTCGTGTGCTTTGCATAATTCTCAGTTTGAGGGACAATCTCTTGTTAAAGATCCATGTTTCAGCCCCGTAGGTGGTTATCGGAAGGACACATTGGTTGTAGACCCTTCTATTAAATACAATCGGGGTCATTTTATTTTTTTTATAATGTTGAGCTTGCTCTACCGAAAGCCTGCCAACCTTGAGTGTATCTAAGACGAATTTGGCAAAAAGTAAAAATATGAAATGATATCATGCTTGGCCTGTGCCTCTAGTCAGCTAACCATCACTCGATGGTAGCAGCTCCTACTGCGAAAATAATATATTCGATTTCGAAGAACCGCTTGTGGTAAATTTCCGAAAGGAGGAAAGGCGAAAAAGAAAACTAACGAATTCTATAAATAAATATAGAATTTCCGTTCTTTCTCCTATCTAATTTCAGCGTTTTTCCAAACCCACGGGAACCATATTGCTCGGTTCACCATAGGACAGTAAACTTACAATTATGTACATTTGAACAAGCATAAGCACTTGCATACGTAAAAATTTGCATTCGCGCATATCAAGTACCCAACGCACCATGTTTTGAAATTTGATATTTCACTTATTTTCAGAGCTACAATGCACAATTTTTTCCGATTTTGAAACTTGAATATTCTGCATTATGATTCCTAGAACGTTAAAAAGAAACGAGCGCTGTAGCTTCAAAAGTAACGAAAATATCGACTTTTTAGAAAATGATGCATTGGGCACTTATCATCTGCAACCATTCTAATATATTGTTATTGCGTTCAAAAGTTACATTTTCTATAAAGGATAAGTGCTAGATATCGGAAATATAGCAGGTATGAAAGGGGACTTTCACTAGACTGTCCACTGATACATAGACGAAAGCATTCAGGCATTCTACCCCGACGCTTTGAAGCGGGCTCTTGTCCTATCATTCCAATTCAACTCCACCCTACTTACGGCACCCGCTGAAGGTCAAAATGCACAACAGCCGAAACGTTGTTCAAGCGAGAACAAACAAGATGAAGGCGACAGTCCAAGAGAGCCAAGTTTCATTGGCAAACCCTCATTTCGAAAAAGAAGTAGAAGGAAAACCGGTCTGGTTAGTCAGTTGATAGAAACTTTCACCGCGTGACCAACGTCTTTTTGGGTGATCAGTTGAAGAAGCAGGAAAAAAGCTGATCAATGATTAGTTACTTATCCCACCTCTTGTTGGGTAAAAACTAGGGACCAATTTATCATAAATGTACATTGAAACGTATAGTGGGAATACAGAAGCGTGTTTTCTAAACATAATAATGTTTAAATTTTCAATCCTGAACAGCTATTGAAGCAGCTTGTACGCTTGTTGTATACATACATAGCAAGTAAGCCAGACTTGAAAAGCAAAGAAACCTATGTTGACTGTTTGACGGTTTCTAAAGGAGTGAATTGAAGTTCATGTACTTGAAATCGGGCGT
>OY735212.1:11949182-11959182 GCA_963457665.1 Thysanoteuthis rhombus | reverse complement strand
GGGGGCCACTCCACTGGGGAACCGAGGCTTTTTCAAATAGCCCCCTCCTGCAGCTACGCCTCTGATAGTAAAACCTCTTTTTTTTATCAGCACAAAAGCCTGTACCGGATGACAACCATCATGTCAGGTTTCGGACAAAATAAACATGTTTAGAAATACGTAAACAATATTAAAGAAAGGGAAACAGATGTTTCGATACTTTAGTTGTGAAGAAAAGGACTATTAACTGAGATTCTCGCCAATATCTTTCGCTGTTGTTGACAAAAAGCAACTGCAATCCCAGGGGTGTAGATGGAAATTTGAAGGGCCTGATGCAGGTGGGGGGCTTGGCTCCTTGAAGAAAACTGACATTGTTGCCTGTCTCTGTCGCTGTGCTTAAAGGAAGGTCAACGCTAGAGCAGGGGCATAGTTGTGGATTTGATAGCTCAGGTGTGGGGGTGCGAGAAAAAACAAACAAACTATTAACTATCATCGTTGCCTCTCTCGGTCACTGTTGGTGACAAAAAAGCAACGCTAGGCCAAAGGCGTGGCTGGAGATCTGGGGGATCAGTTGGGGGACATAGCACCTTGGTACCACCCACCACCACTATCATTTTGTGCAAGATTCCAAAAATACGAGTTTTGGATCGCTGAGGGTCCGTGAAGGTATTACTGTGAGTCCTTGGTCAGGAATTTGAAAAGTCTCGGATTCATAAGCTTGTTGGGTAGGAAGAGCTTCGAAAAGCCTTAGGTCTATGTGAAAATTCATTTAGATAAATGGGGTTCTTGTGAGGCGTGAAAAGAAAAAAATTGCAATAAATAAGTATTACAGTCAATACTCTTTTCTTTGATAATTAAGTTCAAAGTAGATTCTACAAATCTGCAGAAAATATGAATTTTGATATCAATTTGATGGTAAGTGAACAGCTATTTATAAAGCTTTTGGCGGCTTCCATTCATTAGGGGCCTGCGTGTGTGTGTGTGGGGGGGGGGGTAAATTGTCCCGTCCTCACTAAGCTACGCTTCTGCTCTTGCCTGGTGCTTCTTAAACTGGTTTTGTCAGACGTTTTCTAATTACTCGACGGTTTAATGAATACGACTGTTCGCAATATGAAGAGAAATCAAAAATAAAAACCAGACATCTGATTTAGCTTTCTCCCATTTCTGAGAGGCATTTTTCATTAAAAAAAAAAATAATAATCCGTCAAATATACTTAAAAATCAGTGAGTATTGATAACGACACCTATCCAATTAAAATGATTATACAAAGTCTCTGAATAGGTGAGCCTATTCTATGCTCGTTTCCCGTGGTTTGGAAACACCATATTTACAGTCTGAGCAACCGTCTTATAAACTTGGTTTTACGAAGTTACCATCAGCAGCAGCTTTTTAACGTCTGTTGTTTCTCAAGATTCGCTAAATCTCTCTATCATTGGCGTCATGGAGCCAGTAATTTCTGAACTTGTCTAATTAGTAAAACTATCTTATATTCTACTAGCTACGGTTTCACATGCAATCTTTGGGGATCCGCGATGTGAGTCGTGGTGTCCAACATTATCAACCTATTGATATTTGGGGTTTTCTAATTGATTCTATGATATTTATGACTCCTGATTTTTCTTTAATATTCTGTGCCTCTGTTATGGTCTCTTTATGTGATGTTGAGCGTGATTTGTTCATGTGCACGTTGCATGGCTCAAGTTTGTGTGGGTCAGCCTCTTGGTTCAGTTCCATGTTTCTGCTTCATTGGTGACTATCAGTAGGATGCATTGGTTGTATAGCCTTTTTCTTAGGACTGATAGGATTTTCTTGTTCTTGAAGGTTAAGCTTGCTCTACCGAACGTTTGCCATCTTAAAGTGACACTTTGTTTGGTTTTGTCTTCTTTGTCTCTTTGTCTTCAACGTGTTTGTTGCACATGACATTTATTTCACTGGAGTTCACGTTAAGATCAACTTTTTTGCTTCTTTTATTCAGTTAACCTAGCATTAGTCAGAGATCATGAAGGTTCTCAGCAAGAAGGACGATGCCGTCTGCAAATCTTAGGTATTTGTTGTCTATTCTGATTCCTTTGTTTTTCCAGTCTTTGTTTCGAAAGATCATCTTGAGCCTGGCTGTAATGAATTTTGTGAGCTAGTATCACCTTGACTTACCCCTTTTTCGAGTTAGAAGGGCTCCAAGTCATTAGATAGCCCGATGAAGGAATTACTATGACTATATATGTTGCAATAATCAGACACATACCTTGTAGAATGATAATATCCATGACTCTGGGAATTCTCACTGTATTGCAGGCCTTCTTAGAGTCAACAAATTTTACAACAGCTGCTTTCTCTTTTAGTTGATTTATCGAATGGACTTCGTTAATGGCCGAGGAGCTTCCACAACTAGTTTGTTCCCGCGGTTGATTTTTCTTCTGGCGTTTTGGAAATTCGATTGATGATAATTTGTAAGTTTGTAGATATAGTTGAGCAAGCTTATCGACTTGCAGTTGTTGAGGTCTTTTTGGTTTCCCTTTTTTTATATAACAGCATTATGATTGCAGTGGTCCAATTTTCTCGGAGTTTACCTTGAGGTATATGTTAAATTGAATGACTAGTTCCCTAGTGTCAATTATACCAGCTTTTCAAAGTAGCTCGAAAGTGACTATATCTGATTCTGGGGTCTTCCCCTTTTATGTTTGTTTGTTGTTTGTTTGAGGGCTTGTTTAACCTCCCAATGCGTAAGTTCTGGGAAATATTCGTTGGTTTGCTTATGTCTTATCTATCTTGTTCATTGTTTTGTGTTCTTTGTTTAGAGGAGTAGAGTCTTTTGGCAGAATTCTTGGACACGTTCGAAGATCCAGACCCTTTCTGTTGTTAGATTTCCATTTTCTTCGAATAAACTAGTTATTTGTTTCCGTATTGTGAGTTTTGTTAATAGCTTTGAAACTCCGACTCTTTTCTACAATTGTTTCGATGGTTGCTATTCCTACGCAAAACATATGCTCTCAATAGTGTCAAAAAGTTAAAAAGGGTCACTTTGTTAATTTCTTCTGAAAAATCACAAGAATTCTTACATTATTCTTTTAGCGTCTAATGAACCCTCGACCAAAATTGGCACTGAAATTGTTGATAAAAGTTTTATTACTTTTCAAGTTACTTGTTCTCGCCGTATATGAATGCGCTCATTATTGTTCATAGAAGAAACGATGTATTGTTTTTAACACCCACCAATTGGTTTGAGTTGGGATTCAATCAGCAATGTAGATTTATGGTAAATTGTCCTTATTTTGTGTCCGATACAAAGTTGCTAATTTACATGTTTTTTTTTCTCTCTCAATTTTTAATTCCTGGAATACACTCTCAAATTTGAAAATTAAAAAAAACAAAACAAAACGAACAAAACATCCCAATTGTCCACTCTGAAATCATAGATTGGGAAAAAACAAAACCAAAAAACATTGTGTAGCATTCACTTTATTTCATTTATTTAAACAAATCAGACTTTTTTCCCTTGCCGAACAATAGGCTATAGAAGTAACTCATTCATTTATCACTCCTTCCTCCAATTTTTTAATTGATCACCCCCAGCATGATATGCTGCCAAGATATACGTGATGGTTTCTATTGAGTGGCTCAACAGAACTGCAATCTCTGAAAAAATGGGAAAAATCTTCATCACAATTTGTTCGTTCAACCTCAACGCTTGTAAAGAATTTGGATCTCACATATCAATTACGTGCCTACCATCTTATATGATTAAGGAATTTTCTAGAATTGTTTTTTCGAGTCATCTGAAACCGATTTTTAACACAACAAAAACAAATGGGAAGTATGAGAAAGAAATAAAAAACAAGAAAAACAAAACAAAACAGAAGCGGTGTTGAAGAGAAAAACAGATTTAAAAAGAAAAAAAATGTATGCTCATATTTTGTGTCGTAACTTCTTAGATGCGTTAGCATCTCTAACATTGATTACATCATGGACTGACATACCGAAATGTGAGTAACGTCTCTTGCTCAGTGCTGTGACTGATGTTTTTTCCTCATACCTAGATCTAAATGTCAGAATTTACTATTTAGATGATTTTCAATGAAATAAGTGATGTTTTTATTCAGTTTATAGTTATAGAATTATGAATAAAAGTATGGAAATTTTTCAATTATTGAAATAGATGTTGAAGATCAAAGTCAGATTTAAGCTATTAATAATACGTTATATATCTCTTACATCACACACACACACACACACACACATATATATATATATGTATATATATTATTGAATGATCCACAGACAACTGTTTCGTTGTATTACAACTCTTCAGTGTGGCTATAGACTATCCATTATTCATCCGCTTCAGACCCAAAGGCTGGCATCTTACCTCTGCCCCATGCAGAACTGGACGGTCAGTAGGGTTGAATTTAAGTGATATGTTTACTCACGCATATATTCCCAATCAACCAGCGTGCTCTATTCCTACGTTGGAAGATATTCTTATCTGGATACCATTAACACCAAATTTCTATCCCATGGAAAAAGCTTTGGAGAAATTAGGACTCACCCTACAATCATAAAGACTTCATTAAGATGTATCAAAATTTCTTGTTGATTCGACTTTCTTGTAAGATCCTTCAATTTCCCTTTAAAATCCATTTGAAGAAGGAATGTATGAATTTGCCATGAATCGGCAAAAATATCAATATTGTTTGATGAAACATATATAAGCGAAAAACTGCTGCCTAAATAAATACTTATCAGTCGCAGGTTTGATTCTTGCAACAGCACTATCTTATATATATATATATATATATATATATATATATATATATATATATATATATATATATATATATATATTATATATATATATATATATATTTATATATATATATATATATATATATATATATATATATATATATTTATATATATATATATATATATATATATATATATATATATATTCCAGAAATCATTGCAGCTTTAAACACATCTGTAAATAATTTTTCAGATTTTATGTCATTTCAGTGAACTATTTCCAAATATTTGTAAATGCACTTCATGTAATCTTTTCATAGAGTTTCATGTTTTACACAGAATTAGATATTATGGTACAATATGTTTGGACGATTCAGAAACAATACATATATATATATATATATATATATATATATATATATATATATATGTGTGTGTGTGTGTGCGTGTGTGTGTGTGTGTGCATGCACATGAGTGAGTGAATATATGCGTGTGTGTCTGCGTTTATATGCACCGAATTTCAAATAATTAGGAACTGTCATCAAAAACTGTCACCAAAACTGTCATTATAAATTTTTTTTTTCAATTCTCAAGTTGGCCCGGCTGGCTAGGTATGTATAAATATATCATGCAAATAGGCCGTACAAATAGAGCTAGAGGTCTAAAAATTTGAACATCTACTCCTGACTACGTCTAAATTTTTTTTTTATATTCCACTAAATTGGTTGTCAGTTGGAGCGGGGAAATGCAACGTACGCTCATGATGAATTGATCCCTCAATTTGTGTCCGCTTTTTTTTCGAAAAAAATCAGACTCTTTTCTGTGATCACTGACCAACAAAAGGTGAGGGAAGCAAATTATTTATTGATCACCTCTTTCTTTACTCGGCATGTTGCCAAAAGAAGATCACATGTTGGTTTCTATTGTGTGACTCATTCATTTTTTTTGCTTCCGCGTAAATATTTCAGGTTTATTATCAGCAGACAAGAAAAATGTTCTAGCCATTTCTACTTTTTGTAAAAAATAATATAAAATAAATTCCTAATCTCTTCCCTCTTCTGTATTTTAATTTGAAACCGGGTCTAAATGTGCTCAACAGAGCGTCAAATTGAATGCATTTCCTGGTTACAAAACACAGCAAACATAAACGAATTCTTCCTCATATATGTCACATACGAGGCCAGCTCAAGTGTTAGTGGCGAAGAGAGAGAATCAGAGAATCAGAGAATCGTGAATTCTATCGCCACCTCAACGTCTGTAAAGCAAGGCTCCAGAAACGACGCTTCAGCAATAATCCAAGCAAGTACATATCAGGTCAGGCTAGGTTTCCCAGCCTTCTTCTGGCAAAGAGTAAAGGCGACAGGCAACTTAATTCCAAACAGGAAAGTTTAACCATTCGTCTAACCTCATCAGATGCTTGCAAGGAATTGGTGACGTTTTCCCGAAATGTACTGTTAATGGGAAATCGGACAGTCCTAGTCAGCCGGAAGTGAATTATGATCAAATCGTTTTAAAAAAAAATGAATATGAATAAAAGCTCGAGCAACATCTCCGCAACATCTCGAGGACAACTGGAAGATTATAAAAGAATATGGTTTCCAAGAGTTGCAGTGATTGTGATGATTCTACTCTATTAGTTGTCGCCGAGATTCGGTCAAATCGCCTTTAGCACACCGGTTCTTGTATGTTCTCTGAAGTTAAGCAACGTCAAGCACAGTCAATGCCTAAATGGGTGGCCGTCTGGAAATAATAAGTGCCGAAATCAGCTGAAACTATGTAGTGAATTCCATTTGGCAATCCTATTATTCCTCCTTAGGTGAAGATCAATCTCTACACTACGCTCAATAGCGTGAGCAAAAGGTCCATCCTCCTTACCACTCTCTCCTCTGCGAACCTTTGACTGACCTAACTCCAAGCGACAAGAAGTGAATGAATTAAGTTGTTGTCGGAGGAATTCAATTAATCTCTTGGGTGTTCCAACTAAAACAAGGCTTATTACAGCTTGAGGGCTAATGGCAGTTCGTTCGCACAGAGGTAACTAGGTGTCATCAACACTATACACTCAATTAATTTGCATTTCTATGTTAAAGCATTACAGCTTGCCTTTTCAGAGCACTGCTGTACATTTTCATGTACGAGTGTGCATCAGAATATTCAGGGAAATATAGGAGACAAGTAGAAAAAAAGTTCCTGTTCAGTTCTAAACAAGAACATCAGGTCTGTCTTGATTTGGGGCCAGAACAAGACCTTAATTTTTTATCAAAGTCGACAAAGTTTAGAAGCATTTGAAGCAGTTAGATGTAGTATTAATAGTCGAAGTGGTGATGATAAAAAAAACAAACAATAATAATAGCGGCCAGAGCTCTGGGTACCGTTCCAAAAACCCAGCAAAGAAGTTACAAACGGCACTACTAAAATCAGTTATACCTTAGATGAGTGTCCTGTAATATTGAAAAAACTTTCCGTCACTTGATCTCCATCCGGATAACAGCTCTGCTGAAATCAGCTAAGATACTGAGAAATTAAGTGAATTATGAAGTATTAAGAAAACTTGCTGTCACGACGTGAAAACTCATCTACTACTTAGACAACACCACCACCACCAGCACCAACAATAACAACAACAACAACAGCAACAACAACAACAACAACAACTACTATTACTACCTCTACTACCACTACTACTACTATTAATAATGATAATCATCATCATCATCATCATCATCATTTTGGACTTCTAAATTCAAACGGATCACCTCACCCAGGCCGTGAGATCAGGTCTAGTTGTAATGAACTAGAAAAACAGAACGTTGGCAGTCAGTGGATTTTGCAGTTCCAACTGGCACACATTGTGAAAGATTGAGAAAAAGGTGAAAACAAGATAAATATCAAGACTTGTAGTGAGAAATGAAAAGAAATTGAAACTTGAAAGGAACAGTCCTGGGAATGGCCTCTTAGAAAATAGGAAAGGTGTTGAGGCACACATGAATCAGCACAACTAAAATCAGAATACTGAAGATGAATATCACTCACTCTAGACAGCACAGGTTCGATTCCTGCTGCAGTTCAATTTTCTTTAATTGTCTATTTATTCGGGTAACCTTGACTAGAGTGAGTGATTCATCAATCGTGTGATGACGGGAAATCATTTCAAATAAGTTTCTTTATAATACAACACATTTTATATACATATATATATATATATATATATATATATATATATATATACATAAGTACAAATCAGTAATTCAATGTTCGATGGGTTTATTTCATAAATTCCTCGATATACTCAACATTAAGTTGAGTTAAAGCAGAGCTTTAAGTATGGTGAAACATCCCCAGTAACCTATAATAACTAACCTGAAACCTACTTCTCCTATGGAAGATAAAAATACGAACAGAGATCAGCAACTAAACAAGGGAAAGAAAAAAGAAAAGAGACATAGATAAAACAAAATGAAGGTTTTACACCCAGAGAAATAACGTCCCAAATAGGGATTTAAATAAAACTCACTATCTTTATACCTCACGTATACTATACCTAGCCAGTATGTGTGTACCATAACATCCCTACACCATAACACACTCAAATATACATATCCTCTAATTTTCGACGATAGAGCCATGTATACAATCTGGACCGAGACCCACACATAGTTAAACAGACTTATCTTACCCTATCCACGCTAACTTTAATTTTATGTACATCGATAATGACGTCTCACATAGTACACACACACACACACACACACACACACACACACACACACACACACATATATATATATATATATATGTGTGTGTGCGTGTGGGTGTGTGTTTGTTAGGAGCATCATTAATTCAATTTAACAAATTTTAACGTTTTATTCGGTTTGAAAATGTCGTTGACTAAAATTGTCGAATTATTTCAAATAGAAACAAATAAGTTGTGCGTTCGGCTTTTTAGCGTCTGTCCTTGGGAATAAACCTTCCCAAGATTCGCCAAACCTCTCAATCACAGGAGTCGCGGATCCAGTAATTCCTGAACATATCCAGCTCACTATATTATGATTTGTCGGTCACAATTTTACATATGATCCGTCTTGTGAGCCACGCCGTCTATTGGTTGTCTGCCATTCTTGTGACATAATTTCCCTCAATACCACGTTGATATATTGTGACTTTTCCATTAGAGACTGAGCACGATTCTTTCCTGTATATGTTGCATGGTTTGAGAGTCAATCTTTTTGCTAGAATCCACGTTGCAGCCCCATAAGTTACTATCGGGAGGACTGGTTGTTGACCCCTTTTTCTAGGGCTTGTTGTATTCCGTTGTTCTTGATAGTTGGGCTTGCTCAACCGAAAGTTTGCCAACCTTGAGTGATTCTTGATTCTTTCGATGATTTCATGGAGATTCGTTGTTCTGGGTTGATAAAGTGGTCTATTGTGTCCTTGTCCTCAATATGTGTGTTGTACGTGAGAAAGAGAGAGAGAGAGAGAGAGAGAGAGAGAGAGAAAAGGATGCGATACACATATATGTATATGAGTGAGTGTGAACGCGTATGTATGTGTGTTCGTGTGTGTGTATGTGTATGTGCAAGTAAATAATAAAATAGCATGACATGTCTATCTTTTATTTATGTATTTACTTCAACATTTCACACATTTGATGCTTTCGCCGATGTTATAAATGCTAAAAAGCAATAAAAGTCATCTTTTTTTCTGCTGACTACCTAATGGCCATGAATGGAGGCCTTGAAAGCTCAACTCACGTTGACGACTTTTATGGGTTTTATGATAAATCCTCGTTTCAGGCACCTTTCTGTCTTTCTTTCTTTAGATAACGTCAACCAAAACTGTCACCAGCAATGATTCCTCCAATTTTTAAGTGGGTCTGGCTGGCTGAGTGGCTGGCTGGCTGGTTAGCTGGCTATCGATGAATCTGTCAATCAAACACACAGGTTTTTTGATTAGGAAGGTGGTCCAGATCATAATGGAAGTTTATAGTTAATCGGTCCCTTAATTTATGTCCGGTAGCATTCACATTTGGTTTTGAAAATTCGACTTTCTCATAATCCAACAAAAGACGAGAAAAGTTTACTTATTCATTGATCACTCCTTATTTTCCACATTTTTAATTAATCGCCCCTAACATGAGATATTGCCAGGAGACTTTGGTCACTTGACAGTTTCTACTGAGTGAATAACCAGACTTGTCATCCTTTCTCTTTAGATTTAGGGGGCGTATCTCCTAATAAATATTCCCTCTTATGCATGCGCACTTTTCTTAGATATCTTTTG
>OY735212.1:11926682-11944182 GCA_963457665.1 Thysanoteuthis rhombus | reverse complement strand
TCTCTTGGTTATGTTCTATATTTCAGCTCGCTCAATGACTATTGGGAGGGTGCATTGGTTATAAACACTTCTTTTTATGACTAATGGGATTTTCATGTTCTTGAAGATTGAGCTTACTATACCGAAGGCTTGCCGTCCAAGTGTGATTTTTCACTTGACTCTTATTTTGAGGATCCCATAGAGAATCGTTGTCCGAGGAGGATATAGTGGTCTACTTTCACTAGCCTCGCGTTTTCGATTTGGATCGATGTGCGTTTACTTCCGACAGTAAATCTATGTTTCCCTTTTTCTAACATGACTCTTTGATCTGAACAGACAAATAAACCAACAAATTCATAACATACTTTATGGCCAGCAGAATCTCTCGATTTAAAAATGATTCAAAACGTTTGAGGGAAACTCAAGATTGCTTGAGGTGAAGAATTAGAAAATAAAAAGATGTCTTGAAACATTTTAACAGCATTCTACTTGGGAAATACAATAACACCTGAATAAATACATCCCTTGTATGAGTCGATACCCCCCAAAATTAAAGCAACATTACTCGTAAGAGGTTATGGTCTGTGGATTTAAAAGAAATGTTTTAGATATTAGATATTCTAAAGAATAATGCGAGTAAAGAAAATAAAAACCACACAGAAATTGTACAAATAGCGATAGGTGTTCTTTACAAAACAAGTGTTTAAAACCTAATATTGTACACCAGGCTGTACAAAAATCCAAAGAAACGAAATACTACGCAGGAATATTTAAAACACCATTCAAGTTGAGATTAGCCAACCATATTTCATCGTTTTAAAATGGAAAACGCAAACACATTACTGAGTGCTGAATGATAGTATACGCTCTAATAAAACCAGCATAATTTATGATGGCCAGCCGTAGACACAGAAATTAAAACCTCACACTAACTATGGGAGATGAATAAACAAATGAATAAAGAAGAGTTAATAGTGAAAGACTAGTATAATATCTACAACAATCTAAAATGAATCTATTATTTCATAATATTCAAAACTTTACTCTAACTAAAAGTTTTTATCGAGTACTTCTATGAAATTAACCAATCACACATCGTATATGGAATTACAGATTTGTTTTTCTGTGCTTTGTTTGTATCCAGCTGCTTATTTATATATCTATATATCCAAACGTGTACTAGTCTTCTTGGAAAGCTGATTGAGTATCTACCTCCGGCGTCTGATGTAAATATATACTGACTTTTTAGCTCAATGGTAAAAGTAATGCCTCGTTGAAGCAGCAACCGTATCGGTCGCAGGTTCGATTCCTGCAGCATCTCCATTTTCTCTAAATGCTTGTTCTATTTACGTTGTCGAGGCCAAATGATACATTCTCCGTGTAGTAGCAGGGGGTGATTTCAAATAAGAGTTTCAATATAATATAATACAATTTATGATCACACACTCTCTTCATCTCTCTCTCTCTGTCTATCACAGACACATATATATATATAATGCCCAGTAACAAATGTAAAAGTATATTTATAGAATGGCCCATTAAGGTGTTTACTATCTGCAAGAAAGTGGTTTTGTTTCGTTTCAACCATGTATATAAGGATGCTATATTTGATAATTTAAAGGAAGAAAAATAAATTGATCGACGTATATGACGCAGAAAAATTAACTTTAAGGTCAGTGGAAAGATTGTCAAATTCTTCGGTTGAATATGTTGGTAGAGAATCAACTCGAAAATTTTCTGTGTTGTCAGTATTCTTAAAGATGATATCATAAGTTGGTTTGCATGCCGTCTGAGATTAAAACTGACCCACCAGATTTGATATTCACATGGGTGAACCCTCAATGCAAGAGACATGAACAGTGAACCACATTTATTATCATGTTTGCTGATCCCTCTTCGTTAAATTCGTTTTTTGGTAAGCAACGTAAGTAATCCCTTAAAAAAAATTAAATGATGTTTAGTATAAAGTAACATCCATATACAATACATTATGATGATACTCTAAAATAAAATAACAATCTACATATAGGATATAAGGTATACATGTATATATGTAAATTATAGCTGAAAGGGAGACGGTGTTTCATCAACTCAGCTGGGGTGCCATGTTTATATAACCGTTTTGTTTTTGGTAAACCACTGATAATCCCAACCATAGAAAATGTACGCATTATACCGTAATGATACGTAGGTATACGTAAAACAAGAGAATCAAACACCGAAGAGATTTATATAAATTGCATTGACAGATATTGGGAAATAAATGACTAAATTGATACGGAGAAAAAATTTGAGAACATCTTAAATTTAGTGTTTTAATCATATATATATATATATATATATATATATATATATATATATATATATATATATATATATATATATTACTTCTTCAGTCTCGGTTTCAATGTGCTTCCTTTACTTTTTGCTAGTGTCGGGGAAAGGTATAGACCATTCGCCTCAAATTACTCACATCTAATCCGTAAATACATATTTTCTTAAAATGAAGCATCAGGGGCTTTATCATTCATATAAAGTTTCGATAAATAAACTTGTTCAGTCTGAAAACGCATAAATAAACATTCGACGCCGGTTCTCAACAAACGAACAAGGCGAATCTTTTCTCCACGAAGAGATCTTTATGAGCTAAAGATTGCTCTTTGCGATATGTTTTAATGATCCAACGCGAGACATGCGGTTTCATACGTAATAACTTTCATGTATACCATTTTGCCTGAAAAAAAAAAGAGAAGGTAATGAGGTTTAGATGGCAAACCTTATTTGTTTTCGTATGGTTGTTGAATGGGAAAAACCTTTCATGTTGTCACGTGTCATGTCTCAAATCATGAACAACAGCTGGGGTGTGTGTTGGCAGGGCGGGGGTGGGACATGCAAACGGGACATTTTCTCCCATCTGGATCAGGCTTTTTCACCGAGGTTGGAAAGGAGGATTGAAAGATGTAATCTCATAGAAGCATGTGGGTAAGGGGTTACGATGAACACTCACAGCTTAAGGACTCCTCAATCCCTCATTTCAGGAAATCGATATCCGATACCCTTTCCCGGCCTTCCCGTGGAAAAGTGACAGCAGATTCCATGCCTGAAATATTAAGATTTATTTTTCTTGAACAGGTTTTTATATTCATCATGTCTCACCATAATTGTTGACCAGGGTTTGGAAAAAGCATGATAACGAAGCAAGGTCACGACGGGGCTTCTCTACTCTTAGTTGGGCACACATGATCAAAATAACGAGCTGTAAGCGGTGCAGAAATCTAAATCATAGGTCGCTGTCTTCCAAAAGAACGTTAGACGTAAACATGAACAATAAGTAGCTGGATGGAAAATGGACTTTCACTTTGAATGAGGAAATAAGGATGCCCACAGCAGACAGCAGAGCGATAAAAAGGACGTAGAATGAGAGCTCTGAACTTTCATTTAAGAACAAATAAACATTGAACGCAGAGATTTTCCTTAGTTCCTTATCGACTGATTGATTCGAAATTTTGCTTAAAAACAACGTGCAGAATTTGAGCCATTGACTCAATTCTAGCATTAACATTTGAGAGGAACGTTAGGTCAAAATTCTGTCTTACGAGGCTCAAAATCACCATCACCATGAAATAAGATATTTGTATTCAGTCCAGTCTGGCACAAGGCAACAAATCCCTGGAACCGTAAAAGGATTGAGCACATCCCAATAGCATTTGTCTGCTGCATTTACTTGCGAACAATTTTCCTATCATTTACCTCATCACAGTATTTGTGATAATGCAATGTTAAACATTACTCGTGAAATATAATGTTCAATATTATCATCTTCAGTACAAAACCTTTTTTCCACTAAAAAGTGTAGGTAAAGAATAGAATGATAGGGAATCTCCAGAGACTGTAGAGTATCGTTGGGAAGCAGGTATTAGTCACAGCATTGTGTGAAGAACAACATGAAGACAAAGCGCAATTTACAAAAAGGGGGACGTTACGTATATAACGTCGTTTGGTGAAGTAGCAAAGAGGTTAACGTGAACCCATTGATAAGATTCATATTTTGATAATTTTTATTTGTCGATTAAATCATCTAATTTTCAAAACTAACCTAGTCGATGTCACTTATCATATTCTGTTAAAATTGTTTCAGAATCTTAATACATTCAGCACTTCGATTTTTTGCCGACATGTGCAGACCAAAAACAGAAAAAAAGCAGTTTCTCAGGGACTAAATAGTAAGTATTAGTAACATCATTGTACGTAGGACAACATGAAGACAAGGTGCGATTTACAATAAAAGGGACGTTACATAATTAACATCATTTACCACTAGACAGATAAAGCGGGATAAACGTTATATTTACGTCTTCTGACGCGCAGTGTGTCAAGGAATTCGAGGTTGAGCCGGTGTATAATCTAGGATATCAATTAGTATTTTCTTTGAATATCTGAGACGACTTTTATCTTATCGTTAATTCCTGTAGACTTCCTGTGTTTCGTTCGAGTTGATCAGCTCTGCACTTTATAAATATATCGTCTTTTTCAGCCTTTGATGCCCTAATGTTTACAAATCGCTATCATGAGGTCAGGAATTTCTTCAACTGGCCTTTGAATTTCGTTCTAACGTGAACGCTCGGTTGCTTAGACGCCTTCTCACTTTGCTACGAACAAACATTCTACTTCTCATAAAAAAAGCAGTGTGAAGCAACAGAAAAAATCACACTCGCTCAAATACCTCATACTTGAACGGGCGAAAACTAAATCCAGGGCCAGTCTCGGATATTGGCAACTTGAAAAGACGCCCAGGGGAACCAAGTTCTTGGGGGCGCCTGTCACGAGTCCGAGAACGTAAGACTTTCCAAATTTGAAAACATAAATGAAACATGTACTTAAACAGGTTTGAGTGGTTACTCAGAGAAAATCATGTGACCAATATCTTTTCGGTATAGCAAGCTCAATCTTCAAAAACACGAAAATCCCATTCATCATAAAAAGAAGACTTTATAACCAATTAAAAATTTAGAAATAATGGGGTCAATAAATAGTTCACTCCTCTCGCCTCTTGTTGCGACATTAAAAAGTCCGAATTTCAAAATAAAACTAACGCAAACGCTGCCGGACACGGACCAACAGATCGATTTGGCATAAATTTACATTGGAACTCCCCCACTCCGAAAAAAGAACAATACCAAACAAAAGAACAATAAAAAGAACACACACAAAAAGAAAGACAAAACAAATTAAAAAAACCCAACTATTACTTAATTTGGGGAGGGTAAAAAACAAACAAAACCACTTTGACTCATACATACATGCATACACAGTTAGTCAGAATAAACTTATGTCGATAGTTTTGGTCGAAGATCTCTATCACTAATTCAGAACATGTCTTTAAAAGCATGTATCCAAGATTTATGACTGTATATCAAATAAGTATTTGATATCTGGCCTACTTTTAATATTTTCACCGATATCAATAATAGCCCTCCCACAGGTAACCAAAACTAATAGTGAAGATATGTTCGAGTTTATTTAGTAACTGATAGACATTGCTTATTCAAAGTTTCCCCCCTGGGGAGAGATGTGTTACCGAGCCTCGCGTCTACTGTTTACAATTCAAACATCATCAAGCAATCAGAATCTTTTAACCGAAATGTCTGTATTAATTTGATAATCAGGATTTGGGTTGGCTTACCATTTATGGTTTATTCTTCCTTGCTCATTTCCTCTGTTTTTTGTTGAAGTCCTAGTGCTGAGATGGAGCCCGGTAAGGATTTTTGAGGTTTTGAGTTGACCAATGAAACCGATAGGACATGCTCTGCTTGGTGCCACTAGCTTCCCCATAGCTCAGTGGTCAAAGCATCAAAAAAAAAATCCCTGTGTTCTAGCTTACAACCTCATCCCAATATTCATTCGAATGATGCTGTCAACATTCAAATAGATCTTGGACTCCGAACCCAGGAGACGCAACAATAGCGATATTAATTGGATCACATAATATGTAAATCTATGCAATTAGGTATTACGCGTACAAATTGTACCGATGAAAATTTAAACATTTGCTTATTCTACCAAGGAAAAACATTCTTTGGTTTTTTGAAAATTCTCTCCTTAAGTAAGTTAAGGAGAACTGTCGGCGTTTGTCGCAGTTAAAAGGGGCATCATCGTTAGAGTGGTCAGTGATCCTTATTTTGTGTTATTGAAAATGACAGTGATCCTTAGAATTTGACTTGTTTTTCTTTACCTACGTTTTAAAAAAAATAATTTCAGAGATACAGGGTATTTTCCAAATTTATAGTTATATAACCTTATTTTCACGGGAGACTCCATGATATTATCTATTAGATTATACACAGGACAGAATATGAGGAGGATGATTAAAAGCATAAGAAATATGGTAGATGAATGAATATTTGTGTTAGGACTCGTTGGTGAATGGCTCTGAAATAGTTTCAAAAGTACTGTCCTGACCCCCCCCTGTGGTCAAGGGATTCGTTTCCCAGCAACTGCTGTTGTTCTTACATATCAGAAACCGTCCAGCAAACCTGTCACCAAAACTTGAGTTCCTTCAGTTATTAAGATGGACCGGCTGATTGGTTGGCTGGTTAAGTATGTATCACGCGTACAGACCAAAGCAATGGAGCTAGAGGGCTGAGAATTTAAACATTCACTCCTTATCATGTCTACAAAAACTTTTTTCTCCCATTTTTCTAAAATTTCCCATTAATATCTTTTTAGTATGTGTGAGTGGGTCAATTTGCAAAGTAAATTTCTGCTAAATTGGTCCCTAGTTTGTCCCCACTTGTTTTGTGAAAATTAAGATTTTTTGTGATCCTACAAGATGTAACCTATCTATTGATCATCACTATTCGTTTCTTTTAATTGATCACCTGGCATGCTTCCAAGAATGGTTTCTATTGAATGACTAAGCAGACCTGAATGAGTTATGGAAGTCACCCTTTTGGCTTGCGAGTATCAGATTGAGAGATGAATCTATTTTATTAGGCCCCAGTGGAGAATGATCTATTAGCATTTGAGCAGCTCAAAATATACTTCCTTCCCCCTTGTACATTTTTTTTATATATTATTATAGAACCTGATCCTTCCGGTAAAAACTGGGGGAAAATGCTGAAATGTTGGAATAACCTTTGAAATATAAACTTTGAAAAAGACTGGAAATAAGTATTCATTTTTACTTTTCAAAATTATTTGCTCTCTCTTTCTCTCCCTCTCCCTCACACGCATGCACACACTAATACTGACACACATGAAAAGTACCCGTGTACTGGATGGAGTACAGACTTTTGCCCATACTCTCTAGGAGCAGTTCCATCTTTGAGATTGCAGCTACGTATCAGGCTGAGTTATTTTTTCTCATGATCAAATTCCCCAGAAATTTAAGACCGCTCCACACACACACACACACACACACATATATATATATGTATATATATATATATATATACACACACACATATATATATATATATATATATATATATATATATATATATATATATATATATATATATAATTTCTTTCCATCAGAAACATAATCAGTATATATATATGCATGTGTTTGTTTATGTGCTCCAGTAGACCTTTCGATTACGTTTTGTCTACAGACTTGAAAATCGGTATCAGTGCTCCACTGTCATTACTGGCACTACCTTGACTTTCATGTTCCACACCTTCTTCATTTCCTTTGCCAGGTCTTGATATTTCCCTGCAGGCATGGATATGTCTATTATTTTCTAAGTTCTCCTCTACTCGTCTGTGATTACCAAGTCTGGTCTTGAATGGGGGGGGGTGACTGGAGTAATATGGATGGATTAATTTTTAGCTTCTATCTTAAATGGCTGTCCCCGATTTGTGTAGGATTCTGCTATTTTGCTTGGTCTCTAATATCTATTCTATCCTCCATAGTTATTCTTCCTTCATTTTCTCTTCCATTCCTTCCCATTTTATGGCATCACATTTGAGAACCCCCTGCTATTCATATCAGCCCTGTATGGTCAATGCTCTGATTGTTGTAGCTGTCCGGTATTTCGATTCTTTCCGTTGCTACGAACTTTCCTTTGTGCATTACCATTAATGTGCATTTCTTCTATTCCGACCTCCATCGTCACTGTGTTCTTTCATTTTGTTTAACAATGTTTCGAGCTCTCCGTGTTCTTTAAAAATAGTTTCATGTCGTCCATATGAATTAGGTGGTTGACTTTGCCCTATGTTCTGGAGAACTGGTACCGCTGGTTGTTTTCCAAGATTCAACTGAGTAGCATCATGGTTAGAACAAATGGTAATGGGGACAGAGAGTCTTCCTGGATTATTCCTCCTCATACTTTTCCCTGCTAAGTTTTCGCCTGTAGCTGTCAAGTCTACTTTCCAGTTTTTCATAGAGATAGTTGTGAATCTCACAACTGGTCCACTGATCTTGAATATCCTGCGGCGTTCGAGTTTCCTGTTGGATCATGCAGTATACCTTTTTTTAATTCTAGTTTTAAAAAAAATATATAGACGATCCATCCCATTGCAGCATTTCCCCTCCCTTTTCTTAATTCTTCTATGATCATCTGATCAATATAGAAGCAAGTCATTCGTCCTTTTGGTTCCTTCCTCATTATTATTATTATTATTATTATTATTATTATTATTATTATTATCATCAATAATAATAATAATAATAGTGATAATGATAATAAAAATAAGAATAATAATATCATTATTATTATCATTCATCTATTCATTTATTCACTCTTTCCTTTTCCTTTTTCTCCATACGTATTTTGCATTATTTCTATTTAACTCTCTCTCTCTCTTTCTCTGTCCTTCACCAATCCCCTCTCTCTTCCCTTTTCACGCGGGTGTTCAACTGTATTCGCCCTAAGTTCCACTTATTCCGCTTGCTTGGCCGATATAAGAACTCCAAAATACCTATGTATAACCTTTTTAGAAAACTCTTCCTCCGGTAACCACAAGAAAAAAAAAAAGAAAATACAACCTAATCTCACCCAGCTTTACATTTGGCATTCATTTCTTCACGTAAGTCCGTCTCTTTTTCTGGGGAGCAAATGTTGGCACCAAAGCGGACGGCACACTAACCGACCGAGGGTTGGACATAGAAGAAGAAGAACAACAACAGCCAAAAAAAAAAAAAAGAGGAAGAAAAACTGAGATTGTATTCGATAGTGTTTGCAAATAAAAGTCAGCAGTTGACAAAGGAAGTGATAAGGGCTGATTGGGCGGAACCAATCTTTGAAACGAGAAAAAGAACAGACTCCATTCAAAATCCACGATGTTGTTTACACAATTTTCGATAACGTTTAGTGACGTTTATTTCAGTAATAAGACTATTTGTTTCCAATTGATAAAAAAAGGACAGGTCTGATTAGTCATTCGATAGAAACCTTAACGTAACCAACATTTTCTTACAAGATGCTGTGTTGGGGGTGATCAAATAGAATATCGGAAGACGCTGTCATCAATAAACTACTCTCCTCTCCTATTTGGGGGGGGGGTAGTAATAAAATATGTGTGCAATCAGGAAAAGAGCAGACAAACAAAAAACAAAAAAAACAAAGACAAAACAAGTGGGCATAAGACAGGAACTGATTTAGTATAAACTTACATTGCAACCTGAATCCCCTCTAAAACATATTGATGGGATTTAAAATAACAACAGCAACGTTTTATTGACATAATATAGAAGTGAATGCTGAAAATTTCAGCTGTCTAGTTCCTGTGGCTTGTTCATGTGATACGTAGAAAGTTAGACAGCCAGCCATCCAACTTGAAAAACTGAAGAGACCTGTATCAACAGCTTCGGTGACAGTTTTAGTTGACGGTTTTTAATAACTAAAAGCTGTAAAGAAATTTAAAAAGGATTTTCTAAAAATAGGCATTGACTAGTTTTCTCGAGTCTAGCTACATTTTCCGTTGCATCCAAGTAGTGTGTATCTATTTGTGTTCCCTATAAGTTATAGGTCAAATACGTCACTGATTTTACAAGCATATAAGTTTCAAGTCAGCATTATCATTTGAATCTACAAAACAGCAAAAAGGTTTTCGTAAAGTTGATACAAAACGAGGTAAAAACAATAGAAGCACAATGGATTGTGTTTCTGTCAAACAAACCTATCAAACAAAAATGTCGTGGCCCTTCGTCTGAAAGTTTTATAAACAATATCACCTGAGACTTCACTCGTCATTGACAATAAACTTTCAATGCTGATGTAAAAGAATATACTGATCATAATCCAATCGTCAAAATTTGGTCAGGCTATATAGAATTATTTTCTCCATAAACTCCTATATATATATATATATATATATATATATATATATATATATATAGAGAGAGAGAGAGAGAGAGAGAGAGAGAGAGAGTGTACCTGTCATGGATGACAGTTTCCTGTTGCATGTATAGAGAACGAAGTGTAGACGTTGACGGACGAAAAGCGTCCTTCCGAATCAGCGAAATTTCACGGTCGGAAATTTGTTCGCCCATTTGTTAAACTATTTAATTGAGTGTTCTCCCAATCCTCAAGGTCGCCCACAACATCGATAACTTTGCTTTGTGACCGGACCAGCTCAGCTTGGAGAAGTTCCGACAAACTTCACCAACATCCCATCTGCAGGATCTTTGGGCATAAAATGAAATTGTTGGCGGAGAGAAACGTGTCCGAGCGGGGCTTGGACATCGTCACATACGAATCGACGCTCAGAATATAAAATATAATGGAAAAATTTACTTCTCGAATTTACAAATGCTTCGTTACGTAACATTTTTCTATCTTCAGAATTGATTATAAAAATGAATTTTACGACGTAGTGTGATGTAAAAAAATAAAAATAACACCCTTTCTTTTCCCATTCTCTCTATTTTTACTTCCTTATGAATGCTATGAACAGACGCAAATATTGTATGAAAATATTGAATGAAAACTTTCTGGTATTCATAGGACATTCGATTATAAAACCATAATTCTAAATACAAATAGATGTCGCTATTCTAACCGAACACAGAGTAATATCAAAAGAGAAAATAAGAAAGACTCTGTTCAAAACCGGTGACGTTGTTTACACATTTTTTCTGACATTATTGACATTATCAACAGCATTTTGTTCAAATTTCTATGTTTCATTTAAATCATGGAATTCAAGTAATAGCAGCCCACTGTGTCACCATCAGTTCGAAATGAACATTTATGACGTCACGACGTTTTATTACAATGATATAGAAATAGGTAAGTAATATTGATATTTTAGATCTCTTTCTTGCCTCCTCCCCCTCTCTGTCTCTCTATGTATGTTTTCAACTTTTTTCAATATTGGTCTGAAAAAAGTGAATATTGCGCAATATGACCAAGCAAGGTAAAGATAGGTTGTTGCAAAAAGAATGGATGAATAAGAAAGCTAAGGATAAATTGGATCTATCCAGATAAGAGCATCACTAAAATGAGCCAGAATACGGGGATTTATTGACTTTCTCGCTCCTTCGTCAGACTGGCTTAGTCGCAACGAAATGATTATCAATGGCTTCCATGTAATTGGGAACGGTCATTTACTGATTTGGCTTTTTTTTATTTTGCTATGATTTGTCCCGATTCATTTTGTCGTAGCTACAAAAATGAGAGTTTGTTTCTTTTCTTGATCGTCCTCCGAGTAACCATGTAAAAGACTCTGCTTTTTTACTAAATAGGCACCCATGTGAACTGATCAATGCATCTATGAACATTAACCTTTTTACTAAATATCCAAGTTATTGAAAATGAATCTATTTCCAACTGGTGTGAATATTCATTACTTCTTACTTGTGTATTACACTTATATATAGAGTACTCTGTTGGATGAAGGATTTCTGTGTAAATGAATATATCGCTTAAATCCAGCCGTACTGACTGTCCAGTTCCGTAGTCCAGAGGTATGATATCGGTCTGCAGGTCGGAAGAGAAGGTTTCAATTCTGCCTCACGGTACCGGATAGGATAATGGAAAGTGCCTGAAGATACACAATTATATATATATATATATATATACATAAATGTGTCATTACTTTTTTTTCACGTAAAACTAAACGTGCAATCTGTAACAAACCACTGAAAATATCTTTACTCATGATATAACGGCTCTACCAATGGTATGGAGCACTATATTGAAATGAAGATCTATTCAATACATGTACACACACACACACACACACACACATATATATATATATATATATATATATATATATATATATATATATATATATATATATATATATATATATATATATATATCCACCTAAACTAGTTTGAAAATTAAAGAAAACTATTTTGACAGTTTTGGGGGAACTTTTTGGTTGATTGTTTCACACAGAGTATCCACACAGGAAAACCGAAGAAAAAACACAATGTTTGTCGGCGGCAGATTAACAATAGACAATTGAAACCAGACAGAAATGACGAACGTCATTCCATAAAACAAATACGTTTAAGAGAAAATGCTTCTGAAAATAGCGAAAACTACACTTACAGTTATATTCGAAGGACGTAAAAATACATCTAACTTTAATTTAAAAAAAAAATCCGTGTGTTTGCGTGAGGTATGAGAACCGAGGTAACTCGGCAAGTAGCCATTGCACCGAGTTGATATTCGCTAGATTTGTTGGTCAGTGCACTGAACATTCCAGTGTGAAGTTTTAAAGTCGTTTGGGTCAGCGGTTCTCGATAAAATGAGGAGATGGGGCTTGATTCACAACAAAGATTCATTTAAAAATAGTCTTTTCAATGAATTTACTACTTCACCAGTGTCTGAAGACTGGAGAGAGAGAGAGAGAGAGAGAGAGAGAGAGAGAGAGAGAGAGAGATCTAACCTCCTTACATTTTTTTTGAATATGAATTATTGTTTTTATCATTTTAGCGTACGAGGAATTTTTTCTATCAATGTGAAATAATCTTTAGACAAAAAATCATTTTCTCACTTTTTGCATTTATCTAAAGATCTAATCCAGGTATAACATACCTAAATTGACAACCGTGAAGATAAGTAATTGAGATACTTCGAAGCCACAGTTTCGTACGACGGACGGAAAAATCATTTACATGACTATTATGACAAGCCGCTAAACACTCTGTCAAGTCCGGCACCTTCTGTTCATGCACCTCAGCCGCAGTCATGTTATAAATCACTAAAAGTCCACCCATCTGTCTGTGTGAGAAAGCTTTCTGCAAAAAACACTCAACGGACCCCATGAAATGTTTCTATGCGTACTGCTTGGATCCTGAGGCCGGCTTTTCAAAAGTTGTTTTTTATCACACTCCGCCCAATATTTTTTGAGACGGGTTTCAATTTCCAAAGTAAATTCACTTTAAAATGAACTTACCGTTTCTGCTTCCCATACTGTTATGCCGCTCCGCACCTTCTTCACTGTTGACGAACTGTAGCGCACTCCCAATCTGCTATAAACTCGTAATCTTTTCTACATCACCAACATTGATAAGAAGGAGATAACTGGAGAAATTCTTAATCCTAGAGTCCGTTCCATAGGTACGTTTTTTGAAGAGGCCAGACTTTATGGTGCATGAATCAGTCTGCCCTAATTGATTTGTGAAATAATTTTCTGTCTGTCGTACAAAAAGTACGGCTTTGAAGTATTTCGCTTTCTTCTCTTCAGTGTTACCAATTTATATATTTCATATCAAAATTTTAATCAATAATTTTTGATAAAAGATCATTTTATTGATTTTTTTCCTCAAAAATGCCTCATCCATAAAAACTTCAAACTGCTTTGTGTGTCAACTTATATATCCGGCAGATGGCTATTTCGTATAATGTCGAGTAATTGCAATGCAGAGAGAGTGGGGGGAGGGGAGTTTCTTCAATTATAGTTAGATGCAATCATTTGAACCCATTTTAGAAGAATTCCCCCTCTTTGTTAGAATCAAACATTTCACAAAACCGACCACCTTGCGCATAGCCTTGTGCTTGAGAAACCCTCAGGTTGCTGACACGTCTTTTTGAAGGGAGTTCCATAAAGGCTGACACCGTAGGGATTAAAGGATAAAACGTACGCACACATAAACGCTGTACTCAGATGCAACAGTATCTTGCAGTCGAGATCATTGCATCATACGCTAGCTTCATTCGAGTATCCATTCCTTAGTGTTCTTCTAGCCAGGTTGTTTTGCAATGCAATGAAACGTTTATTTAATGAAACAGATACGAACCTGTATCCTGCTAAGAGGAAATAACTTCCAACATATACTGTAAATATTTAAAAAGAAAAAAAAAAGTTCAAGTACGAGTTGTCCAAAAAAAAATGCAGCATCTTTTTTGGATCACCCTGTACGAGCAATTACTGTTACACACGGAAACGCCACCACCGGAAATTCACACTTGAAAATAACATTGCCCTCGTTATAAAAGTATTAATTTTTTTTTTCATCTTATGGGAGCTCCCCTTAACTAATCTGATTTGAATAAGGAAGAGGAAGTTTGAAGATGATACATCAAAAAAATGTATACACAAGAGGAATTTCTAAATATAAACATCTAAGGAAAGACGAGCGTTTCCCCTGGACAGAATTCCTCGCCGGGGCTGTGAAACGAGCCTGAAAGGCCAACTACAGAAGCACGGTTTCTCTCGTTTGCCGTGTGGGACATATTTGGAAGTAGGAGGAGAAAACAAGACATAGTGGGAGTTTTTCAATATATCAGCCTGTCAGAGTATCATTCAGAGACTGCAATCGGTACTTAATATGCTAGTGCATCTGAAATCACGGGCGCATACGTTTACAGTCTGTTTATCTATGTATCTATGAACGTGTGTGTATCTATATTCACAGAACTACTTATGCTCACACACACACACACACACACACACACACACATATATATATATATATATATGTGTGTGTGTGTGTGTGTGCATATAGTTAATAAACAGTTAAAGAAGATAGGACTGCTGCAAGAACCGAACCTGCGGCCGATAAGGTAGCCATTTCAACGTAGCGTTGCTATTTCCACAGAGCTTAAAACCCACCGGCAATGTAAAGGCTCAAGTAACTATTTCGACTCCGATTTTCAATTTTGTTCATTCACCGTCTATATCTGCTCTATTTGTTTCTTCCAATGTGACAATCATGTTATCAAGAGATGGATATATTATCTGACAGAATGATTATGAATTGTGTTGTATCATATTGAAACTATATTTGAAATGATCTCCCGTTATTGTACGAGAATGTATCATTTCGAGTTGGCCAATCAATTCTGACCTACTCGTAACGAGCGTATGGAGATGACATTGCACATGTAGGAACATGTATCTATACATGGGATAGATTTCAATTCGCAATTTGAAGCCATGTAGCTAGTGGAATATCAAAGCCGTAATCACGTCGCTATTTTCGAAAGGCAATGCACGCGCCACAAACAATTTGGAGGGAGATGATGCTCTTATCTTTAGTGTTATCAAGTACAGTTATCGGCAGATGCGATAAGGCCCCAAACCCCTGCCAACCCTAATCAACCGTGGATAGTGACAGCATTTAACAAGTGGAAACTGCAATCTTAGAAGATCGCGGTATGATCATTCGGGAACAAGCGAAGAGGGCAAACATCATTGTGGGGTTTGTAGCAAAGATCATCCATGAACACGTACATGTACTGAAAACGTCAGTGAGGTGAGTTCCTTGTTTGTTCATACATTTACATGAAGAAGCTAGTCTCCATTGCTCCCGTGAACTTTAGCTATGTATCAGGAGAAAACAACAGCACTATTTGATCTCACCGGATCAGACGTGGGCTCATAATTTGACCCAGAGCCCGCAGCAAACTACAAACAATACAAGCAAAGTGATTCCCCATCAACTCAAAAAGCAATGTCAAACCCACAGTTGGCAAAGTCTTCTGGTACCATAATGATGGGGTGCTTTTGGATTTCCTGGTCAATCGTGCCACAGTAACCGACACTTACCATGTCCAATGGCTGTTGAGAAAATGATATGCCATCAAATGGCCCACATGTGTGGTAAACTCAGAAAATGTGACCCAAGAAAATCGCACTGTTCATTATTAAAGGAAATCTGATGATTGATTGTCTGTACTAAATGCATGAACAATCAGGGCAGACAACGATTTAAAAAAAAATTAAAAACTGCCAAATAACTTCATCACCTTTGAGAAGTTACGGCCATATCATGTCGTATACACCAGTTCTCGAGCGACCAAGTTAAGCAAGCGTCGAGCCTAGTAAATTACTAGATGGGTGACCGCCAGGGAATACCAGGTGTATTGAGCAACTGAGGGAGCACGTGGAGAGCCTCAGGTGGCCACACAGTTAATCAACCTGCGGAGGACACCGATCTCTACACCACGCTCAATGACAGCAGCCAACACGACTCTCCCTTACCCCCTGACCTGGCTGCAAGCAAGAAAGAAATTGAATGAATGAATTATATAGTAGAGACTCTAGATCCAATGCATGAATGGGCAGCTATGTATTCGGAGGGGGGTGAGTCGTGCTTCTTTGAAATTGGAAGCTGCTCTTTAAAATAGCTACATCACCTCATAAAATATTCCGTACATAAAAATAGTTGACGTTTTTTGAGATGAACGTCTACTCCGGTAGTAAGTATGTTTTATGGACACTGCGTGTTTTCCTCTCTCTCCCCCCCCCCACCGTTTTTTTTTTCACGTGCTCGTTTTACTTACTTTACGTATTCAAATTAAAGAGCTTGCTGATGTAACTGCCTTTTATACAGAGGCGTCAGGAGGTCGCCATGCATTTTTTTCTTTCCGAATGTTTTTGTTTGTTATTACCACTTAGGGAAATGCTTGTAACTTCTCGAGAAGGTATTTTGCGTGGAAGGAAGTGAAGTTATAAAAGAAATAACACAAATTTAACAAGAACACTCCAAAAATGTCCCACAGAGAAGGGCGGGGAAAGGAATATGTGAAAAAGTATATATATATATATATATATATATATATATATATATATATATATATATATATATATGTATGAATATCAATACATATATATGGGTATGTATGCATATAGATAAATATGTATACACACGTGCATATATTCCTAAATGTACATATAGAAAAATACGTACACACTGACACATATGTATGAATATACACAAGCATATACATACAAATAACATAAAGCACAGATGGCAAATATATACACGAGACATTTATATAAACATTACAAATATACATCTTCATAAAATGGAGGGATCACAAGACAGCACTATATACTAGAGGAAAAGCAGGAGCCTAAGATATCATGGAATCAATAAGAAAAAATATTGGCAATGGGCTCGTCATGCAGTCAGAATGTCAGACAATCGCTGGACAACACAATCGCTGGACAACACAAGTTACAACGTGGATCCTTAGAGATCACATGCTAAATCGAGGCCGACAAAATATAATATGACATGTGTTCAGTAAGTACTGGCTCCGTGACGCCCACGATAGAGAAGCGACGAATCTATGTCCAACGATGGACGCTATATGACTGCTGCTGATGTATG